>JAZDUA010000043.1:0-600000 GCA_038098605.1 Gryllus longicercus
GCCTTTCAAACTTTCACATTTTTTGTAAATACAGAAATTTCAACGTTAATGGAATAAGCCCCCGTTTACAAAAACGAACTTTCCACTATTAGAGAAAAAATTCAAAATTAGAGCTGTCTTTGGGGGAAAATGTATTGCCTTCATTTCAAGCAAAAAATAAGGAAAATTACTCATATTTTTATTTTCTCGTCTTATTTCGTAAGTAGAGAAAGTATTGTAATCATCCACCCGAAAATAGCGATTTTTCGCCAGAAAAGAACTTATGGCTGGGTCCTGATAAAGAAAAAAAGAGATAAATTGTGTTCCAATATAAGGTAAATTACTTCATTTAACACGTTGTGTAGACACAATCTATGTTTTGTGGGTTATTGATACTGAAAAATCTATTGACGGCAAAATATATGTCTGCAAATCTGAGGTCAACACATCGTCTAAATTGTTCAACCGATTTTGTTCAAAATTTATATTTCCCGGACAATTTAAATGAACTCAAGTTTAAATGAACTCAAGTACGTTTGAAACGATATTTTTATTTCAGAAAGTACTTTACTTGAAGCTGAAACATTTTTAACATTTTTTCAAAAATGGCTCAAAATTGTTGGATTAAACTTTGTCGTCGGATAGCGCAAAGGACGCTTAAGAGAATAGTGAACGGTCTTTTTTGTAAAAAACAGTGATTTTTTGAAAATTGTAAAGTTCATTTTTTTCCGAATTTTGCTACAGCTACAATATTGTAGAGATTTTTTCCCCTGGTGGCATTTGTTCTTTAAGGCAGACTTCAAAATAAGATCATGTATAATTGTTCGAAAATGCGAGTTGCTTTCGAGTAATTTTGCATCACATTTTTAATTTTTTTAAACAATTATTTTCTCAAAATCTGCTCTAAGCCTTTCTCTAAAGTCTTTTTTCGTATGTATCATAGAACGGTAAAGAAGGTGCTAGTCTCTCTTCTTGCAAACTCTTAGTATTTTCGAAAATAGCAAAAGTTTAAGAATTCAAAACTACGAAATTGAAGATATTGATTTTGTCTTAAATAAAATATGTTTAAAGAAAGTTTTTTTTAAAAAAGGACGTGTAAAATCTTTGGAAAAACTAGTAGTTTCGCGTGATTGCTTCTAATTTTTTTTTTTTTTTGTTTTCACGGAACGCTTAGAAGAATGTCGCATTTCTCATTTTCATTGAACTCTATATGTTTTCGGAAATATAAATTTAGAAATAATGTGAGAAAGTATGTGCTGACGTACCACCACTAGTTTAATATTTGTACATGGCCTTATTTAAAGATGTAATTTTGAGAACAGATTTCTTTAAGGAAACTAATAGTGCTGAAACAACACATATTTTCTGCAATCACAAGTTTTGCAAGATCAACGGAAATGAGGTCTGTGCCATTTTGAAGCGTCCTTTGCTCTATTCGAGAGGTGAAATTAAGAAAAAATAGGAGCAGTTTTTCAGAAATCTTGTTTTGAAAATTGCCATTATTTCACGAAAAATTACGCGAATTCTATTCATATATTGAAAAAATTGGCTAACACTTCATTTACAAATCTGACGATCATAAGAAAAATATCATAATACAGTTGTACCAGGATGTCGAAAAAATTTTGCAATTTTCGAAAATTTAGAGAATTCAAAGAATATCGCGACTGTATCATTTTTATAAGTGCACTTCCGCTTATTTAATAAAATAAAAAATCCAAAAATTTGGAGGAAGGTTTGAGAAAAAATAGAAAATGTTATTGAGACTTTATGTAAAGTACCCTAAAAAATGAAAATATCCGTTTCAAATTCATTGGTGCTCAAGTTCAGCTAGGTCGATTAACAACTGTCAATTTCGGAGGAAATCTTTTAAACGGTTTAGGTGCTAGGTTTGATTATAAACGGATAGAGGGATGTAAAGACAGAGGTAGACATGTTTTTACCATCAATCAATATTTTGGTAACTCGGACTCACATCACATCGCACTAGAGGATGTAATTTACTACATACAGATAAAGATGAATGAAATTAGGGGTACCGAATTCGAATTACTCTGTCGGAAAATTACCATTTACGGCTAAAGCATTACAATAATTTATCTTTACTTAATAAGTACGTAGGGGCGAGACAACAAGTTCACGAAGACTTGCATGATATTCCATAGACGAGTACGCTAGAACTCATGCAGTATATGTTATATGTAGCAGGAAATCAAATGGCTGGCGCCAGGCTTGTGTATATAAGAAAAGGGTCGGTTGAAATGAATGGACAGGACGAGAAGGTAAAATGTCACACGGAAAAGGGGAGTACGGAAATAGAATAGGAAGAGCTGCGGGGCAATGAGAGTAGCGGGCAGGGCAGAGAGGATTGAGAAGTCCTACCTGGGGTGAGATGAGCCGATTCAACGTGAAGTAGGTCAGTATGAAAGGTGACGAAAGGGCTGGGGAAGGGCTGGGGAGGGGGGGCGCGAGGCGGTGCCACGTGCAGGGCACGGCCACCTGGGGAACGCCAGGCCAAGGCCACTCCTTGCAGCGCCGCGCGGCCACAAGTGCCGCCGAAGAACGAAAGGCGGCGCGGCGTTCAAAGCGCAGGGGCGCGCGGTCGAATAATGAAGCTCGCAGCCAGGCTCGAACAGAAGGAAAGCGCGGGGGAGGGGAAGGACGATGCTGAGTATTGGGGTGCGAGGGAAGAGACAGGGAGACGGGGGAACCGCGGGAAAGGTCAGGTGAAATAGACGCTGAAAAATTTAGCGCAGAGATGCTGTTGAGTTGATGGGAGACAAGACAAGATTGACACGAGATAAAAATGCAGAAAAGGAAAATAGCTTCCTTACAATGTGAATTCACGCAGCGACCGGAACCGACTGAAACATCCAGGAGAGGACGAGTCGGAAATATAAAACTGTAACTAGCTCAATGTGAAAGATGCAAGGAAATAGAAATCAGAATGTCTATAACAACTAGTGGTGCTTCAACAGCTCACACTTTCTCGTATTATTTCTAACTTTCGCAGTTTTTGAAAATTACTAAAAAAACTAATCAGTTTTTGTTGTAATAAATATATTAATATTAAAGGTATTTAAAACAAAAAAAAACTTATTTGATTTTTGTGGTTTCACGATTTCAATTTTTCTGCTCCACTAATAGGCACTGGGAACGGATGGATAGGTGTTTTATATATGCAATTGTTGTTATTTTTACTGGGTTACTGTTGATGAAATTCTTATCTTGGGTGAAGACATTACGTGTGCAAATATTTAGGCCTCCTGAAAATGCATTCCTAAGTGACGGTGACAGTGATGATCACGAATGTCATGCTGGATATGTCAATAAATTGAATGGAAACAAACAGAGTTGTAATTGAACTTCTGCACAAGCACAAAGAAATCAATTTACCGTTAACAAAGAAAAATCTATTGTTTCAACAAACGATCTTGATGCTCAACATGCAGTTGAAACAGAATGGATTTCTTTTCTCTTATTGTCGAGAATTTAATAAATTAGGCTCGCAAAAAGGGTGTTACTGCTTTTTCACTTGAAAAAGAGGAAGTTAAATATATTATTAGGAATATTGGTTTTGAATAGGTACTATGTGTTGGGAAAGTGCAATATATACGCACAATGAAGCAATTGCGATCGCAATGACTAAAAATAGGTTTCAGGATATTTTGCGCTTTTTTCACGTATGCGACAATGATAATGTTTACAGAAGTGACAAATTTTTGCAAGAAGGCAAAAAAGTTCGTGAGATGGCAATTTTTTGTCGCTTTGTGTACAGACAAATCTTTTTACAGGTAAGAGGAGATAAATGATTTTTTGAAAGGAAGTAAAGCAGAACGTATGAAATATGGACACAATTGCAACAAGTTAAATTGGGTGCTGAAGTTGTGATGATGCAAGGAAGAAGCTTGTGTGATACAAGTGACAGGAAACAACCGACAAGAAGGAAAGATAAAAATGCATGAACTTATATAATAAACTGATAATTAAAAAGTGTTATTAGTTCAAAGAAAGATAGAAGGCCTTTAACGAGGTGGGAATATTTGATGTAAATAATAAAGTTTTTGTTCTGTCCTTCAATTATTACTGTTCACATGCATAATTAATTAATAAAATTTGATATGTTCAACATATAAATTCTAAATATTTTTTTAGGAATAGTAATTTCACTCAACTATTTCACTCAATGACCATTATTTCATATCATCGCCCAATGTCATTTGTATGGAAACCTACTAAAATACAAATCCATGTCCTGAGAATTGATGAATAAAAAAAATTTCGGTAGTGTATCGAGATAAAGTCAGGATTAAGATACATATTTCAATACGTTACACTAAATATTTATAAGATGGCATTAATTTATTCACATGACTCCTACGCAATGTTGCCGCCTCTTAATTTTCTCCTCTTTCTCCACCTCATTCTCTCTTCGCCCAAACGCTCGCCCCCTTCCCCCCCCGCTTACCTGGCGCGTGAGCAGCAGCACCAGCAGGATGTAGCCGTTGAGCAGCAGGCCGAGGAGCGCGGCGCCCGTCAGCGGGACGGCCACCGCCAGCGCGCCCATCGCCCGGCCGCCGCCGCCGCCGCCCGCGCCGCCGCCGCCGCCGCCGCCGCCTCAGCCGCCGCAGGCGAGACGCAGCCTGCGCGTCGCCTTACGTAAGCGCGATCAATGCGTGGCGGAGCGGGCATCCGCCGCCGCCGCCGTCGAGGACGACGTCGGCGACGGTACCGGGGAGCGCCGCTCGCGAGCGCGCGCCGCCGGGGCCACTCATGTATAATGGGGTGCGTGAATAGTGCACGCGCTCCACGCCCCGCGACGCGACGCGACGCGACGCGGGGCCATGCGCCTCCATGTGTCAGCGCCGTCCCCGCTCGCCCGCCGCCGTCGCGCGCTCGGAGACGGCGAGGGCCGGCCGGCCGACCGGCTCGCGGGCGGGCGGCACAGCGCAAGGACGCCGCCGGAAGCGAGGCGCCCTACTTCCGGCGGTGGCGGTGGCGGTGGCGGCGCGCCATCGACCGTGCCTCTCAATATTTGATGCGGCGCCTCACAAATTCACTTTGCAGCCAGCGCCTCCGCCGCCGCCGCCGCCCCCGCGGGAAGGTCAGGGCCGCGACTGATTGGCTGCAGGGCGCCCTCCGGAGTGCTCTCTCGGCGGCGCGGCGCGGCGGGCGGATGCGCGGGTGGCCGGGGACGGGCCGCGAGAAATAGGAAACGGATGCTGCAGACGGAGGTAGCGGTATCCGCAGTCGGTTCTGCCAGAAACTGAGAAGTCGGCCAGAGAGTCGCGTTGGTGGGGAGTATTTACGAAACAAACGATGAAATGAATAATTTCAAATGCCGCTATTGTGTGTGTAGTGTTCTAGAACCCACTCGAATGAACTTCTGTATCGCCAGTATCCGCTTGGGACGAATTAACTACGACGAACACTGCAACTTAAAGATAAAACAACTATGGAGGAAAATGAGTTTACAGCGAGTTCTATTAGAAAAACATGATTAAACATTGGATGTCGCAATATACAGATATCTTCACAAATTACAACTCTGGAATATGTGATATGTAACGAAGCAAAGAGTAATCGTCTAGTGGGAAGCAATCATGTGAACCAGACGGAGCGAACTGTTGCGGCCACAGCTACAGAGTGTGCAGCACGTGTGGGGCGGGCGTTCCGGAAGCAGCCGAATAGCCTGGGCCCAGGCGCCAGGTGCAGCTCGACCGGCCCCCTTCCGGCGCGGGGGGCGTTAAGGTCTCGGCGAGGGGGGCGGCGCTGGCCGGGCGCCAACGCGCGCCGAAGCAACAAGTGCCATTCGGCGCGCGACGTCGCCTCTCCCCGCGCCCCTCACTCCCTTCTGCCCCGTCCCTGCGCCCTCCGACCACTCCGCGCCGCAGACCGCCCTTCGTCCCCCATCCCTCCGCTCTGACACCGCAATCTGCGGAAGCCTGGGCCGCCCCAACCCTCGGTCCCCCAGCTCCGCCTGCGCCGTCCTCGGCGCAGTTTGCTCCGATGCTGTGCCGGCGTCATCAGCGAGTGCCTTCGGGGCCCTACTCCCCGCCCGCCCCCCGCGCGCGCGCCCGACGCCGCTTCCCACTGCCCCTCTGCCCCCGCAGCCCGTCGCCCAAAGCCCCTCGGTATGGATTTTTGCTTGCCTGTCTCTAACAAATCCCTCAAAAGCTAACGAAATTGAATTTTGTTTCTTATTAAATTCTAAAAATACTGACATTCCTCAGGACGCCTGGCGCGCGGGCGGAATACGCGACCGGGACGCCGACGGGATCGCGACGCGACGCGATGCGATGCGACGCCGGCGTCAGCAGTCGATGGCTCAGCGGAGAGCGCCACTCGACACGCGCTCCAACCCGATCCGCGCGTTCGCGGTCAGCAGGCCATTGGACCCTCGGTGGCGGGAGGTCGCCCCTGCAACAGGTCCCTCCGACCCCTCGCCGACGCCCCTCCCGCTCACCCTCTCTCCCTGACGCCTCTCTGCGGCCGGGGGCTAAATTTAAACGAGGGAATCGAAACCGCCGCCAGCAACGCCCGAGCGCGCGCGGCCCCTGCGGGTGCTCGTCAAGGCCGCGAGCCCGTCATACGGGCGCGCTCGGCGGGTTGCCGTCCCTCTCGCTCGACAGGCGCTGCCCTGCTGATAAATCAGCCGTTACGACTCCGTTTGTGGAACGACTGCGTGGGGTGCCCGAGTGTGATGGTAGGTGGTATCTACGCGCGCGGAGCGAGGCAGGGCGGGAAAGGGGTGGGGTGGGGGAGGGGAGGGGAGAGCGCTCGGCAGATGGCACGGAGCGACGGCCGTGTGGACGCCGTTGCCACTGTGAAAATCGACCGCTGCGCAGGCGCCGCCGGAAACGAGCCGCGCCGACACAAGGGATTTCAATTTCGGGCGGCGGCTAATAGCGCGTTATCGCTCGCGCCGCCGCCGCCGCTGCCGCCGCCGCTTCCGCGCCCCTCGCGCCGCACCGCCCAAAAACCCGGGCCGCGGACCAGCCCTACTCGCTCCATCCGTGGCCCCGCGCGTATCTCCGTCAAAAGCTGCTCCAACAACATTACGTCTCCCTTGCTAAATGATTTTCGGCGCTTCTGGAAAACTGTAAATTCTTTAAATGCTCTATTAAAACTATTTAAATGTAATTATTAAATTAAGGAGTACGTTAAACACCGAATTCCTCTTATCTCCCACAAATATACTTAAACTAGCGTTCCCGTGCGAGAACTCTTGCGTGTTACTCCACACCCTTTCTCTATAATTTTCATTAAAAAGAGCAGTTGTTATTTGTTTAAAAAAATGTGTAATTGTAGATTTGTAATTACAGAATATCTATCAAAAATAAAAACAATGCAATTGCGTTGGAATTCACATTTTCAATAAAGCTTTATGCAGTATTATTCACACTTCGAACAATTCACACTTCCTTAAAAACAATATTTGAAGTAATTATTCAATCTTTCTGGACAGCTTTTAGCTTTCCGTAATAGTCACAAAAATATTTAAAATGTTAAGGCAAATCAAGTAATGTTTTGCATGCGATCGGACAAACCTACTCTTTGCAATATTACTTAACTTCCCTGAAATGGTGATCAGGAACTGAGGGGATTTTGGAAGGACAGTGCGCCACCTTGCTGGGGTGCAAAATTGATAAATTATTTGTGTATTAAAAATTATTGGATTATTTTCTGCGTTCTTACGTGCCTCAAGAAAAAGAATTCCGAGACAAAAAATAATAAAATTAATATTTTAATATTTAAGTTATAAATGGCTTTTGTTGCCATAATAAACAATTCAGTACGTGAGACTTCACCTCGGTGCATGAGAATATTGATCAAACGATATTTACGTATTGAATATATTAATAACTGACACTTTAAGTTTAATATCCAACGGTATATTATTTACAATATGAGTGTACATCTAGGCCTTGATGTACAGACTTCCAGATACCGCCAACATTGAAATCGTGCGTTTGAGTTTTGATCATTGGCAGTTGTCGAATGACTTGCGCTATTCTTTCTATAATTTTGGTGGTTGCTTTTTCAAATTCATATACGTAGTATTGTAGGTTAGCGCGTTTTGTTTTTTGTTGTTCATTTAAATCAAGATATTTTAGTTTAAATAATATAAAAAATATTGTGGGTTTTGTCATAGCTTTTGGCCCTCCTTTTCTCATAATATTTTTTCCCCACTACCTCCGCGTACCTGTGCGAGAACTCTCGCATCTTGCACCCCACACTCTTCTCTATCCTTCTATTTCTATTCTTAGAGGGAAAGTTGTTAATGAAACGTATTTATTTGTTTAAAAAGGTATAATGGTAATTTCCATTGCATTAAAACATTATCAAATAAAAATAAAAACAATACAATTGATGTGGAAAAGAAATTTTCACTAAAGATTTATTCAGTATTATCGAGAGATTCCTTGGAACAATTCAACACACTCTCTTAGAAATATTTGAAGTAATTATAGCCAGAAAAATATTTTAAAAGCTTTTTACCGTTAATAAAGCTACATGACTAAATATGCTGACTTGAAACTTCACCGAATCACTGCTGATATCAAAAACACTGGTACAGGTAAAACACAAACCAAACCTAACAAGACACGTCTTCACTCTTCACTGTACTACTATTACATTCACCCAGATTTTACAGTATTTACACAACTCATTAATATGTTGACGCAATTATTTGTACTTCTAATTGAATCGCAGCATACTTTTCATAATATTACAATTTACCTACGAAGTCTAATTTTATCGTATTTCCTACGGTATATATATTCGGATTAATCCGAATTTTGCCACATATTATATATTTGTCAATTTTTCTATTTCTGCTATGCCATTTGAAACAAACTCCCTGTCTGTTTTTTGCAAACTCAGGCGGGTTATTTTATATCAGCACTCGCAACACCTATATTCCACGTATCATTCCGCTCTGAGTCCGTTATTTGCTCGTCAGCGAGTGAGAGCGCAAGCGCAGACTGCCCAGCTCTAAGCTCCGTCTACGTTAAACCTCACGTTATTGCTCGTCCAAACGGATCACAGGCTCCATCACTACTAGCAACAGCTGTTATCGGTCGCGCCAGCAGTCCGGCTACGTTTTGAAGGGTGTCAATCCCCTTGTCATTGTGATGGATCCCTCGACTCATCCACCTTCTAAATCCTATTAAGCATGTGTCCGACATTCACTTCTGCCTGTAATGTGGGAAAACGTCTTTCAATCAGATGTCCCAAATATATCAAACTTAAATTTTCAGTACTTATTAGATTTACGTTTGCTAAAAAACAGAATATTTGCATCGTTTCTGGTTTAGGTCCGACAACGACTAACGAAGCAATTAAATCTGTCGCTTTTTTATTTGTTTCTCTACATCGGAAATTCGCTCTTCAAACCGACGTGTATTTCCGTATAAATATAATAATTTGTTTGCTTTCAGAAAATATACTTCATATTTTCAATCTGCTGAAATAAACAACGGATGCAATCAGAAATGGTATTTGCACACCGAAATGATTTATACATATTATGACTTTTGAATGATTCACGAAGCCGTTCCATTATATTTACCATATTTTTGCTCTCAAGGTCTAATACGCAACTACAACTTATATAATACTCTCCTCATTTGAAACGTTGATATAAGAGCGAAAATCCCAATTCATAATTTTAAATGGACCTAAATACAGTCCAATAAATTTTATAAGAGCCTGTGGGTCAGCGAAAGCCTAATGACGTTCAACAAATTAAGTGACTAAAAGTCAAATGTTTCTTCGTGCTCTTCACAAACCTAGTACCAAGTAGGCGAAAGTAATCGCTTTGATTTGACTCCCACAAACCGAGTTCTTCAAATCCCTCACAACAACCACCTCCTGTCTCAGGTCGACTCTCTTCCATCAGACATTTCCCCTCTCTACTTCGCAACACCTACGCCTCCCGCACGGGCGTCTGCCATCAGTCACCCACCGTAAGCTGACGTTGCACGTCATTTCGCCCGCTTCCCGTTGTCAGTCACCCGAAGCCCCCCCCCCCCCGCTTGCTCTTCGTTGCGCTTCCTTCAGCCACATGCGCACCTTTGCATCCTCCTTTTGGCTACCTACGTAAGTGAGGATATGAGAAAAGATGGATTATTAGGTGGCTTTGAAGATGGGTAAAGTAGAGCTTGACCGAGGCAGAGTACATGAGGGGGAATAAAATCGCGACACTGGATTCACGAGAGAGTCGACAGACGTGTCAAAGGACTTTCAAACAAAAAAGTGAGAGGGCGAGAGAATTACAGAAAGGATGGTCGGCTGGAAAGGAGAGGTAAGTCCAGAAGGCAGAATGAGGGAAGGGCTCTAGGACGGGTGGATGGGAGGACGGACCGGCGGGCGGGCTGGCTGGCGGGAGGACTGACCGGTGCGAAGGCGGACTTGCTTGGGCGGGCGGGGCGGGGCGGTGCCGGGCCGGGCGGGGCGGTGCCGGGCGGGACGGGGCGGTGCAGGGCGAGGCGGGGCGGTGCCGGGCGGGGCGATGCCGGGCGAGTCGGGGCGGTGCGGGGCGGGGCAAGGGCGGGGCGAGGCGAGGCGAGGCGAGGCGAGGCGGGGCGAGGCGGGGCGGGGCGGGGCGGTGCCGGGCGAGGTGGGGCGGTGTGTGGCGAGGCTGGGCGGGGCGAGGCGGGGCGAGGCGAGGCGAGGCGAGGCGAGGCGAGGCGGGGCGGGGCGAGGCGAGGCGGGGCGAGGCAGGGCGAGGCGAGGCGGGGCGGGGCTGGGCGGGGCGGCAGCGCGGCGCTTCATAAGCGCTCTTCACATTCCGGGCGCGGGCGGCGCGTAATCCTCTTAGCGGTGACCCAGCGCGGTGGGCGCGCGTGCCCGCGCACGGCCGCGCGCGCCTCCCCTCGCGTGCGATCAGGGCCCCTAAGTGCCGTTGGGAGCGCGCCAGGAGCCCCCGCACGGCCCACTACATGGACGCGGTCCCGACTTCATTAACTCATTAATACGCGGAATTATTTCCGGTAGTGGACGTGCAACGCATTTGGGACGCATTCAGCTCTTCCTACAGGCGTGGGATAAGCGAAAGCCAACGTTCCCTTTGCGATGTATTAACGTAACATTGCCCGGTCTCCTGGTCTTTCGTGTTGTAATAAGCACCAATATTTATTATATAGGAATTACGTTCAGGACGCTTAAGTGCTTTGGCCGTCATTGGAGTAGTTGCCTGCTCTATCAGAACCATATTTCTTCTCGTCTTTTTCACATGCAATCATATTTCCAGCCTTTTATTACGTGAGCAATATTTTGGTGCCTGATTTCACACACAAAATTTCAATGTTAAATTATATTCAACGGAATGGAAAACAGGCATCAACACACGATTAATGAATCCCCTCACCCAACTGTGAACTTTCAAAAAATTTGCAGCGCAATTATGAACTAAACATTGACATAGATTTTTATCGAAAAATCAACTTTTGAATGAGTGTAACTGTGGTGATGAGCAGTAAAGTTGACAGAACGCGCATTTGTTGTGAGGCAGAATTAGCCACTTGTGGTGTCCTCATCCACGTAGAAATAAATGTAGTCACGGATAACGCCGCAGATGATGCTACTTTGTCCGAGTTGATCCACAAATGAATGTGAGTTTTTAAACTCTTTTATGACCTAAATTTTTCATAGTTACATCTGGAGTGAAAATGTAACGAACGTTGATGGATTTACAATATAAGATTGATGTCTACGACGCTTTTGTTGTTTTTCAGGAATGATCCCCTCCATGTCTAAGTTCAGAGACATTTGTAAACGTAAGAAAGGCTTCCACGCACTACTCTTAGCAGAATAAAATGAATTATAATTTCGATAATGATGCAAAATTTGGCGAATGTTACTACCTCCCATACGCCAGAAGAGTGTTTTATGTGAATAGTGCAAAAATCAATAAACGGATGGCCGAAAATTCGCGACGTTTAATGTATTACTAGATTTTAGTAAGATATCTAGATATTATGCTCTACAGTGTACTTTCTGCATCACGTTTGCTATACTGATCTGACTGCCAATCTGACATGGCGAGTTTTAAGAAATTACATTTTTGCGTCAATTCCTCTCCGACTGTAAAAAGAAGAGGAGGATGAATGACACATGAGCAAAATGACGTTTTATAACAAACATGACGAACTTTTGCACTAATGCTGTTGGAAAAATATGACTTTATAAAGATAATTTCGTGATAATATTTTGCTATACTTAAAAACTCATTAGTGTAGCTTACGTAACAATTTTCTGAAGCGAGCGTATCTCTCTGTTTAGGCAGTTGGTCAGTGCCTCCAACCGGAGGGCGATTAGCTCCGGCATCGGCGCGGCCGCCCTCGTTGCCAGGTGGACGCGCTCTCGCCTTCAATCATTTAAGGCCACCTCCGTATCATCACCCCCGCCACCTCGGCGGCCAAACCCGCTCTCCCTCCCGCCCCGCCCGCCGCCTCCCCTGGCCCCGTCTGCTGCCCCCTTCTCGTCGTCACAGCCCAGCTTCGCCGCCACCGTCTCAACCATCTCCGCCGCCAGTCCCCTTCGCCGCCAGTCCCCTCCGCCGCCAGTCTCCTCCGCCGCCACTCCCCTCCGCCGCCAGTCTCCTCCGCCGCCAGTCTCCTCCGCCGCCAGTCTCCTCCGCCGCCAGTCTCCTCCGCCGCCAGTCTCCTCCGCCGCCAGTCTCCTCCGCCGCCAGTCTCCTCCGCCGCCAGTCTCCTCCGCCGCCAGTCTCCTCCGCCGCCAGTCTCCTCCGCCGCCAGTCCCCTCCGCCGCCAGTCCCCTCCGCCGCCAGTCTCCACCGCCAGTCCCGCGTCGCCGCTACTGCCCTCGCCAGCGCTTCAGCTGCGCCTTCGCCCCCCCCCCCCCCCAACCCCTATCGCAGCCGCATCTCTCTTTTCTCACTGCCTCCCCAGCCGTCGTCGCCGCCGCCGCCGCAGCAGCAGCCGGCTCAGCTCCGCTTTGCCGGGCAGCGATGGCCCCCGCGAGGTCATATTGTGAGCTTACTGCGAAAAGGCGGCGGCTTGTTTTTAGTGGACGTGAAGCCACCTCTGCGGCCTTGGGAGCGGCCAAAGGGCTATTCTTAGAGCCCTCCAAGGCAATTCATTCCGCTGAATGCTTTACGGCATTGGAAGTTCGGGGTAAATGGCGACACGAAAGGTACTGGTGAGCGTGCGGCTAGGAACTGACCTCCGTATTTAAGATCGTTTCATGCGCACACAAAATCAATATATTATTCTATAGGGCATGTGAGGGCTAAAGCAACAACATACACCAATTACGAACACTTACGAGTATCGTGTGACCAACTAATAAATTGACACTTTTTCGACGAAGTACTAAGCAAGCGTTTTTTTTTCTTAGAAGTAACTTCACGAACACACCACGAAATTTCCAACGGCTCTAATGCGATTAAGTCACTTTTCCATGGGTAAAAACCCCCAAAATGAGATAATACAATGGACTTTCCTTTTCTATTTGACACTTTTCTTTATATTTAACTTCAATTTAAAAGTTTCATTAATATTCGAAATATATAATGTATTTGTACTTGAAAATGTGTTACCATATTTAATCATGTCTTCATTTAATTAAAGAATAATGCACAGATAACACAATTTAAATTCTTTTATGAAATTCCAACTCTTACGTTCAAACTTTACTTATAATTAGTATAGAATACGCAATGCACGGTTTACCATTACACTTTGACACACATAAACTGGCAAGTTTGAATGAACAGTCTAAGGTTCGTAACTTTGAATAAACAGTTTAGATTTCGCTTTCTCTACCAATCATTTTCAAAAACAGTCATATACGGTTTTATTTTTCAGCTTTCTTTTTTTTATCAGCTTTATTTTTCTGGTTCTATTTTATTGGTTTCAACTTCGATACTAATTCTCTCAAGCTCAATAGACATCCTACGAATGTAACAGCTCTGTCAATTCAAACAAGCTTCCGTAATAAGACGACATCCACGGACGAAAACTGATATTCAAGTGCAGACGACGCAAAAAATTAAACATCCTCTATTTCATCGTAATTCCCCAAAGAGCAATTCATTTTCCAGATTATCAGCCTGACCACTCAATCTCGGTAAATTTGACACACAACGCAGACCCGGCTCAAAAACGATTATCAGCAAATAACATTTTCCCTGAATAAGGAACATTCAGGCATAGAGATGAAATTTGGGAAAAAAGTAATCAACCACAGTCTGCGGTATAAGTGAAGAGGAGAGAGACGCACTGAGAATTAGACATAGAAGGGTAGATAGACAGGGGCCAAAATAGGGGGAAAAACTAGTCAAAGAAAGTGAAAGAGAAAAAAGAAAGAAAGTAAAGATAAATATGTAAATTAAAAATCAAATGAAAACATAAAAAGTCGAAGAAGAAAGGATGTAAACATTAAGGAATTAGAGTAAGAAAATAAGAAAGATGATAATAATATAATAATCACTCCAGAATCAGCTTTTCATTTTCGTCGACCTCTCTTTTACTACATAATCTATATTCCTCTACTTCTTTCTCCAGAAAGATGTAAGGACTTTTAACAAAGTTAACAAATTTTACAACAGTTAACTAAAAAATGTTAACAGGTAACGTAAAGAATACATCCAACACTCTTGGGACCCACGGCTCAAAAAATACGAGTCGTCACGTAATTGACTTCAATGTTTTCTTAGGGCGGAAAGTTTACAAACCATGTTTATCCTATTTGACCCACGTATAATACAACGGAACAGCAAGGAATTCCAGAAGCACCACGCACGTTTCTGTGCGCAAATACATAGGTACTCACATACTCTCGTGGGTGTGTGCCCGGGGACACATGCATGAACGTTCGAGAACAGCATTCAGGAGCGACCGCGACCAGCATACGTTAGCGCGTGCAGTCCCCACGAGTGGGCAGTACCATGGCCCCCTGCCCCCCCCCCCCCTCCCCGAGTAGCGTGCGCTTGGAGGGAGAAAGAGAGCTGCCAGTGGAAGTCAGAGAGTATAATGAAATGTTTCAGCAGCGTAATTAGTTTTTATTTGTTCATACATCCCATTGCAATGTGTCCTGTGTGTCAAAAAAGTTATAAAATGTTGGAAGTTTCTAACGAAATGTAAACCAATAACAAAACTTTTGGTGTGTAATTCGAAGGATGTTTATCGCACAACCTGCTTCGCCAAGTTCTTTACTTAGCAATTAAGGGAATAATAATTACGAATATATAATTATAAATTTATTACGAATATAAATTATAAAATTATTTGACATTATTGGAAATTAATCAACATATTTTCTATAAATTAGGCAATTGATTCTTATTGATATAATATGATTTATTTGTAAGAATGTTGTTCCATTTATCTGCATTCGATGCTTCTTGTTTGCGAAATCAACAGAATATGAGTGCAATATAATACCAATGAAATACCATTTCCCCAATTTATGAATTTAAATTTCATATTAAAGTAACATAAGACCAGTTAATCGTAAGCGACTAATAAGTAATCGATACTTCGTAATAAACAAAAAATTCCGGCAAAGAAAAAACAAACAAAAAACTTCCAGAATAAAATGAAAAATTATTAGAAATTCTTGAAAAACTCCCGTAAGCATCATGTATGTTTAAGAAAAAGAATAAATCTTTTTTATACAAAAATATTTCAATTCCAGCGTAATTACTTCAATATCCATGATTAAATCAACGGGCGTAAAATTATTGCTAAACTTCCTTGCAAATGGCTTATGCATAAATTGAGAATTTTAACGTTGTAATTCAACTCTGTCTATGTTTGAACGTTAAGTGTGTATCCCTCTTCCCGGGAAAATAAAATCCAGAATGGCCTTCTGATCATGTTCTCTCTCACTACCCACACTCCTAAACTTAATTCACGTGAGCTGCAACTTTATGAGGAAGGTACCAGGCTGCCGGCGGCGCGGCGCGGGGCGGCGGAGCAGTACGCCAGTTCCATTCGCGATTTTCGTGGAACGGCCGTCCCCGTTCCGATGCGCCGATGAATAAAGCATCTCGAACCGCGGGAAGCTCTATCCAGAGCGCTGCCAATCTCTGTAACGCCCCTCCCCGCCGCCACCCTCTCCCCTCCCTCGTCGGGCCCATCTTTTTCTCTCCTCTCCCGCCTTTCCTCTACAGTCCCTTCCTTAGCTTTCATACGCTTCCCTCTTCACGTGTTATCGTAATGAACTTCCTCTTTGGTTATCTGATTATACCGGCTGGTGTTTTGTTGGGTGCTGGTACACCCATCTCAAAATACTTCAATCACTCTAGGTAGTGTAACGGCCGACTCTGCTTCGATCTAGTCTACGGAGACAAGGAAAATCCATCGATGTAATACTTGGCTAGGGCACGTCCATGCAGGGTTGCCAGATGTGTTTAGAGAAATTCCGCCATGTTCGTTTCAGTTTCCGCCGAAAATCCGCTGAACTGGTTTTAAATTTCCCGCCTACATCCGCTAAACGTAAAATAAATTATTTTTCCATATTTTAATTATTTACTTTTTTCTATTAAAACCAAAAATATTATTGGGAAATATAGTGGCTTTATTGAACCTGCAATTCAATTTTTAGATAATATAGCATGCATTACTTGGGTGAAAATTTGCAAAATAATAACAATTGATTTAAGGTATTATATAATTTATTATATAAGTATTATATTATTTATTCTTGCTAGTAACATGGATTTAGAAATTTTAAAAATATACAACATCTGTGCAAAATAACTTATTAATAAAGGTTAACGAAAACTGATGCTTTACTAATTTTACTGCTTTACTAACTTTATTAATTTCCGCCGTTTATTCCGCTGTCCGCGAAACTATTTTTTTTCCCGCCGTACGAGTTCAATAATCCGCTGAAAACGGCGGGAATTCCGCCGATATGGCAACACTGCGTCCATATAACTCTCTGAAAATACACTTACGCTGCCTTGAACCTCTGTGCTATTTCCTTCATTTTTCTAGTCACAGCGTACACTCTGTTGCTTACTCCATGTCGCGTCGCCGAGGCATTCCCTCCGTCTGTCACCCCCCACCCCGATGCCTCTGGATGCTCCCCGATTGGTGGGGGTATTGAAAGGAATCGCAATGTGATACGAGGATGCTACGTAGCGAAAGCTACGTACGGCGAGGGACAGAGGAATTTCATCATTGGCGGGCGTTTTTTTCACTTGGAATTTGCCAACTTCATAACACATCTGTCAGCGTCTATCTGTTCCGCTGGACAGAAACTCGGCGTATAACAAGTAACTCAAAATTCGCAGAACTGTCAAAGGTTGTGATCAGAGAGCGTAGAGATGACAGAAAATTACTAATCTCATTTCTTGATACAACGGCAAAGATGAAAGAATGGTTTCACGAGAATCGTGACCCGCTTTTTTGAAAATCTCGTAGATATTTGAAGAAAATACTGGAATACAAGCTTCACCTTCTCGAAAATCTAGCAAATTCGTAATAAATGTTCAATTTATTATTTTTAAAAAGCCCTCGACTCAATCTACGCTGTCAATTATAAATCATTTTATAATATTTAAACATGCAAGTTGTCATTTTATGTTCTCTTTCAGCATTGTTTTTTATTACAGTTCATAGAGCGCCGAACAAAAATAGCAAGTTACATAGGAAGTGCGTAAACAATTTTTTAACGCACCGGTTGTGAAATATGTGTACAAAAAGTATTGATCTTCCAAATAAAATGAAAAACGTAACTTGAATTAACTTGATATGAAAACTGCAGAAAACGATCAACTCCTTGGCAAATGTGCGAAAAGTAATACAACAAAGAATACTGAGAGAGAGAGAGAAAAAGAGAGAGAAAGAGAGAGAAAGAGAAAAAAAGAGGGAAAAAGAGAGAAGAAGAAAGAAAGAAAGAGAAAAAAGAGGGAAAAAGAGAGAAGAAGAAAGAAAGAGAGAGAGAGAGAAAGAGAGAGAGAGAGAGAGAGAGAGAGAGAGAGAGAGAGAATGTGAATGAGAAAAAAATGCTTTAATTTTTTTTAAAATTTGAAAACTTGTTCTTTAAGGTAAGGCAAACTGTACTGTGAAGAAAGCAATCACTTCATAACAGTATTAAGGCTATCATAGTGAATTCCTACCGAGAGGGTAATATAACATGTGTGAATATTATTTAATGTTTCTTTCCTCCTGAAAAGGTGCAAAAATGACTTGTTCCCTTTCTCCTCAGCCCGATTCAATTAAATTCTGCTCTACTTGCTCTTTTTACGAAATTTCCTGTAGATAATAACTTTTCTCTTGTTTAGAAACACACGCATCTTTAAAAATACAGTTATTTAGAAATCACTGTCAAGCACTTCCAAATATATGTATGGGTGCAGACACAAAAATAAGCGCGTAGGAAGCATTAAAATAGTAGCAATCGGAACACTTATTGTACGCATTCACACAATTAACTGCTACAATCACAGTGTACAAAAACGAAAGAAACGCAGATGATGTAACAAAGCGATCATTATAATGAGATTCTCTGAAGTGTACCAAAATCCGTTTATTGCAATATATCATGCAATGATTGGAATTGCAACTGCGAACAATGATCGGTATTTTAATCTGAGAGGACAACGAATTGCCTTCATGATATACATCCATCAGATAATTTCCAATTTGCATGATAGGGGGTCTAAACACAATTTTGCTTGTTAGACAGATTTCATGTTTCAAGTCCAAATATGTATTACGTTCGGAGTACAGAGAGAAAATGTAAAATTCAAACTATTCGATTCTAAATTATGAAATCACCTAAATATTATTTGTATTTACACAATTATTATTTATTTGTTTTGAAGTGGTGCATTTTAAATCTCAGAATTTCAGCATATTTCTTGTTTAATTCCAAATATTAAAGTTCTATTCAGAAAATTTCATCTTTATTCTAATTCCATTCGACAGTAAATAGGTTTCTAACTTCCTTTGTGAGTCCGTGATAACCAGACGAGAAGCTATTTCAGAAGTTAATATCCTATTCCTATTCATACGTTGAGAATGAAATTTCTGGAAAATCTCTTATGGAACCAGATATATCCCCTTTAGTGTTTCACAGGCGCCTTTTTTAAGACATACATCGATTGCTTACATACATTCAAAACTTAATTAACTGAACCAAAAGTGTTTCAGAAAGGAACAAAATACATGTTGACAGTCGTGTGCAGATTTTAAAATTTAGAAACTAGATCAGCTGTTTTCGTTGTACCTTAAGTCACATCCATTTTACACACTTTCAACTTCATTTTCACTCTTAAATGTTTAATCCAAGGACATGAAGTCAGGTAATTGCCTTGCAAATGTGTAGAGAAAACTGTGCCTTTTTGGATTTTAATGCTGATTTTTATACTCCAGGGCGATGTTAACACTGAGGGATGGGATGAAATTATGATGATGATGATGAATGATGAAATAGACACACACAATACTAATAGATTCGATGCACAGTTTAAAATACGCCACAAATCTATTATTATGATGCAAATGTCGTAAATTCCACACCATTTCCTACCACAAGACTCACACAAACATACAGAGACTCACAAAACAACACAACACAGCCATGGCCGAGGCGGGACTCAAACCCGCGATATGTTCGGAGACTGCTACGGCACTACTGCTTTAGAGATCTCGGCCATCGGATCGGCTTAAAAATGGCATTTATATTACTAATATTAATATTTTAAGATTAGGATGTCTGAGTTTTGCTAAGACACCGAGAAATATTTATTTTTCTCTGATTTTAAACAATCAATCTAACAAAAATTACTTCTTTTTTGGACGATTAACACAAGTTAATCGTCCAAAAAACAACTGATTAATTTTCAACAAACTTCTACAATAAAAACAGCCCCTCCCCACGTTGAGGGTATGTTACATCATGCGCCTGTATCTCGAAGTTCATGAGAAGTGCACGGAATTCTTTCGCTCGTTCTAGTATTACCTGTGGGGTTGGGACCAGTGAACTTCGCGTTTACCAGCACAGGTGAATCAGCACAAGTAAAACTGCCCCCTATTCCGAGACTGAATGACCCCCTTAATGGAGGCGAGCGAGCTTATAAAGCCGAACCTCTCACGAACAAATAACGACGCCACAGTGAGCATATTCGACAGGGCGACCCAACCACGCCCTTCTTGTTATCTCTCCAGGTAGCGCGGCCGTTTCCCTTATTCTTTTTCCTTTTTCTAGCGAGAGTGGCGTACGTTTCTCAAAGAATAAGGTCGTCACCACCCTTCTCTGTGACTTTCATCCTTCCATACTCAACACGGAACCATATCGCAAATCCACTTTCCTGGCGAAGAAAGGAGTCGCTCGCCGTTTTGCAAAAACGGTTCCAGAGTGTTCGCCTGCGAGGGGATGGGGACACGAGGCGGCAAGTTGCAAGCGAGAACGGGCGAGGCATCTCAAGCAGGGGTAGGTAGAGGTCATGTTCAGCAGGAAGAGCGCACCAAACAATACAGGAGGAAAGCCAAAAGAAAAGTTAGATCAGGGAAAATGCGGCAGAATTAGTGGGTTTGGGAGAATGAGCTTTGGCAGAGGCGGAAGTAAAATTTGCAGACAAGGAGAGAGAAAGGAAAAAAAACGGAGGCAGTGATGCAGTTCTGAACAACACGGCGCTGAGGTACAGACGCTGGAGGTACCTATGTTGTCTTCGAGGGAGGGTGGCATGCAAGGGGCGGAGAATGAAGGCGAGGTGGGGAGAAGATGAACACGGCGCGGCGGGGCGCAGCGACAGGAAGGGCGCCGAGGAAGGGGCAGGATGGCAAGCAATTCCCCAAAGCCCGACATTTCCGCAGAGAACAAAAGCAGGTCGCGGCAGCCAAAGGGCTCGCGGGTGACCGACACACGCGGGAGCCGCCGGCGGGGGGGGGGGGGGCGTGTCGCTCTTCCTCCGCCACGCCCCCCCCGGCCCCGAATGTGCGGGTGATGAGGCTGTCAGCGGGCGCCGCGAAGGCGGCAGGAGCGAGCGCTCTGGGGCGGGACGTGTCCCTCGCACCGCACTCGGCGCTCTGCGGCGGGCGCAACGAGGGCGGCGGGGGCGCCGGGGGCGGCCGACAGCTGAGCGGCGACGCAGCGAGCGATACAAAGCGCTCGCCCGGCCAGAGACGCCGGTCGGCCTCTGAGAGCTGCGCCGGTGGTTGGGGAAGGCGAACTGAGAGTGATGAAATCTCGCGAGAGGAGAAGTGATTATTGTGAGGGCGACAAGGGCGACGAGGCATCGGGAAAGAGGACGACAGCGGAGGAGAGCAAAAAGAAGAAAAAGTAAAAAAAGTTAGGGAGGTTAAGGTTAACAAAAAAAATATGAAAGAAACTGCGGTGATATTAAAGTAGATGGGTATGTTTTATTTATCAAAAAAACAAAAACAAAACAGGAACTAATCTAGTAGAAAAGGGAAATAAGGAGAGAATGAATTTGAAAAGTAAATAGAATGAGATGAATTCTGAGCACAATAATCATATTAACAACACACGGGTACTGTCGATCCCATCATGGCTCATCAAGACACTTCGCAAAACACCAAGCGCTCCCTTAAATGAAAGAGACTTAGAAGCATCAAAAAATGACCACGAATAGACAGTGACCGCTTTGTGTTCTAAGTGGGGGTAAACGAAGAGTTTCACAAAATAAATCAGAGGGAAAGCGGCGATGAAGAATACAGAAAAGGAGGTTAAAGTCGATTCCAGTGCTGCCAATCGAACACACAGGACTAAACACGTGGTCAGCGGTGATTGCCAGGTCACGCACAGGGGGCAGGCGACTGGCGCGGCGAAGGGAGCGCTGGGCGACAGCAGCTGCGCGAAAGGGGCGTGTGCGACGGAAACGCTTTCGCCGACGAAGATGGGGACTGCGGGAGCGGGGGCGGGGGTGGGGGCGGCAGCGGCTGAGGCGGCAACTCGCCCGTAGCGGAGGCGTTAAACACGTTTAACTGCTAACGAATCTGCGCGGCGTGAACGCGCACTCGCCCGTACGTCGCCCCTCGCCCCCGCCTCCGCCTCCGCCTCCGCGCCGCGCCCCGGATGGCGGGCGAGGACGGGCGAGCGGCGAGCGAGCGGGGGGCCAGCGGGGAGAGAGTAGAGAGCAAGCTATGCAGGTCAGAGGGATAGGTGAAGTGAGCGATAAGAAAGAAGAGGGCGACGAGCAGCCGCTGAACAGGTTCCAAACGGTTGACGAGCGGTGGACGAGAGGTGGACGAGCGACGGACGAGGGTGGGCGAGCGGTGGGCGAGCGGTGGGCGAGCGGTGGGCGAGCGGTGGGCGAGCGGTGGGCGAGCGGTAGGCGAGCGGTGGGCGAGCGGTGGGCGAGCGGTGGGCGAGCGGTGGGCGAGCGGTAGGCGAGTAGTAAGTGAGCTGTGGGGGAACCGTCGGCGAGTGGTGGGCGAGCGGTGGGCGAGTAGTAGGTGAGCTGTGGGCGAGCGGTGGGCGAGCAGTAGGCGATGGGCGAGCGGTGGGCGAGTAGTAGGTGAGCTGTGGGCGAGCGGTGGGCGAGCTGTGGGCGAGCGGTGGGCGAGCGGTAGGCGAGTAGTAAGTGAGCTGTGGGGGAGCCGTGGGCGAGCGGTGGGCGAGTAGTAGGTGAGCTGTGGGCGAGCGGTGGGCGAGCGGTAGGCGAGTAGTAAGTGAGCTGTGGGGGAGCCGTCGGCGAGCGGTGGGCGAGTAGTAGGTGAGCTGTGGGTGAGCGTTGGGCGAGGACGGGCGAGCGGTGGCCGAGCGGGTGGCCAGTGGGGAGAGAGCAGAGAGCAAGCTGTGCAGGGCAGAGGAATAGGTGAAGTGAGCAGATGGTGAGCGACAAGAAAGAAGAGGGCGATGAGCAGCTGCTGAACAGGTCCCAAACGGTTGACGAGCGGTGAAGGAGCGGTGGACGAGAGATGGACAAGCGACGGATGAGGGGTGAGCGCTCGGTGGGGGAGCGGTGAGCGAGCGGTGGGGGAGAGGTTGGCGAGCGGTGAACGATCAGTGGGCGAAGGGGAGAGGCGAGTGGTGGGCGATCGGTGATCGAGCGATGAGCGAGTGATGGGCGAGCGATTGGCCCGCAGTGGGCGAACGGTGGGCGAGTGGAGGGCGAGCGGTGGGCAAGATGTGGGCGAGCGGTGGGCGAGCGGGGAGGGCGAGTGGTAGGTGAAACAGTGAGTGAGCGGTGGGCGAGTGGTGGGCGAGTGGTGGGCGAGTGGTGGGCGAGTGGTGGGCGAGTGGTCGGCGAGTGGTCGGCGAGTGGTGGGTGAGTGGGAGGCGAGCGGTAGGCGAGCGGGTGGCGTTGTGGGCCCATCCGTATTGGAATATTGACTGTGGTGCACGCGCGGGCATTTACTTAATAAGTAGAGGACGACGTGGCGCTATCTCGGCCATCATTTCGCCTCGTCCCCTCGCGAGGTTTTTGGGGTGTTGCTGGTGGACGCGAACGAGAGAGAAGTCTGATACGAGGGGGAAACACGACCGTCGTTCCGAGAATATTACATGACTAAACGAAGGCGGAGAGGATTATCGTAATTAAGGTGAAGAAATGTAGTAAGGTGAAGTCCGTAAAATTTAGAAAAGCACGAATATCAATATTACTTTATTATTATTATTATTATTATTATTATTATTATTATTATATAAGTATAATATAATAACAAAGTAACAAAGTCTGAGAGCATTGAAGTTTATATGCACACGAAGATTTAAGATCTTAAGCCAATTAAAACTTACTAAAGTCTGGGCAAGAATTTTGGGAAAGAGAGAATTCGTAGGGAGTATTACAGAAGAGTGAGACTCGTTCTGCAGTCCGCCCACAACTCCAGGAATACAATATATGAAATTGGTGGTTTGGTGGTGCCTGCAGTCGAGTACAGTTTCAGATTCATGGACTGGACTGAGCGAAAAAATTCGCATCATGGATCGATAAACCAGAAAACTGCTATCAATGCATCATGTCGCTCACCCTCGAGCTGATGTACATAGACTTTATGTGTCACATGAGGAAGGAGGAAGAGGCTTCCGACAAATTGAAGCCTCCTGGCACAACGTCATAGTCAGGATGGGAAAGTACGTAGTCAGTCATCTAAATGACCCTCTAATGAGGCAGGTTATGAAATTGACCGATGAAAGGAAAACAGAGGAATTGTTAGTGAAGCAAGAAGCTTTTCAAAGTAAACTATGCAAGACCCGCAGAATAAAATAGACACTGAACTTCTGATGCAACTAAACATGATACGTGACTTACAAAAAAATGTTAAAGTAATCGCGGAGAGACAAACCACTCCATGGACAATAAAAATAATGGACTAGGTGCAGATCAATAAAGATCAATCATTTATGTGGCTGAAAAGGGGAAGAATGATACCAGAATAGGAAGCAGTTCTAATAACTGCAACATGCGTTGAGAACATAACATTATGATAAAGCGGTTCTCAAAATTTCCCAAGATGATAAATGCCGTATCTGGCAGGAACAAGTGTGAAACCATTGATCATATCGTCTCAACGTGACCAATTCTAGCCAAGACCGAATACTTGAAAAGACACGACAGGGTGTATAGTTACCTCCACTGTCAGATATGGACCGCCCTCCAAGTTCCAATCACATGCCCCAAGTGGTACGAACACTCCAAAACGGTGCCATGTTCGACTCTATATTATACGACCAACAAAGTCAAATGGATGGCACGATAGTAGCAAACAAACAGGATATTGTTATCCGGGTTTTTCGAGAAAAAATCGTGTCTACTTGTAAATGTTACAGTGTCTTACGATCAAAACGTCGTCACCAAGGAGGCAGAGAAACGTCTTAAATACAAGTGGAGTTGGAAATAGAGATCAGCCGAATGTGGAGCGTTAAAGAACACGTTGTACCGATAGTGATCGGAGCTCTACGATTTGTTCCGCACAATTTGTGTTAGAACTTGCCTAAACTCCCAGGTCATTGAAAAGGCTGAGAAGTTCAAGAAATCTTTGCATTGTATTGATAACCATGCGAACAATCTGTTAAAAAAAATTATTACCGAAGGCTGTTATTATTATATTTATTATTAAAAATATTTTTATTCTCATTATTATTATTCTCATTATTATTATTATTATTATTATTATTATTATTATCATTATTAAAATTGTTGTTGGTTCTTCCGGCTGATCCTGATTTAATATTGTAGATAGATGGTAAGCTTTACGTAGGTTTGGACCATATAGGATCAATCTTACAGGTAGATCAATATGTCAATATGAAAGACAATAATGTGGCTGTGTGCACAATTGTGTGACCGTTTGGACCAAAATGGAGTGTGTGATGTATAGGTGATTTTACTAATGACGTTCGCCAAAAATTATTTATTAAGTTTTTCCTAAGGATATTAAGTCAATTGAAGACTTTGGCGCAGAGGAAAAAGTGTTAATAATTGCAGTCGCAATAATTGCATCTCAGGAGTACTATATGACTATCCGTATCTCTGCAGAAACGTTCAGAAATAAGCAGAATAGCAAATTTAAACACGAAAAAATAAACAAAATTCTGAATTAATTTTATAGAGTTTATAAATACGTTTTGTATTAGCCGTGTCTTTTGACACGGTCTTTTGACATCAAAAAGACCATATTTTCAATTACAAACGTAGATGTCATGATGTAAGTTTGTTTTAAGGTAAAGTTGAACACGCAATATTGAAAATTATATACATGGCCACTTTCATGTTTGTTAATAATAAAGTATAATTAACTATTTTAAATCAATGTAGGTTTTAGTTTAAAATAGCTTCAAAATAATATGATTACAACTTCGCACAACGCATCCTCAAAGTGGAAATTAAGCCTTTTTTGCGCAATTTTACAATTGTTTAAAAAAACTGAAATTTAAATCTTAAAGTTGCAATTTTTACTGAGGTTTGGTATTACAGCGATCTAGCATGTGTGCAAGTTTTCTTATTTGTATCTGGTCCCTCAACAAAGATATTACAGTTGACAAATTGGAAAAAATCCAACATTACAATTTTTAAGAAGATGTCATTTTAAAGTGGTACCTTACTTACCAATAATATTTTACACATAACTATACTGTTATGTGTACAAAATTAATGTTGTGGTTCTATTCCTTCTTTGAGAAATTACTCTTAGAAAATCGAGTTTCGTTCATTTGCGTTTCATAGATTTGATTGAAAATATTCCCCAAATAAAAACGTAGAAGGTATGTGAATACAATTTCAGTTTGTAGACCAAAGTATAGTAAATCAGTGCTGTTGGTTCTAGAATACTAGAACAACCCAGAACCGAGATATTTAGAAAAGAGTAAATGTTTACAAACGCGAAAAATGACGCGCGGCATAAAACAAACATGGCCGCCATTTGTTTTACCTTAAATTTGTAAACCAGGTACAATAAAAAAGTTAAAAACTTTTTGAACAGTCAAAACATTAGGCAATTTATGTATATATGGTATTTAAGTTATTAATATGAATTTTTTTCGAGATGGTCGGGCTGGACCACTTAATATGGATCACTGAAGATGGATAAGCTGGACCACTTAAAATGGATTAACCCTATACTGTCTGGATATTCTAAAACTATATATTTTGATTCCATAAGAGCCCAATTCCACAGACAAAATTCTCCAGCTAACAGTAACTCGTGTGTCATGAATAACTCAAGCGACAAGACAAAAGGTCGAAAGCTGAAGACGATATACACACAGGACGGACAAGATGAAAGGAAACGCGCCCGTATTTCCAAACACTCCCCGCAACAAGAGGATGAAAGGAGATCGAAGTGAGGTGCGGCGTCTCGGGGCGATCAGCGAGGCAGAAACTTCGGAGGGGGATTCGGAGCGCTCCACATTTCCGAACTCGCGACGCATTGTGGGGGGGGAGGGGGGGGGGGGGCGTCCGTCTGAATGCGGCGCAAACGCCCGACTGAGGAACTTCAGGCGCCGCAATGGCTTGGCGCTATTGGAGACCCAACACCGGGCTCCTCCGCAGAATGCAGACCTAATTGCCGCCAGGGCGCTGGGTCGCCTGCAGCCAACTGTAGATGGAAGCCTCGCGAGGCAGACATAGGAAAGGCAATCGCTTGTCCTGAGGTAATGGTTAGCCTTGTTGTTGACGAAAGAGTAAAGTGTTAATGACGATTGTAAATGAAATGAATAGGAAAATGATTACAGATATGTTTAACGACTAGTTCTGGAACTTCCTTTGATACCAAAGTGATATAGAGACTCAGTTATTATCATTTTTAAATTGCAAATATGCTTCATCTTTTATAAATATTGATGTTCTATAGTTTTTAAATTGACACAATTTGATGAGTGTTTGCAATGTAAAATAGACAATGTTGGAATATTTGTTAAGTTACAAAAAAAAGAGATTTTACCAATTAAATCCAACTTACAAGTGGTTCAAAACTCTAGAGAACGTTTTCCAATGGTCAAAATGATTGTAAAACTCTATTATAAAATTTTACTTACGTACATAAAAATACTGCTACTCAGGGATTCCGAATTACCATCATCAGGTGTCTCATATGAAAACAAGCTTCACGTTTCAATGTACCACATTATGTACACAAAGTGTATCTCACACCAATTGTAAAATCAATACCCGATTATTGGTGAAAAATAATAGAAATTGATGTTGCAGTGATATAGAAAATAAAATTAAGGTTATGCATTATACACTCGGATTTTTCTCTTCCAACTTTTGTGAGTATTCGTGAGGAAATCCATAAGACAAGAAGGAAAGAGCTGTAAGGAGAAACTTGGAGGCAATGGAATTAACAGTTGTTGTAATTTTGTGCCCAGAGAGAACTTCCTGTCCCCGGAGACCCTTTCGGCTCTCCGACAGATTCGTAGCAACGCCCCGCGAAATGAATATCTCAAAACTTTGCGGATTCATTTCCTTATCTTTTCTCCCAAGAAAAAGTGAAGTCAAGAGTCCGGCAACGAAGAAAGAAATTCAATTTTACAAGAAATGGCGCGTAGAATTCCGCCAATTCGTCCTCCAACGTTAGAACTTGCCCTTAAAAACCCCAAGCCATCGATTTTCTCGGGCTGTTATAGGCCGGACCGACCGTTCTCGTAAGACAACATCCACCGCACGCCAGAGAAAGCACAAAGAGTTAATAGGATCTCCTTTTCGCGAGTCAGGGCGCTAGAAACAATGAAAAAGAGGGCAAGAGGCTTTGCGCCGTCGACCACAGAAGGTTGCTGCCACCAGGTCAACCCCACCCCCCATTGTCCCTCCATCCCGAATTAACAGCCCCCTCCCGCCGCGGCTTTTCCACCTCACGCCCCCCCCCCCCCATCGCGGCCTCACCCCCGCGCCTACTTATTCGCCCAGCAAAGCCGGCTTCCATCTGTTGAGCGCGGCTTCGCGTCAATGCCGCCATCTCGCCTTTCGCTCATCCGCCGTCAAACCTTCGCCTTTTCGCCCTGCGGTCGCGCGCAGCTCCACTTACATTTTCCGCTTATTACGAGCGACTCCCGAGCGTCATCGCGGCGCACCCTCATCCATCAGCGCGCTCTGCTAGCGATCGCGCGCCTCGCCCCGCCTCGCCCCGCCTCGCCCCGCCTCGCCCCGCCTCGCCCCGCCTCGCCCCGCCCCGCCTCGCCCCGCCTCGCCCCGCCTCGCCCCGCCCCGCCTCGCCCCGCCCCGCCTCGCCCCGCCTCGCCCCGCCTCGCCCCGCCTCGCCCCGCCTCGCCCCGCCTCGCCCCGCCTCGCCCCGCCTCGCCCCGCCCCGCCTCGCCCCGCCTCGCCTCGCCTCGCCTCGCCCCGCCCCGCCCCGCCTCGCCTCGCCCAGCCTCGCTCCGCCTCTCCCCGCCTCGCCCCGCCTCGCCCCGCCTCGCCCCACCACGTCCCACCACGTCCCATCACGCCCCGCCCCTCCCCACCACGCCCCGCCGCGCCCTGTCCCTTTTCCAGAGGAACTCCTCCGCTCCCACACGTTCGCCATCTCCATTGCACGCGACCTCTCTTGCCTCTTGGGGGCACATGTGGCGTACTGGTGAACGCACTCGATTTACACCTCAGGGACCCAAAGTCTGGTCTGAGAAATATGGGATGCAGGAAGACGGTACTTCCTCCGCTGTGTTACCAACGTTTCTCCTGCTACGTTACGGACTTCCCCAGGGAGTCAATTTTCATTGCAGAGCAAGCTGTCGTCTGAGCATGGCCGATATATCGCAAAAGCTGCCAAAAAAGTGTCCTCAGTGTAGTTGAGGTCTCATGAACTCCGGCCACAGAATACATTGTATAAGCACTTGGAATAGTATTTACTTGACATAGTATTCTTGGTATTGTACAAGCCTAGTTGGTATAATTATGCGAAATGTACCACAATAGGATATACACAATACGATCACAAGAATTTTTACGCGGCTCTATTCTTTCTTTTTTTCTGCACGCATATTGATTGTCAAGTCACACAGCGTATAATAATGTTCAACCGTAATTTACCTCTTTGCACCCACAGTAATAACAAGCACCTAGGATCGGCTGAACAAGGTGTGGCTCTGGCCCTGCCCCAATTTCAATTTATCTCACACTGGTTCTCCTAATTTTCAACCATATCTTTTAATCGTTACTTCTTTTTACGACATTTCCTTTCCTTTGTCACTTCAATATTCCTGGTCAACGTTTCTTTCCATTACCATCTTTTTTTCCTTTTCTTGCCCTCTGACGTTTGAAATATACAGTTTCTCAGTACAATCAAGTGAACAATTTAACTATACTTCAGTCCCATCATTTTCATTTATGCCCTCTCATTTTCCCCTCGCCCAGCTGATGTTGGCAACTTCTCAGCTCATTTAGAGGGATCAGCACTTCGCTATTGCTTTCCGCTAGCTTTGCTCTTTCGGCGATCTCCAATTGCTTGAGCGGAGACACGCGAAGTCTTCCTTTCGCCTCATTGGGTACGACTAACATTTTCACCCTCTTACCTCTACCTTGAGCCTTCTCTCTCTTTCTCTCTGTCACCTATTCTCTCCTTCAATATTTTTTCTGTCATTAACAATACTGAAAAGGGTGTCGCGTGGTATCGCGTGGTTCTGACAACCCTACATTCACAAGAAGAAAGTTGCATTTCGCAAGGTTGTTTTCTCAAATGTTTGAAAATTAGATTCTTCCCCCGCACCGGTGACAATCGATTTCTCTCCTTCCGCACCGTCTCCTTTTGTAACTTCCTCGCACGATCCCTCACACTACCCGCACCGCCTTACATTCGTAACACAATACGGCCACGCTACTCCTCTCTCATTTCGCCGAACAAACCAGCGCGTCGCCCTAGTTGCACACTATTTCATTCCCATCATTTCCTCCTTCACCTTCTCCTCCTTCCCAGCACCAGCACCTTCTTCCATCCTATTTCCTCCGACTCGCAGACCATTTCGCCACCTCATTCCTCAATACGCCCCCCACCCCCACCCGCTCCCCCGTGCTTCCGTCGCTGCGGCGTTTACCTTGGGCCGCGGCACCCCCCCCCCACCTGCCGCCCCCACCCCTGTCGCGACCGGCATCCCGGCGCCGCACAAAGGGAGCTCTCAGCGTAATGGGCGACGGCGGCGGGGCACAGTGGGCCCACGCGGAAGCGACGACGTCGCCCTCCAAACCTGCACACGCAGTTTATACGTTTAGTACTTTATACTCTTATTTTCATTTTCTACTCCACCTGTAAACTACCCCGCCTTTTTTTCTATACCACTTCCTTAACAATTTTTATAATTTGAGACTCCTTCCACTCGAAAATATTGCTTGTTAACTGACACTACTACTTTCATTAAGATATCACTAGTTTGAAATGCACACACCTCTGAAATGCAGCGACCTTTTGGTACAATTCTCATAAACTTCACAACTTTTGTAAGCATGCTTCCAAATGGATAAATATTAATTCACCACGTTTAATAAGGAAAATATGTTCTTAGTTGCACAAAACAGGTTATGCCTATTATTGTATAACAACATTTAAAATGGTACACATATTTGCTGACGAATTGAACGTAAATTCGTAAGAAATTAGCAATACGTAGTAGATTTATCCAGTAAAAAAATACTTTAAAATTTTAGTCGAAATACATTTTAAAAGAAAAACTCGTTCGTTTTTCAAAATTGGCACTTCATCACATATTTTGAATAGTTACAATGCTTCTCACATCACCGCAAAAGCAAGATATTGCTCGCACATCTTATCTTTCCCACCCACTGCGCGGCGACGGAGCAGCGACTTGGACTTGCTTGGACGGCGTCGGCCCGGCAGCGGCGGCGTCCGGCGTCGCAATTTTTAAGAGGCTTTCCAGGCCACCTCTTCGGACGGCGGGGCGCGCGAGCGGACTCGAACAAGCGGAGGGCGAGCGCCCCTGGCGTCGCGACGCGATGCCGCCGGCCACCTGGGGCGAGCGGCGGCGACAGCCCGCTAATGGCGCGTAAAAGCCCGGCGGCGGCGGCGGCGGCGGCGGCGGCGGCGCGCGGCGCCAGAGGCCGTGACCGGGCCGCTGCCCCGCGGCTAAACACCCCCCGCCCACGCGCCGGCCCGGCTCGCGCCGCGCCCCAAACACTTGCCGGCGCAGAAGCGGCGCCAGGGCCCTACACTTTTTTTAATGTATTACTGACTTGCGTGTGGCGTGTGTTGGAACTCGGGCAGTGGCCGCTCACCTTGTCGATCTTGGGCGGGGGAAGCGCGGCCAGGGCCCTATAACTCCCATATACGTAACGTGGTGGGGACCATTACAGTGGCGCGCTCTAGAGCATCACCTTCTTACACGAACTGAAATACGCACGAACTGAAATATGCAACGTTATTTAAAACGTGCGTGGGTTCTCGGGACGCAAACACACGCGCTTGATACAAAAGATCGCGCCGCTGTTGGCGCTACCTTTCCTTTCATGCGTGTATTATTATGAATAAATGAATTTTAGAAGATAAACACATAATATTTAAATTCTTTTGTAATTTATTTCAGAAATCGGCGCCGCACTCAGGGCCCGGCAACTCTCCATCAAAATTGGGGACAAAGCTAAAGGTTGCTACTATAGGATACGCTAGTGTCGCCGGATACAGCTGCTGGTGAGACTCGCCAACTTTCGCACATAAAAATTGGTCAAGGAATAAGAATACACTTTGATTATGAGCTATTTCTGAAATAAATAACAAAAGAAGTTAAATACTATGTGTTTATCTTCTAAAATTCATTTATTCATTATAATACATGCATGAAAGAAAAGGTAGCGCCAACAGCGGCGCGATCTTTTGTATCAAGCGCGTGTGTTTGCGTCGCGAGAACTCACGCACGTTTTAAATAACGTTGGTAGCAGTGCGTATTTCAGTTCGTGTAAGAAGGTGATGCTCTAGAGCGCGCCACTGTAATGTTCCCCATCACGTTATATGGGAATTATAGGGCCCCGGATCGACCAAGATCGACAAGATGTGCGGCCACTGCTTGAGTTCCAACACATGCCAGCCGCAAGTCAGTAATACATTTTTAAAAATTTTATTTTCCATTATATACGTTATTTTAACTCTCTTTATTTTCACTCTCTATTTCTCTCTTTATTTTCACTCTCATCGTCAATCTACAAACCACTCAACTATTACAAGTAAAGCTTTTTATAGTCATCATGTAACACAATTGCAGCATCTCGATCTTCTAACGAGCACTCAAACTCCCGAGCGTTAAAGCTAGGTACTCACGGGAGACCTGGGTTAACTAGCGTGAATCAGGTTGGTTGTTGTTCGTCGCCACTGCTATTTGCTTCCTTGTAGGTACAATGAAACCGAGAAAGATTTACAACGGGTGCATGCCAAGCTGGCGAGTGGGGTTCGTAAGGCTCCGCACATTCCACTTTCGGGGAGTTCCTAGCAAGTGCTCGCCGAATCCTGAGAGATGGAGGTGCGCGTCGAATGTTCGTTTCACTCGATTAGCCCAAGAAACCCTCCGGGTACGTTACGCACCGAATGTTTGACGGTCCGCAAATGGAATCTAACTTGCTTATTCCGCCTACTCGAAATTCTGTGAGCGCTCGCTGGCTACTCCCGAGAGCCGAAAGTGAGGAGCCTTTAAGGATCACTAACAAGTCCAGCTCACCAGCTTGGTTGTGCCGACTCTAATACTTTGATCGCTTTATTTTCGCCAATTGAGAATAATTAAGGAGATAGCGACAGATTTACAACCAGAGCGAGGAAGGCTAGTCAAGCGAAGCATGCCCGTGGATGCCTTTAGCTTTTGGGAGAATCGAGGTAGTACAATCGTTTTACAAGGGACTTTGTGTACAAAAATGAAGTTAATTGTAGTAGTTGAGTAATTTGTGGAATAGTGATGTTGGTGATAAAGGCTGAAAATGATATAAAATATGAAAGGCTGAAAGGTCATAAAGACTGAAGGTAATAAATATGTGTATAATAAAATAAAGCAAATAAAGTAAAATAAAATAAAATAAAATAAAATGTATTATTCCCCTGAAGATCATGGCATAAGACATAGAAAAAAAAGGCACGTAAAACATATGTTCTATTTTTTTCACAATCCACAGAATAGATTCCTATTTACTAAACATCAATGACTGAAATTTGGATAAACCAAAAGCCTCAGAATTGACAATGCAAGTCTTCTCTCTTAAACTTTGAAGTATGATCGTATATAATGAAACAATTTACGAAAAAACATTCTACGGAGAATAACATGACATTAAATTTAAAATAATGTACACACATGTGTTAGTATACTTACATCATTCACATGGATATGTAGAGACATTTAATATGAATAAGCAAATACACCAATATACTATTCTCGACAAAAGTGTGATAAGAATTTCACTTTAAAAATATATTTCGTTATAAATAGTTTACAAATTATCTATTACACAGTAAGTTCTGTGTAAAAAAAACCCAGAAAATAACATTATATAATAGAAGAAATTGATCCCTCTTTATTTTAGCTTGGAAATTCGCAACTTAATTAGAGGAAGTGGTGGAGAAACAGACGCACGTGCTACTTCAACCGCGGAGGCCCACTGGCTTTTCTAAAAACGGTGGCTCGATACTCAAGTTTGCTCTGAGCATTGGCAATGTTCAATATGTACAGACAGTAAGTGCCATAGTGGATAGAGGTGGAAGGTCGGTTGCGTTTTAGCGCCGTTTAAATTTTTCCCTCATCTTCAACGATATTGATTGAAACAAAGATGTGGGATTTCTGAATAATAGTCTATTTCAAATAATCTACTAGATGCAGTCCTTTTCACCCTATTCATATCTGAAACAAAAAAAGTCTATCTGTATTTCCATAAAGGATATATTTTTTTCACTTTTTCATTCACTAAATAAATAAATAAAATGCCTTTATTGATGGCGTGTCTCAGGTCATTTAGCCTGTTCTTCCTCCTGACCCCTTTCAAAAGATGTTTACTACAATAGCTCATGATAAGAAGGACATTCAAGGAGAAATAAGTAGGTAATTTGGATGAGAGGTTCCTCACATAGAAGACAAGAATGAAAGTGAAAGACGGACCGAGGAAGATAGAAAAGGGAATACTCTCACAGCATTTGTGAGATTAAATTTATTCATTTCAAGTTACGGAAGCATAAACATTATTATTATTATTATTATTATTATTATTATTATTATTATTATTATTATTATAGACCGTTACAATCCCGTAGAGAGCAAAGGCTTCCAACTGTCGGGTGGTTTACATAATGGTAGAATTTCCGAGCACCCAATTCGGGAACTTCCTACTACATCCGTGTTTACATACAAAAATAAGGAAATGTAAACGTCATTTACAGACACAATTTCACACTTCACTTTGTCACTGTCAAATTTAAAACTGTTCACTTCGATTTCACTATTTAAATTGAATTAGCTCACACTTCATCTTACTACTTTCTGCATATGCACTTATTACGTTAGTGTGAAAAATTAATCATAAATGAAACATTAAATCATTAAAATTAATCATAAATATATCAGATTGAACTCTACGAGATTTTACTCAAATTTAGAGAAATTATATTTTGTGACTCAGCAAGTTAGGTGCAGAAGAGGATTGGTTGGAGCTTGTTAAACTCAGTAAAATGTTAATAAGTACTACTAATTATTTCAAAGTGATTTTGAAGGAATTAAGATTTCGTACGTATTTTTGTATTACCCCTAAAAATCTAGAAAGAGGGAATATCGTCAGCATGCGAGCGAAAGCACATTGAGTTAAGAGTTCAAGTCTTGAGAGAAATGAAAAACATGGAAAGATAATGAATATCATAATGTTAATAATAATAATAATAATAATAATAATAATAATAATAATAATAATAATAATAATAATATTTGTATACTAATTAGTAGGGGGCGAATTGTAATGAAATGTCATTTTTTCTTTTCACTTTTGAACAATACTTTTAAGTATAGACATTAATTTTACAATATGACAAAAAAAATTACCAATTTTTATGACTTTTTTGTACTTTTTGTCGATCTTCACTAATAAGTCACTTTTTACCTTTTCCCGTGATTTTTAAAGCTTTTTTGCATGTTTATTCGATTTTCATATCAGTTTAATGGTCAATTCCTTCAAATAAGATTTCGAAGATGCAAGAAATGTTCTACACAGGATTCCCGAAAAGCATATTCGATTTCTTTGCTCAGAAATTATGTTAGCCGTTGTATGTATATATCAGTTTCCTAAGACGCCTATCAGGGTCATTCGTCTGATTTCAGCCGAAATTGCCGGTTCAGCCTACTTCGCGATAACTTAAGACTGTGATTTCCTGGTAAAGAATAGTCCAAAGAAAAAGACGTTGATATTACAAACAAGAAGCAAATCGCGACTTCTGAATACGTAATGAACAGAAAGGAAAGCAATGTTATTTGCCTAGGAGGAGGAGTATAATTCACTTAGACTTCTGCGATGATTTCAATTTTGATAATAACAATGCTAGTTTGATCTCAATTCGTCTTTACATCGTCTATTCCCCAGTATCTATCTCTTGAAAATTCTCGGATGAGCAGAGTATGATTTGTAAAATTTTAGGGCTCGGATCGCGCCCAAATTAATTTTTAAATTAATAAAAATACTTACATATTTATTATATAATTTAATAATTCTTTACAAGGTACCGAAACGCCGTTTCGTCACGCTCCACCAGAAACCAAGCTCTGCGGATGAGTATCCCAAAATTCAAACGCTTACATTCGAGACAATGATCCTGTCTACCACAAGGTCTTCTCCATTCCCAGAGTCCTAACATACGACCAAGGGTCGACGGACGGGGACGGACAAGGGCTGACCTGCAACTGGCGACCGCAAGTTTTGTGTACACTTTGAGTATCGACCTTAGAGAGAGAGGATCTGCTACACGCTCTGTTGAGTTCTAGGAAATGTCCGTAGGTCGACATACTGCAAACGAAAGGTCTCGCTAAGTTGTAACAATCCGAAAAGTATATGATACTTAATACATATTAATTGTAATAAGCAATTGTAATAATATATTAACTCGTGCACTAATGCATACTAATTTCCGTTTTCACGAAAGTCCTCTTTTAATGCACATTACTGCCAGTACATTTTTAATATATATAAATTTAAATTTGAAGAAAAATATTGAATCAACTAGTCTTTCGCAAATGGTAATAGGCCTAAACTTGCTATTTTTCATGAAATTCTATTGGATTTTCATGATGCAGTCTGACAGAAATCAAACTACTCTAACATGTCTCAAGACCAAATTCTCCACAGACCGATTTAGTTTATTGAGGTGAAAAGTGTTGGCAGCCGCAACGGATGTTAAGAGCTTTTTGGTTGATATACTTATTTTATGTGCATTAGTGTTCGTACACATTGAAAATTACCTAACAATGTTTTTTGAAACGAAAATAATTTTTCTCAGAAATTTCAAAATACATTTTTCATTGTGGTTCAAACCTTTTTGTCAACTTTCTACCTCTCTAAATATTATTTTACAGAAACGCATTTGTAACTTTTGCCGGTCAATACATATTATTCAAGAGATAATGAGTTAATTATCCTAATTTTATTCAACGTATAAAGTGCTCTAACCGTTCGCTTAGTTCAAACACCTGAAAAACGTTGGTTTTCGCAGGAAATATTTTATCATTACGTTGCATATTTGTATTAAAATAATGAGATACCTCTAAACGCATTTTAATTTTAATAAGACAATGACACTGACAGCGCATTAATTAAAGCTTTTTCAAACATTCAAAACATATTTGTATTAACCAGTGACTTCTCGTTAAATAATACAAAATAACTCGGAGTATGGTACTGCAAAATAAAATGAGTTTTTAGTTGCACTAATAAGTTCGAGATATATTTCAAACGTTTCATATAATGAGATGAAGTTATTTGTTCATTATGTTTCGAGTACATACAATAAATCACATCATAAATATCACAAATTCCAATAGACGTGGCGGATCGATAGAAGTAAGGGCAGAGTCATACTTCCCAATCAATAAAACCAGGAGGAGACAATTTAATACAAATATTAGGGGCAGAAAGACTGACAGACACGAAGAACAAAGTTTTTGATAGGATTAAGGCAGATCAAACTCTGCAAAGCGCTAAACTTAACAAAACGTTCGCCACGCGCTAGAATATATTCCGGTTTATTTCTGCATTCAAATCGACTGTGACAGCGATATGACCTTATGCAATCTAGGTAAACAGAACTCAATCAAGCAGTATTTATATAAAATCGTTCCCACCGCAGAAACAAAGGGGCGAGTGAATGTCGACCGCAAGTGGAACGAGAAACAGACTTTTCAACAGAGTCAACAACTTCAACACACACTGCGCTGTTGATGCCATGCGCAGTGTCGTTCGCGCGATCAGTGGCGGTTTACGTGTTTGAGGAGCGTCATTTCGCGGGCGCATTTTTCGTCCGCGCTGGTCGTTGGCGGCGGACGCGGCGGCACAAGCCCTGCAGCCAGCGGTATCTCGTCGCCCCACGTTGACACTCGTCCCCGCCCCGCACAGCACACCCACGCGCCACAGTGCGCCGAATGCAATCACTGCGTAGCTCTGGGGCCTTCGCTTCCCTTTCAATTCTACTGAGGCGTCATACGGGTGTAATCGAACACAGACGAAAGTGGTTTGTAATACAGATTTATTAACTATCTAGACCGTAGTCTCAATTTAACAACTACCCTGCTCACAATAAACTAAATAAATAGACCCACTACAAGGAGAGATAATTTAAGAACGGCTACCACACCGCAACAAACCACCGATGTTCTCTGTATGAAGCCGCTCTACTTTGAGACCATCTACGCGTCTCGCAAGTCACGACAATGAATTGCCGGCCTCTCGCCCTAGTGCACCTACACGCACAGACACGCGCTTCACTTGTCGCCGATGCCGCTATAACAAGAAGACTGGGGCATTGTTCTCCTGGCTTTATATAGGCCATTTTGGTGCTACCCGCCACCCCCATTGCCTCCTCCCCAAAGACGCTCTGGGCCCGCTACGTCCACGGAAAGTCCCAGTGCGTCATCACTCCGCCCTTTGTTTAACATCCGTCGATGCTCGCCGATTTCCACGTGGTTGTCTGTTTTCAGCGTGGCACGACGCTACACTACTACTAATACAAACATTAATATGTAATAGGTTTAAAGTAAAATTATGTCGCCTGAGTACACGTGTTGGATAAGGCAGAGACACCTGTTCTAAGTGTGGCAGGTTTTAACTTTCCCTTGTAAGTGGAAGTGAGTGTCTGTGAGTGTATGCGAGGGCGTGTAAGTTTTGCCCGCGCAAATTCAAACCTACAAAAAATAGATCGTTTTCAATTTTAAAGATTATGAGCATGAATAAATGATACGGGCATGGGTGAGAGCCGTTCGTGGCCGAAGAATGTAAGATTAATATACTTCGTTTATAGCATATTTTGTATGATTTTTGCTTATTTTCTTAATTTATATTCATGGTTAAGTAAACAAAAGATCTGAAGTGGTAATAACTACATTTCACACGCAGAATGAAGTACATTGTAATCGAATCCATTATTTTTTCCTCGTATTCATTTTCGTAGAGACGTGTAGAATTTCAAATCTTCCTCAGATTAATCATCTTATTTATATAATTTTCTCACCAGCTGCAAATGACCGTAGTTAAAAGCTGTCATCCAATTTACCACTCGTAATTAACAACTTCATCAGTAATGCGTTTATAACCGCAACTTCATCCGACGCATTTGTGAAAAATGATGTTAGTGAATTTCAGGTTGATTAATTTTAAGAAACTCTTCCCGTTCGAGATAGGTGAAAATTTTACACATTCTGTTTTTTATACGATGAGGTTCACACAACCGTGTGTGGCCCTATCACAGAAGGTAAAAATGCGAAAACAACTAGTGGTGCGAAAACTGCACTTACTTCCTCCCCCGTATTTTCACGAAAAATACACAAATTTTCGGAAAATCTATCTTTATAGAACAGATTTCATTAAAATCTCTATCTTTAATAGTTTAGTTGTAGGAAGACTCCGAAAAAATGTTAAACTTTTGCAATTTTCGAAAAATTAGTGTTATTAACGAACATGAGAGCTGCACTATTATTTTAGACGTTCTTCACACTATTCAAAAAGAACATTTAATCAAAAACGATGGAGAACTTTTTTTTAATTGTAAAAATGTGCCATGGGCTTCATGTAACGTATCCCCAGAATTAAAGTATCTACTTCAAATTCAAGGGTCGCATCATCAGCCTGATTGATTGGTCATATCAATTTTGGAGAAAATCGGCTGAACGGATTAGCCGCTATCGTTGTTTACAGACGGAGAGACAGACGGACTGACGTTTTACCGTCATTCGAGTTTTCGGTATCAAGGACCCACAAAACATAGATTCTGGCTACACCGCGTGATATAGTATTTTTTCTCTAAGTTTAGCAACTGGATTTATCTAATTTTTATTACCTGATCCCTGTAATAAGAGTGTTTCTGCCGAAAATTCGCCGTTTTTTCCCCGCATTACATAACTTTCTCTCTACTCCGTAGGAAGAAAGTAAAACGAACGAAACCATTCAGCACTTGATTTTCTTTAGAGTATGTGCCTGTGGTTAGCCATGTTCTGAATAAACCGTCTGCGTATAAACCTGCATTGAGTAGAGATTTATTAACTCCATGAAAGTTAACTTATTTCCATTAAGTACAAGACTCGTAAAACCCAAACGGATAAAACTGGGAGAGATAGGGCGCCTTCGGGATGCAAACTAACGCGACCACCACAAACTCCGACGGGTAAATCGGGCTGACTTCGGGAGCGTTCGAAACATACAACACGTGATAAACCCGGGCGCGTGAAACGGGAAGACCGAAGACGATTGTAGAGTACGGTTGAACTTGACACATGACACAGGCAGGGTAAATCTGGCGGGCGTTCCCATTACGGATGGGCGACGTTGCACGGGCGACCGTGTCCGGGCCCTCTTATGCTTTCACGCCTTCCGGCCCACTTGGGCAGAGCGCGCGGGCGCGTGGGCGGGCGCGGCGCGCGGGGGTTGGGGGCGCCTGCACGCCGGCGATAACCCGCGCGGCGCCGGTGCACGCGGCAGCCCTCCGCGCGGCCACCGGCCTGGTGCCGCCCCCACCCCCACCCCGGCGCCAGCGCCTCGCAGCGCCAAAGCACCGCGACGAACGTATGAGTCGCGCGATCCTACCAGGTGCTTTCGTGTTCGGCCCAAGCGACTGCTCGTACCAAGGACACATCCAATCCGAACAGGGCAAAGACTTGTGTTTACACCTAAGTCCCGCGGCTCGAGTTCATGACTTCTTGGCTGTCCGGGTGACGCCGCGTCGTTGGCGGAGAGGCCGACGTTTCGCCTGTCATATCGCAGGCTTCTAACTACCCTGAAGAAGCCTGCCTCTCTACCCTGAGGAAGCCTGCGACATGACAGGCGAAACGTCGGCCTATCAGCCAACGTCGCGGCGTCACCCGGACAGCTAAGAAGTCAAATACTTGTGTTGTCGGGGAGGTGCTTGGTGAAATCCACGTTGATTTAATCTCAATATTGTGCATAATAACACGATCTCTGCGATAGCACGACGCCTACATTGGCTTCTATTCTTTAGCAATCCCGTTTTCCTCGGAGTAGGCCTTCACGTTTTTTGCTTCGTAAATATAATACGCACTATAAACTTTATAACTAGAGTTCCAATTCCAATGAGATGCCTTCAATCACGCTCCCAAGCCTTATTAAACGGCATGAGTTTATAACTGGCATAAATTACAACACGTACTACACCACTGACGTAGCATTTGGTTTACGTGAAATATTGAATGTATTGGGTCTACTTAATATTATTTTTGTCGATACCGAGATTGCTAACGCAGTAGTGTCGTGGCGATCTCTGATCGAAGGATCGCAGGTTTGAATCCCGCCTCAGAAATGGATGTATTTATGATCGTCCCTTCACCGTTCATCATCATCATCCTATCACTTCATTAAAGAAGGATTAATAATTCCGTGCGCAACCAGGAGGCTCTTGCCCTTAAAAAAATTTTGTTTCTCTTATTCAATGTAAAAAAAAATTGCTGTACTTTAATTAAAAATACCTTCAAAAATATCAAGTAGTACCTGCCCAAACAATTCCTTTCTCTCTCTAACCCTCGCATAATCATCCAAGTACCAAAATCTCTACCGCTTTACTGACGCCACATTTACCTGAAGACAATCACCACTACCACCACCACCATCAAATAGTGCACCATCTAGCCACACCATACCCGTCCGCCAGCCCCCCCCCCCCCCGAGTCAGCCTTCACTTCCACTGCACCTTAGGGCCCCTTCCCACGGCGCGGCCGCAGCGCGCTTCCTTCAAGGAGCAGAGCTCTTCCGACGCAGCCACCGCCGGAGTCACGGCCGCACCGCCGCCCGCCGTGGAAGGGGGTGGGGTCTGGAGGGGTAGGTTTCGCCGACCCTCCGGCGACGACGAACAAAGGGACCGGAGCAGGTAGAACGCTGCGGCCGTGGCGCAGTGGGAAGGCTCCCATTTAAAGCTGTGTTCTGCTAGAGGTGGCGCGTGGCCCCTCCTCCGCTTCGCGTAGCTGGAGTTCGGCGTCTGCTGCCGCAGCAGCCGCCACCCGCTGCATATGGGAAGGCCTCCATTCAAACCAATGCTCTGCTACGCGCGGCGCTGCTGCGAAGCGCGCTGCGGCCGCGCCGTGGGAAGGGGCCCTTAGCTGACGGTCTCACTTGGACGCGATCCCAACCTTTCCATCTCTCCCACAATTATGCGCCAGCGCCTTAAGTGCACTTCAGGGTTCATCACTTCCCACCACGACCTGGTCATCATCCCCACGCCTTCCTTCCTTTCACGATTCTCTTGTAACGCGCCTCCGTGTGCAGAGCTCCTCAGCCGACAGCGACAACTCACCACGATCAACTGACCATATCCCAACCCTGCCATCTCTCCCAGCCAATCGCCGCCGCCTTAAGTGCACCTCATAGTCAGTCATCACATCATCCCGCGACCTAGTCACCATCACCTCGCCTCCCTGCCCGTCCATCTCTTTTGAATAAGATATATTGGCCTGCAAAAGTTACAAATGCGTTTCCGCAAAATAATATTTAGAGAGGTAGAAAATTGACAGAAAGGTTTGAACCACACGTCACGCGCTGCCGCCTCCAGTGCACCTTAGCCGACGGAGTCACACCACAGCGCGACCATCCTCTTTCCCCTCCCCCGCCCTCCCTCCCTCCCGCAGTCACGCGCCGCCCAATACAGCGCGTCCATCACACCCCGGGCGCGGCACGCGGGCTCAACGTCGCCCCCACCCACCCGCAGTCACTGGCCTCCGTGTAGCCGTTTCCGCTGTACTTTTCCGAAGCGCGCGCCAGCTGGCAGGGGCGGCGGCGGCCGGGGCGGGGGCGGGGGCGGGCGCGCACGGCAGGTGCGGTGGAGGCGGTCCGCGACGTCGGCGCCGCCCGCGACCTCCATCGGACGGAAATACCGCGGTCGCGCGGATAAATCACGTTTATAGGGGCGGGGGAGGGCGTCCGCGGCCGCGCGCCGGGACAGCCCGGACAGACGCCGCCGCGAACGGCGCACCCCCCTGACGTCACCCACAATCGATCAACGGGGGCGGGGGGGGGGGCATCCGATGGGCCCCGTCGGAGGGCATGCGATCGCCTTAACGGTGGCGACGGTAATTGTGTTGTTGTTGTTGTTGTTGTTGTTGTTCTTGCGGTTGTGTTTGAGGAGACGGCGGTAGCCGTCGAGGAAGGATGAGGAGAAATTGAGCATCGGGTTGGTGATTGTACTGGTGGTGATGATTGCGAACGAGGCGGTGGTAGTTGTGGAGGTGGTGGGGGTTGTGATGACGGCGGAAGGGGAAATACGAGACGGGAACGGGAGAAGTGAGAATGTAGTTGGAATGGTGAGCGCGGGGGTGGTGAATGTGTTTTGGTGTGTGGAAGTTAATACTTAAAAACAGTAAATGAATTTCCTGTCAGTAGAGAATGTTGATCAATTTCAAAGCGTTTTCCTGTAGGTATAGTACATGAAGGAATAATTGATAGGTCTGACTTGAAGAGGTTTTATTGCGATGTCTGAAACATTAGAAGTCGTTCAAAAAGAAAGAAAGTGACAATAGTATTCTCCAATGAAACAGGTAGAAAAATATACTGATGATCTAGTAAAGTATCGTGTGTAAAAGAAGAATTTTACATTAGTACTAGACTTTTCTTGAATGTTGTATGTATAATTTATGAATTATAATATTTTGTAATAGCTAAAAAATATGGTTTGAGGGAAAAATTGAAATAACAATGGAGATAGAATCGAGTGAAAAATAAAGCGTGGAAATTACGTGAATTGACAGTTGATGTGTAAAAGAAAGATGACACCATTAAAAAAGTTAGCAAACGCTAGAAGTATATATGATTATGTATTAAAAATCGGACAATGGTAATACCGAAGTTGCTTAGCGTGAAAACGGGGAAGTAGTAAGATCAGAAATACATCCCATGAATGGCGTGGGCACAGTAATGGAGACCGATAGGAGGTGGTCGGAACAACTAATGAAGGCAGAATCTGATACGATGAAACAGAAAGACTTACGCAGTGACTAATATCAGCAGGAGAATATTGGAAGAGGGGAAGAGAAATGAAGAGAAATATATAAATGAAAGTGGTATGGGTGGCCAATGATGTGACGGTGTCAGTGATAATGAGATAAAAAATATATGATATTAATTATGATGATGGTGGAGGGTAGAGATGGTAATGGTTATTTCTGGTGTGTTTTGGTAGACGTGGAAATGTTAGCGGTGGTACTGGCGATGGTGGCTATGGTTATGATAGGTGATGATGGTGATGTTATTGGTGAGAGTGGCGATGGCCGTGGTGATGGTGCCAATGCTGGCGGTGTGAGAGAGGAAGCAGTGTTGTGTGCCGAGGTGTTTCCGTGTCTGCGTGGCGGTGCGGGGCAATGGGTTTGACGTGGCGTCGTGGGTTGGGCGCGCGCGCGCCCGGTGCCCGGCCGAGGGCCCGCGCCGCCCGGGACGGGCCCCGGGACGCCGCCGTCGCTGCGCTGCCGCTGGCGCTCCTGGCGGGGGGTGGCTCGAGTCTGCCTCCCCCACCCAGCCCCCTCGCACCCTCAACGCACACCTCGAAAACTCCTTCGCGGTAGGATTTCGACCACTTCATGCCGACTTTGGGCGACCTGGCGATTGAGCCGACACTTGGCGGTGCGCGGCGGCGGTTGCGATGCCTCCGGCGAAATAATAGAAGGGGGCCACACAATACACAAATATTTGCCACTAAAATTTCAAGAACCACGAACTATTTAGCAAATTGTCTTGATATAAAATATATCTGAGCTTTCGATTGTTGGACGACGGTTATGTCTTTCTTTTCTTTTTTATTTAAGAAACTTAGTCTGAAGAAAAAAAATGTTGAAAATTAGTCGAATAATCTATATGAGTATCTAAAGATATATAAATCGTGTTATTCAAAAATAAAAACTGATAAAATACATTTCACATAAATTTGTATAGCAATTCAAAAAAAGAAAAAAGAAAAAAAAGAAAAGTATATTTAACACATAAGTGCACAAAAAAAAACTCGGGTATATACAGTTATTTGCACAGGAAATAGCATGCAGTCTGCTTTAGAAATACGACCTTACTCACAAGGAACATGAAATTCTACTCTCTATTAAAGAATACTAAGAATGATAGTAACATGTGGTGTTCAAAGTGATAATAGAACAAACGCATAAATAAATAAAGTCTTCCAAACATACTTTCAGATCTTACGAGTGAAAAACTTTTCCATATGCTGCTCTCAACGTCTCCCAACTTCACCAGAGGCAGAAGGCATCATTTAACAGAAAATAATAAATGAGAAACACATTTTCCATTCATTCTTTCAGACTCAACAGAAGGTGCATTTCCATATATTTTGCAAGACTCATTCAAACGAATCTCATTTATATTCTCTCTACGTCTGGTGAGTTTGTCTTAAACAGTGCCTCACTGCAAAGAACTCCCCGTTTAAACGCGTGAAACTACGCATAACACCCAAGAGGAAAAGTAAACTGACGTTTTTTATTTACAATTTTATTAACAGTATTATCGATTTTAAGTAGGGTGAATCACAAGAACTGTTCATTCATGATTCATATCAGTCGTGAATAATTTCAAAATGTCGCCGACTGCAATAATGCTATTCTACATTCTTTGAGTGAAAATGTTATTGAAATGTGGTTCCTTTCCAGTAGAGAATTTACGAAAGTATGTAATATACAACGGTCTCATCACATTTTTCTGCGACACATTTCAATAGTTTAACAGTCATCCATGTGAAGAGTGTGATGATCACTCAAAGGCAGTTAAAAATAGTCATTTTATTACCATAGTTCCTACATCGAACAAATAACATAAGTATGACCCCCCATTGACATCTATTTTCACCCCTTCCCTGCATTAAAGCCACGTTTATCACTTTCAAGCGCACCTACCCCAACTCTGTGGACTTCCTCCCATATGCAAACAATGCACATTACTCAAACAGAAAACTTTTTCCAATACTCTTTGGATCATCGAAAAAGACAACTTTCATGCGCCTGTCACTCCTCTTCTTTGAGAACTTGCGTATACAAACCTATGATGAGGGCGTCTCATAAATTACGGAAGTTTTAATTACAGAAAAAATCCATTATGTACCGTAAGGATGTGATACTATTATAGTGTTTTGTTCTTGGCACCGGAATCTTGAATGTCCGGATGTATGAGTATTTCTGGGCAACGGAATACAACATTTCCCTCTACTAACTCCAATTATTTCCAAATTGTGTTCTCATAAAGAAACTTTCCCCAAATAGATCTTTCATTAATCAATCTTCCACCCTCACAAGTATTTAGGTTATAAATGCTCACATGCAATTTTAAAACTGAAAATCTCCACAAAAATCTATTTCAAATATTTATTTTCGAAACATTCGATAGTAGAATTAATGCAGTTCCACTTTCGTAAGTTAATATAGTGACGTTACGTTTTTTTCAGCAATGTACCAAATTTTAAATTCAAAAACCGGAAATATTTCGATATTTTTCTCTAAGTGGAATATGCAGATTCAAACTAAAAAAAACTAGGTTCATTCACTCAGGAATTGATTAGTAACATTTAAGCAATAATTTCACTGACATGAACCCACATCTACATTTTCCCATATGTCTCTGTCCGAATATGCAAACGTACTCATTACTAACACGTATCATGTACTTCTGTCTTGCTACAAATTATATCAAATTACGAGGGCTTTGTAAAAAAAGAAAGATATACCTCACTAAATTTCCCTACACATGCGATATTTTTAAATGAGTAATTAATTTGTCCCACATGCGATGAAAAAGCTCTCTGATCATTCGTAGTTCAAGAGGAATAAAATCCAACATTTTTATATACGAGCAAATTTGCATTTGTAGCTGTAACACTGGCCAAAAGTAGGTTCCATATAGAACATCAACGAGTTGCAAAATGGGATGCACATCAACGCCACTTGCTAAGTTCCATTTCATTAAAATAAACGCGCCGTAATGCAAACGAAGACCTGACATTGATTGCAAAGTGAGAAAGCTACCGGATGCGATTTGGACCACTTCCACACGCGTCACCCGTCCCTGCACACCGACACACCGGGGCAATGCAACGCGAGGGCGTGAGGGGGGGGGGCGTGCGGGCCCTCGGCGGGCGGAGGGTACTCACGGGGTCGTGCGCGCCGCGCCGCGTGCCGCGCGCGTGCGAAGGGCGCGCCCCCGCCGCGTGCGCGGCCGTGCGCCGGCGCGCGCCGCCGCCTCTCCTGCTGCCGCTGCGCTGTCACGGCGTGAACTGGCGCGCGCGCGCGCACGGGCGAGCGCGTGCGGCGTCGAGAGAGGGTTGCGCGCGACTCCGAAGGCCCGCGCGGCGCGGCGCGGCGTGTCGCGTCGCGTCCCGTGACGCCGTCGCCGCTGCCGCCCCCGTTGCCGCCGTCGCCCGGGCGCGCGGCGCTGCTACGACTGCGGCGGCGGTGGCGGCGGCGGCGGCGGTGGCGGCGGAGGGGTGGCGGAGCGCGCGCGCGCGCGGGAGCGGGCCCGGGCCGCCATTGGCCGGGGAGGGGAGTGGAGGCGGTGGAGGCGGCGCTGCCGGCGGTGCACGCGCTGGCGGCGAGGGCGGCGTGCGGATTGTGGCTGGAGTCGGTAACGATGGAAACTGTGACGAAGGGAACCGAGCCGATGGAGACGGAGGCCCTGACAAGCGGGACCGTGAAGAGGTTGGTCAGGGTGGAGGCCGGGCCAGCAGCTGCGCAAGATTTGGCACCGGCCGTGCTAGGCTTCGTGGGCGACGCGTGAGTTGTGATGGTGGAACCTAGAGAAGAGATGCATTGATGGTGAAGGAGACTGGAAAAAATAAGCTCTCGCTGGCGATGATCAGTATTTTGGTGTCGTTGATGACAATCTTGATGGTGATAAAGAGGTTCTGCTGAATAAGAATTATTGACTGTTTCAACAACTTGGAAAGTATTTAGTGAATGTATGCTGAAACAACGATGTACAAGTTCCATTCCTACACAACAATCACCATAGCCAGAGACTGAGCCTAGAGATAAGTCGTAACTTCATTGGCAAGGCTTGTTACTTTGTCTACATGATGGACTAACATATCATCTTGCTATACTGTTGGCTGTTTCAACGATTGTTAGGCAACCTGACCTGATACTTTCTTTCTTAAACGTTGGTGACGAGAGAAGCCTAGACGGGATATCGCGCAGCGCGTTGGTTCTTCTCGGTAGCCGGGGCGGGGGGGGGGACTGCCAGAGCAGTGATTGCGACCTGCAAACGGCGCGGGGGCCAGCGGGGCGCTTCGGTCGCGGGTCCGTCGCCCTCCCGGGGGGGCGCCTGCCCCGGCACGACGTCGGGATCAGGTCGACAGCGCTCCAGGAAATTGACAGTTTGCCGCGGGCGCCGACGTTTAATTAGGCGCAAAATGGCCGCCGTCCGTCTTGGCTGCGTGCGGGGCCGAAGCAGCCGCGCGACAATTTCGCCCTCCTCTCAGGAAATGAAGTTGACTTTTCCAGCGCCGCGCGTGTGATGCCAAGGGAAGTCCATGTGGCTTATCCACGTAGTTGTTCTCAAAGTAGCCGTCTGTGAAGTTTTACCGAAGTCTGCAATTCTGTTGGTAGGATTGCCTTTTCCTTGTTAATCAAACAGTTTCATTCGGCGTGTCTCAAGAAGTATAGAACGTTTATTTTTAATTTTTAATTTGCTTTGTCTTTTTTTATTAGAATGAAGTTATCTCATTTTGGTCACGCGACATAAGACAATCAAAATACGAGTCATGTACGTGTCCGACTGTTTGAATTGACAGATCTGCTCTGATGTAAATAAAATAAAGGCAAATAAATTGAATTTCGGAGACTGGAAGTTATAACTCTAAAATAAATATCAATTTAATCCAACTATTTGCAAAGAAATAAATTTATTTATGGCCCAATGTTATTCATATTTATGGATATAACTGGAAATTCAGTTAACCTGGAGGTAGCTATAACGATGAAAACAATTGTTTTCCTAGAAGTCAATCAAAAAACTTTTAACAATTCATTATAAACAGTTTTAATGAAAGTGTTCGTCTATAATATTTGTCTTTTCGTGCGTAAATGAGTAGGATGCAGGTTATCGAAGTACTTTCTTATATCGTCATTATATAAGAATCGCCAAAAAAGTCATTAGTTTTAAGAGCCAACATCCCATGAGAAATATGACACTAGAAAAATAATGATATTACCCTCGCACGTTTTCTTGAATCTTCATTTCGCTAGAAGCGATAGCAGTTTCGAAACGGAACTATTATGTCAAATATGAAGTTCGTTTTCAATGCAAAATAGTTTCTATTGCACGGGAGTGAGCACTTCTGGTTATCACATTTTGTAAATAACGAATCTTGCTATCGTTTATTCAGAATTCAACAAATGTTAGTGTGATAGTGGGGGTAGATATTCCGGGACTGAAGAAAAACTATAATACATTACATGGAAGTCGCCAGAGAAGATATCCCATTTATCACAAAAAAATTGTAATATCCGTAAAATATTGCCAGTTTCTTTAAACAATTAGTTTTATTTTTGCTTTTGAAATAATGTGTTAATCAATGTGTTAAATGTTTTATCGAAGGTGCTTTTCCATTTATCGAATTTAAAATAATTTATCATTTATTGAATTTTAAAAAAACATGCGGCCGCTTCAAAGAACTGCAACCAGTTTATGTAAATGTCATAAAAATGGCATTCACTAATGGCAAACCGAAAACAATGAGCGCACAAATTATTAGACTTACAGAAAAAAATTAAAGAAATGCAATTTCACTCCGTACCCGAGGCTTTGATGAGCGTGAATATAGTAATATGCAACGTGTCCTAGGAACCGCCAGCGCCCCCTGTGTCATCGCGGCGCCGGGGGTCGCGGAGTGGCAGGAAGAGCAGCGTCCCGACGAGAGCCGGGGGGCGGGGGCGGGGGGGGGGAGACGACGGCCCGGGCGCGCCCGGGAACGCGGCGGCGGAGACCGATACAGATCGCAAGTGAGGGCGGAGCAAGTGTCTAGAGGTGCCGACAGGAACTGGGACACGAGACAAGGGCTGGGAGAGCAACGTGGTGGCGGGCATTGTGATGAGGCGGCAGTAGGGTTGCAGGAGCTCATGCAGATACGAAGAAAGTGAGGAGAAAGTGAAGAAGGAAAGGTAAAATAACGGAGAAAGCACGCAGAACGCATTAAGTGGAGAAAGAAACGCAGAAATGAGATATGTAAGTAGCAAAGAGTAGCTGGGGAAAGAAACGGAGGAATGTAGAGAAGCAACACGAGAAAGGAAGGTTGGTTGGGCGGAGAGTACGAAGACAGAGAAATGAGGGTAGGCGGGACAGACACGGAGGGACCATAAACGGAAAGTGGCGGCGGCGTTGCGGCCACGCAACAACAGGGGGTGGTGGCAACAGTAATTCCGCGGTGGTGTGACCGTGGCGGAAGCGAAGGCCACGACAATGGTGAGACGTAGGAATGCTTACAGCACCGGGCGGAGATGAGGTCGGTGATGGGATCGCGGCGGCGGAGGCGGCCGTGGCGACGGTGGCGGTGGCAGCGATAGCGGAGGAGGCAGAAGCGGTGGCGGAGGCGGTGGTGGTAGCGGTGGCAGAAGCAGAGGTGGTGGCGACGGAAGCGGTGATGGCGGCGGAGGGGGCGATGGCGGATGAGATGGCGGCGGTGACGGCGGTGACGGCGGTGACGGCGGTGGTGGTGGTGGCGGCGGCGGCGGCGGCGGCGGCAGAGTCAGGAAGACACGGAGCAAGCGACAGGGAACTTCGCTCTGCTCAGAAGAGCGTTCTCAGGAGGGGCGGTGACAGGTCGACGAGAATGCACAATGAAGTGTCCCTTAGCTCCCAGCACTTCTTGGTACTTTGGACTGAAGGTTGCTGGAGAGTGAAAGAAATGTTTTGACGTTGCTACGTATGTAATAAACTTGTAATTATAAACAAGTACGGAGAAAGGATTGGATTCATAAAGTGAAACTAAGTTATCCTACTTACTTCCATTCATATACATGCATTAAAAATAACGCACATGAGTTACAAGATCTTCTGGAAAAGGCAAGCAAAATAACACGTACAAGTAATCTGAACCGACGATAGTTTATTTCTTAGCAAAAATTAAACATTTCTGAATATCCAGAAAGACCACACAGTATTAGGCGGGGCCTAAACGAATTTTCAGAAAATAAATACGTTTTAATAGTTGTGAACTTATACTTCATTTTAGTTTTAATTCATACTGATTTGCATTATCCAGAGCAATAATCTATTCATTTAACATTTTCCTGAATTGAATTAAATTTAATTAAAAATACATTCTTAAAAAAGTGGGAAAACGTACTTTGCTCTCTCCAAAATACCGATTGCTTGCTGCATTTGCAGTAGAACTTCATAGAAGAAAGTCGTTTTTGAATAGAGTTCACTGAGCAACATACAGAAAATATTAATAATTTATCTTAGTTTCCCACATGTTGAAGCATTATTATCATCAGGAATTCGTGTATAGTAAGATGATATTTGTGATAAATGATATTAATTATATGGTAATATTTAACCACGTCTTGCTCATAAAACACAAATATAAAATGTTTGTGTTATAATGCATGAATATCTACAGACATTTACCAGTTTCAACGGAGAAAAAGTGTTGATTATCGGCTATTTACTATCATCCTTTATTTCAACATGAGGTGTCAGAAGAGTGTAAAGTAATCTCCCTGGCCTGAGTTTGTAAAATGTTTATCACCAGCACTCTTTGTAAATGCAAAAACCTGAAATGTGATTTATCCTCGTCAATGTTGTGACGCAGATGTTATTCAGTGAGAATCTGAAAGGAGTGCCGACAGCTCAATCAAGAGCTTGTCAGACAGACTTTCAGTAATTAAAAACTGCTTCTGAAGCTGTTAATAGAAGAGTGAAGTGCTGATTGTCATCATCGAAAGCATGTATTGAGCTTGTCCAGCTTTATTAAGGTTCTTTTACTTGGACCTTACTGATGCTAGAAGAAATTTCCTCTCGCATAACTTCTGATATTCCTTATAAACAGTCACACGTTCACAAGTACAATTGAATTGAATTGAATTAATGCCTTATTTTACGTGGCGAGACTCAGACAGTGAGTCCCACTCTTCCGTCTGACCACGCAAAGTTTGCTACGCGCCTTTCACCAACTAGCAGAGAACGGAGGTATTTCTTGGGCGAGAAACAGACAATTTATGTACATATGTAACAATGTTCATGTTTATCAATATTATTAAGATAATGCTTTTACAAAAAGATCTACTGCAAACTAAATACTAAGTAATTTACCAACAAACAGTTCTGGAAAGTTGATCATCCTGTGAATATTATTCATATTTTTAATTTAAAAACAACAGAATGAATGTCATGATAATAATAAACATAATTGTTGTAGAATTCAAAACTGGTCTCTAAGTTTAGTCCTTGAATGGTGAATCCCCTCATTTTGGAAGCATTATTATCAGGAATTCCATTCCATAATAAGATATTTGTGATAAATGATATACGAAATTTAACCACATTTTGCTCATAAAACATTAATATTAATTATACATTTATTGAAGATATATATTTTTATCACAACGCGTTTTTAACCCATTTTTTGTTTTAAAATAATGATTTTAGCCTATTTTCTTATTAATAACCTTGTTAATCTGAACCCCGCCAATCCGAAATTTCAGGTAATCCGGACAAATTCGGTAAGGAGGAAAATAAAATAAATGAAATTCATCTTGGCAGTGTAAAGAAAGGATTTTATAATTAGTGTAGAACTGAACAACTCATTATTGAAACACAAGTAGTCGAAATGAAACGGTTTTTGTACTGGTAACTACGGTGTAAGTTGCAGTAATTTTCATTTAGAGGAACTTGCAAAATCGGAATCAATTTGAAGAGGCAATGTGATGATGCTTGCGATCTCTACGCTACATTGCCACTTTCTCTCTACTTTGCCAAGTTCGGTAAACTTGATCGGGTAATCCGAACATTTCCGATTCCGAACAGACAATTAGTTCTCTCCCAATTAGTTCGGATTACCGGGGTTTACATTACCATGAAATATAAATTTATATGTATATATTTTATCATGATTATTGGCGTATAGGCCAATACTGACCACGCTACACGACCAACGTGTGTAATTCTTCCAGAATCAGCTTCTCAGCTGTATCCTTGGATTACAACAAGGTTGTTACGCCTTGAAGTGTGAATTATGAGATGATAGGTTGATGATGAGGGGTGAAGGGACAATCACAAATACGACCATGACTACACAGGACTCGAACCTGCAGCCTCCTCGGCATAGACGACGGCTGCCGCAACCGTCTGCGCCACGGGCCCGACTATCTATATATATAGACACACACACACACTCTCTCTCTCTCTTTCATGGCAATGTAACACTTCTACTTAAAAACATATTTACACAATGTACTTATTTCCTGGTTTTGTATCCTCATGGTTACTTATAATCAAAGTTAAGTAAGAAATACGCATACCTCTAACATCAAAAAGAGTTTTAAAGTCCTCAAAAAGATCGGAATTAATCGTTCACGCTTTCATGTGTGGAATGCACTCACCTGATATCGTTATTTCACATATCAACTGGTATGAAATGTGAGAAGGTACAAAAAGTGCCCCTCTTTTTCTTCGAGTTCCTCCTCGAAGGCAAAGGCGATGAGACACATCTCGCCGATATCCAAGACAGAAAAAATGCAATAAAGGAAGGATGAGTGACAGCGACACGCCAACAAAATTCTCGTGTTATTCATAGCAGCTATTCCATTATCCCCGAGCGCGTATTCAGTGTCTTCCGAGAAGCAGAGAACCACCTCAAAGTGCCAGCATCGCAGGCCCGTTCCACTCTTCTCTTTCTCGCTTTTTACCCTCTGTCCGAGGGTGACGCAAAAAATCACCCCCCCGCCAGTACCATGAATATGAGGTATCGAAAAGGGGAGCTTGAAACATACGTAATGAAAGTTTGTGAGAATACTTTTAGTGATTTCCATAAAAGTAATTTAGTATTTTACCGATCAAAAATTCAAGGGAAGTATGCGAAACCTTACCATTGGTCGAAATGAAAATTGATTTCTTGATGATGAAAACAGAAATTTATAGTTAGGTAACTCCATTTTCATTTGTAAAAGTGATTCCAATAAAAAGGGCTAAATTTGGAAAGTTGATTAAGTGCCACTATAGGAACATGAATTTATTTTTTGTTTCTGTTAGGAAATCGATAAGAGGTTTCGTCTGATTAAATGAATTTCGTTCGAAATTGATTGATCAATTTCTGTGCCGGGCATTCCTTGCGATACCTTTAACGTTTCGTAAGACTTATGTAGTACTTTGAAAAAATATTTCCACTCTCTAAAGCATGGTATCTAATAACAAAAGCAGAGGGAAATCATCATGATTCAAATGCCATGAGAACATTGCTAAAAAATGGAAAATAATTTTATGAAACAAGCAGTGTGATGATCATTTTGTTTCTAGGAATTTGTCCACAGCTGATACAAAGTAGGGATATAATTTTTAATCAAATGAAGGATTCATTGTATTCAGAAAGTTTTTATTAACTTAATCTACAATTTTCAATATTCCATTGGCATTGTGTGTATACACGAACGAAATATAACTTATCTTAAAAGTGTAATCAAATTTGTTTATTGAAAACCTCACACTCCTTAATAATACAGAATCTTTTTCCAGTGCTTCAATACGTCATTACTCTCATTGAGACATGTCATAAAAGTAGTACAATGTTTTAAATATTCTAGAGTTGTGAGAGAATACAGTCATTGTTAACCGAGAATGCGTAGGTATTTGAAAGATCAGATCTAATGGATTTAAACGATGTTATTTAAAATTCATATAATTTGTTAATTCCTTTGCATACACTGTTTTGTATAAGCACTCCCTTGTAATTTAGATTATCGTTACATTTTACCTCTAAATATGAATAAAAGTGAATTCTAGTGTTAATATCTTTCTGTATTAAAAAATACCAATAAACTGTGTAGGATCTTCAATGTATTTCTTCGTAATAATCAGAAATCGTCAGATGCTCAGCATTTATTCTCCGCCCGTTGAGTGACTATTTCGAGTGTTAAACCCAAAATTAAAGTTGCAACGTCTAAACAAAGGGTATAAATTATAATAAATAGTGGAAATTGAAAATTTAATTCATCATTCGCTGGCGAAAAGAACGAGAATATTTTGTATTTATGCTGCAATTTCAGTTAGTGAAAGAAAGTTAAGTGCAACTGATAGGTTTTATTTTAGAAAATAAGGATCAATAATGGATCAATAAAGAAATTTGTATAGTTATTTATTTAACTACATTTACAAACGCTTATATGAACCACTACTATAATAAATGAAATGTTCCTCAGATTTATTGCTTACGTAGTTCTGCAACGCTACGGCAAAAGATGTCACTTATTCCTTCTCGAACAGGCTAAACAAAGCCATCAAATTCAATGATCTATCCTGCCTCTAGCGCAGGGACTCAGGGGAACTTTATTACTTTTTAAAACACTCAAAACAATGAGTTAACACCTGGTGGTGAGTTTTTCGCGGTAAGAAAGCTGTATCGTAGGAATTTGTTGGTCTCTCCCGCAAGTGTTGAACACGTATTTGTTTGTGTTAATGGTGATGATCGATGCACCTGATCGTTTGTGGACTGTATTTACCAGTGCGAAGCCATATTAATATAATATTGAATCTCACTCTCGTGCTTTGGCGAAGATGGATCTGATGTACTTCGATTCTCCTTTTTTGATCTGTGGCGATTTCAATTTCATCGACTCCATTGGTCGATACTGAATTTTTAAGGGGCGTTTTCGGTCCAATCTTCATTACGCAAAATAGATTGTCAACGACAACCTGTTTCTTTGGCTTACTAAAATATTTATCAAGTTAACCTACATTCAGAATGAATTTTTTGATGTATGGACTTCGTTTACCGATCTTGTTGGGTTTAATAATCTGAAAGCACCAAAAACTATACAATAAATAGGTTGATATCAATCTCTTGTGAAGCGTTTATCTAGTAATTATTCTTATACTGTTTACCATGGTAACTGTTCCTACGACTTCTCTTCCGCGCACTATCCGAGTTTAACCGTTAATCCGAGGGATTAAAGATTTAAACGGTTAATAGAAAAAGGGCCAAATTCGCAAACACAAGCAAAGGGGGAACAGTTACTTGGGAATCATTAGTTACACGTGGAAAGGCAACACAACTATGTTTCCTCCTCAGAGCAACCGCCATGGAAAGAGACGTGAAATGCTGTGCTACTTACAGGTAAGAAGCGGCAACCATTCACACAAAATAAAAAAACACAAAGCAAAGCATATATAAAGGAAAATTCAGCTCTGTAAATAGGATCATTGTTGACTGGAACAATTTACCTGCAGCGGAGTGACCCTTCCCACAAGTACGCGAGTTATGCGTTCGGGATTTCTAAAGGGCCTAAGTGTAGAGAAGAGTGATGTCCAGTGAAGTGAAGTGAAGGCCAACGAAAGTGCGGACAAAGTACGATGTATATTCTTATTTTTAATGAATAAATTACTGTTAACCGAAGGAGACGCAGTGAAGTGAAGAGACGGAATAGAGACGGTCATATGTTATTTATTTTATATACTGGTGTATTTGTGTTTTCATTTTATTTAGTTTGTTAATTTCTATTGTATTATTTATCTTTTATAATATTTAAATGTATTGTTTGCTTTAATTTTTATTTTTGTACTTCTTTTTCTTGATTAACTGTCACCAAGCGTACGCTCATTTACAGAAATCAATTATTATTATTATTATTATTATTATTATTATTATAATATATGATTATTAATATTATTATCATTATTACTACTATTTCTATTATTTTTATTATTCCCACAGCTTCCTACATAAGCGTTCTAGGGGTTATCGGCGCCACTACAATCCTTTGCGCCAAATTAGGGCTCTCCCAATAAACCAATGTCTCGCACATTCCGGTCTTTTGAATGGCCCAGGATTTTAACCAAGTTCATACACAAATTTTGCCAAACAAATCCTAGAGCTCCGATAACTATCGGGACGGCCTGAGCTTTAGCGCTCAACATTCGGCTGATCTCGATTTACACACTCTGGTATTTAAGTCATTTATCTGCCTCGTTGGTAACGACGTTTTGATCGCACGGCACAGCAACATCTACAAGTAGACACGATTTTTCTCCTAATATCGGATTAGAATATCCGGTTTGTTTGCCGCTACTGTGCGATCAGTTTGAATATTTTGGTCGTACAATAACGTGCACAATCCAAAAGCCATCACCTTTTTTTATGAGTGTTCGTACAACTTAGAGTATGTGTTTGGAATTTCAAGGGTGTTACATATTTGCACATTTGTGAAGACCAAATTTCATTCGGATGTCATTGACGACAGACCGCATTTGAGAGAGTGTAGTTTCACTCTTAGCAATAATTTTAAGACCATCCATGTATGACATATGTGATATTGATCTTTCATCATCATGGAGCGTATAACCAAAGTCAGTCAAAATAACTGTCTGATAGACTAATGCAAAACAGCCGTTGGAATTGCGAATCACCTTGAAAAATTCCCCTGTTAATCTGAATACTTCTTGCTTCTACTACTTCCTCGACTTAATCCTTGCCGTACTCCACGACTTAATCCTAGCCTTGCAAAACTCAATAAGTTTAGGATGAAATCGACAGATCTTCAGGGTATTTAAAATCAAATCCTGTGGTTCGCTGTCAAAATCCTTCTGATAGTCAATCCATGCCACGTTTAAATAACGTTTTCGTTGCTTCACAAAATTCAAGTCGATTTCTTACAGTAGCAAGATTTTCTTACAGCCGTAGGAACCTTTACGACATCCTTTCTGTACAACTAGAAACAGATGCTTCCGTCCCTAGGTGTCTGTACATTTTATTAGCTATGGCTGCAGTTATAACTTTGTACATTACTGGCAGACAAGTGATTGGCCTACAGTTCTTCGCTAAAGAACCATCTCCCGCTTTGGGTAGCAAATAAGGGATCTAAGTGTGTACCGGAAGTTCTTTTCTCTTTTCTAAAATAATATTGACAGCCTTTGCTAGATGAGAATGAAATGCTAGGAATTTCTTAATCCAAAAATTCAGGATCTTATCAATCCCGGGGGATTTCCAGTTCACATATTCTTAATTGCTTGAAAGAGGTCCTCTATCGAGAATTTGTGAACATGTTCCACTGTTTCCATATGTTCATCTGCAGTAATAACTTCACATTGAAGCCAAGATGTGTCTTTGATGTAGAATTTGATTTCCTTCCAGATTCCTGCCGAAAATGTTGCGAAATCATCTTTGGAGAGAGGGCAGCATTGGCATTCGGTTTTTGATTCAGATTGCGTAGAATTTCTTCACATGTGTTTCAAACAACCGATTCTGTACATTGAAATCTACTCTACTTTTGTAACGTCTAATTCGTTGAGCCCATGCTTGGATTTCCTCTTTTAGCTTCCCAGCTACCATTAGCCGAATTGTGTCATTTTTAATTTATGATTTTGGTTAAACATTGAGCGTTTTTCGTTTAATTTTAGAAGTATGAGTTGATTCAGAAGATGGCTCTGCCAAGAGTGATATTTCACGCAGTGTCGGCTATCTGTTTCATAACTTTTTCGCCCATGGGGGTATAGAGCTATTTACTCCGTTTGGCTGCCGGCTGCCAGTGTTCTTAACTGTCCACAAAATTTTCTAAGATACCGAATATCCCGTTGCATATTTAATGTAATTGATTTCAGTAATATCTAGCCCTCTACCTGGGATCTCTACCGCCTTTTTGAAGACGGTTTGTTGCCTCTATCACTCTTTTAGTTTGAGCATTTTCGTATATTCTCCTCAAAGTCTACGAGTTTCAAATGGAAGTAGATGAACTCTATCTTCTGTCGAAGGAGGTTCCGCATCATGTCCTTATCGTGTGATTCCTAGCCAGATGAATTTTCACCACTAATGGATCTTTCATTGGGAAGAGTTGAATCTTCGAGTAGTTTCAGGGATATTTGATAGTCCGATAGTGTCACATGTGGATAGTTCGATCGAAGAACGTATTCTGAAAAACTCTGAATGTCTGCAAGATATTCTGCTGTGAATTGTCTACTCCGGAATATGTATCGTCGTTGACTGGGAAGCTTTTTTGGAATCGAGGATAGGTATCTGGGCTCCGTTCTCTCCATATCTTAAAAACATCCATTTCTGAGCCCCAAAATTTTTCGCTTTTGTGTAGTAAAATCACCACATTGCCTCCTTCAATTCATCCCGTGCCCATCTCTGACGATGGCTTCGAGCTATTTCTGAATCTGAGACTAACATCCGCTGAGTCTCTGGGACTAACATCCGTGGGATATCCAGACATCGACAAGGTAACACCTCAGTTTCTGAACAGGTATGGGATATTGGTAGAATAAGGCACGTTAACTCTTTGACTAACATGATATGTATCAAATTGATACACATTTTTGTCTAGATATGCGAAGCCATGTGCATAATACTGATGCACATGCTGTGGTCTTGTTGGAGGTCCGTGTGTAGTCTTAATACAGGTTTCCCGCTTTCCTAGCATGAAGAACCGACCTCGGTTTGTCTCTGAAAGTGATTTTTTTGTAGTAAGAGTTTTGAATTTTTGTCACTAGATGGCAGTAATTATGCATTTCTAATACTTCCTCTGTCGTGAAGTTATGCTACTAAAAGAAGTGAGAAAGGTGTAGCCTGGAAGAGTAATTTTGAGATATACATACGTGGCAGTCATTTCTTGTACTATCCATTTTGCTCATTGGTTTTAAATGAAGTTCCGTAGGAAGCAAGTTCGAGTTCACAGATCACACTTAACCGATGGGTTGTTCCTTGTTATCCGTTACTGCGTCCCACAGTGGCCTCGGGATATCCCCCCGCAGTGCCCATCTGGGACCCTCCGATCGCCAGTCGGTGTTACTAAACCTTACGGGATTTACACTGACTGCTGAAGGAAGCCTTCACAGGCTATTGTAAGGTTCGGTCCTCCATTCTAATTGTGGTGCCAAAGTAGTTGCTCTCCTTTATGGGTCGATAACAAGAAATCCAAACGTTCATGACCCTTCCCTCTCACCCTACTTCCCAATCTCCTCTGGAGTACTTCTTTGGATGACCTCTCACCTACAAACTATTCAGCATGGAAGGCCCTACCAGTAGCTAGACTACCGCCGGCATAGTTCTGAGACTCAAGGGGGTACTCAAGCTTCACCACCAACTACAATGTCGTGTTCTCCTTATGTGGAGTTACTATTATTATTTTTATAGGTGCTTCCTTGATTCAATTTTCCTTATTTTAAGCCTAATCGTATGGATTGTCCATTGATTCTGGATAACGTTAATTTGAGGATATCTCCATTTGATACCAAGAGTATGGTTAGCTACGAGGGGAAAATTATAATTCTGCCTGTTTGGCAAACTATTCTCTGATCAAACGTATACCTTTTGTAATAAGCTGTCAGATGATTTATTCTGTAGTCCATATAGCGAAATTATCATTTTCTAAGAATTTTTTTGTTGAAATATCAATGAACTTTTGGTACTGTGACAAATTTTATCTTATTTCATTTTATAATACTAGTATTTATTATAATTGAAATTTAACTATCTAGCTTTACGTGATAGAACTTTGTAATATAGGTATCACCCAAAAATGTTCTATATACTGTTTTTGAGCATTGTTATGATGTCTCTTTGTTTAACTTTTCATTTTAACAGCATTAACGACTGCACGTTTGTTTATTGGCTAAATAAATGAATCACAGGGAGGAAACTTGAGGAGTGTACTAGCTATAAGGATTGTAAAGCATCGAAACAGATTGTTACAAATTAATTCGTGGGGTGTCGAAATTCACTGCAAATGTCGTCGTGCTAAGAGAAATCGGTAGAATAGGTATTTAGAATAAGTTGAAAATAAAATCAATAAAGTAATGGATTAGATTATCAAGTGGATATACGGGCATGCTTTACATAGGTACATAATATTTTTTCTAACAGAGGCGTCCGAAAAACTCTCTTTCCGTCACAATTTAAAACACGTCAAAAATGGGATGTGAGGTTAGGATAAGGAATTGACGAAGGGGGTTGAAAGATTCATATCACAAGAGGCCACGTCTGATTTGTGGCGATGAGCTTGAGTTCATAAACTGCTGTGCCACCAAAACATGGAAAAGTGGATAGAAACGAGAGAGTTATTGCCACCTTAGCTATTGTAGGGAGAAATAAAGAAACAGTCTCTCTTAATGAACGAATTCGATTTTTTTGAAAATGTTGTAGATGTAATAGAAAGGGTAGAAAGTGCCTGAAGAAACAGTACTGCTTAGTGTTTAGGAGAGTTAAACCAAGGGTGGTTAGCAACTGAGTGATCACAATATACATTTCATGTTTGTACGAATATAAGCGTAGGAGCTCAGTCGCGGATGATATTCTATGGTGCAGTTTCTTTTCAAATGCTGAAGAGGCTGAAGGGCAAAAATTATGACGTCCGCGTATGGCGTTCACTAGTTTTGAAAAGTTATGTGGCTAAGAGTGTACTCGTCATCTGACTGTAGGTTTTTTCAGGTTCAGGGGACTTTTCATCGCACCACATGACTTCTTTTCCGCGATTTCGATGTATCGTGGGGAGGGAAGCATTGGGGAGGGGGTGCCGTCGTTTGAATGAAGGGGGGAAGGAAATACTAAAATAAATAATTTCTAACACATCCTGTTTCCTTAAGCTCACAATGCGTATTTAAGCCGTTGCATTGTACACTATCCATAAATAGGATAGATTCCTTTCGCAATCCCACGATCACTTAAATCAATTGATTGATTGATTGATTAGTTATTCCTGGCGCACCGGTCAATAGTTCCGTATGAATAGTGCATATTTTGTCGCGGGAGGTGGCGGTGATTTTCCGTAGCTGAGTGGCGAAAACCAGCGACGAACTATGACGGCTGTGGAATTTTCCCCAACCAGGTATCTCCCAATAGCGGGGCACCGCCTCAGCTGGGACAAGCCTTTAGCTCCCGACTGGATTCACGGCATGATTGAAAATGCAGTACATGTAAATGTGTGTGTAGGTGAGGATAGGACAAGGTGAGGTATGTAGGTGAGGATAGGACAACGACGAGGAAGGAAAGATCGCGTGCGATCCGTTTGTTCGGGTACTGCTTCGGCATTCGCTAGGTGTTGATCTTGAAACCACGGAAAACTACCAATCAAAGCGGTCGGCCGCTAGAATTCTCCTCCAGACAGCGACTGAAATCGACCAAGCTCCGTACCTTGTGTCGATAATCCTGTCATCGTCGGGACTCGAAACCTAGGACCTCCCGGCCGTAGCCACTTGCGCCACCTAAGCTGGCAGTCCCTTGCACATTCACAATCTCCTCTCCTCCGCCTTCTCCCAAGTTGGCGGCCTCTCCACACGTGTGTCCGCGAAACAACGGCCTCCTGCCGCCGGCAGCCGGAACTGGCGGAGCCCTAAAATGCGGGTGGGTCGCGGGGTGCGGTCCGCGGCCCCAAGTTATCGAACTGTCAGTCCGCCAGGTCGATGGGCCGAGATAGGTGCACGCCGGAAAAAGCTGGGGCAGACCTGGCCCGTCCGGACGAACGTCCCCCCCCGCCCCGCCCCGCCCCGCCCCGCCCCACCCGTCCCGTTCCGCCCCGTCCGCACGTCCCGTTCCGCCCCGTCCGCCGCCCCGCCCCGCCCGCCGCCCCGCCCGCCCGTCCGTCCCGTCCCGCCCCGTCCGCCCGCCCCGCCCCGTCCGCCCGCCCCGCCCCATCCGCCCGCTCGCCCGCCCGCTCGCCCGCCCACGCTACCAACCGTTCTCCACTCGTTTGCTCACCATCCAGACCGACCGCCCCGCCCCGCCCCGCCCCGCCCCGCCCGCCCATCAGAATCCCCGACCCAACGCACGACTGCTCCATACCCCCCCCCCCCGCAATAAATAGCGCTGTACAGCGCGCGCCTGGATGCGCTGCAATTCCACATAAAGCATTCGCTTTGGCCTCGGCGCCGCCTCCGCTGCGGGGAGCTCTACTAACATGTAGTATGACAATCCTGTCGATGCAGAGGGCGACGTACCGTTTCGGGAAACGGATTTTCTCGCTCAGTTGTGTTACTCCTGATCATGAACAGAATATCAGGCCATCCATGATATCCAATGGATAAAAAATGTGGAGTATACTAAATGCTTTAACAATTTATTAATTTATTTATTTCACACCAAAACCGTTACAAACTGTGTGTGACGTATGGAAGAGAGATGCAATTGAAAGGTTTAATATTGTACCGTTTAGTTAGCGTATATAACCCTTCATTCTTGCTCTGAATTTTTGTGAACATAAGTTTATTCGTTGAATTGAAAAGGAAAGAAACATTATCAGTTAATGTAACATATTGAGTACCTTTGGTAAGATCCTACCTTGGTGAAGTCTGTTGAAGTCATGTGAAAGCATGAAACAGACTAGATCAACACATTTCAATCAGTTCTAATTCTTCCTCTAGATTCTTCACTGTCAGTATAATTACCTTTATGATTTTATAATTACCATCAGATTTATATTTCCTCTCTAAAATGGAACTTTTCTAGCCTTTGTTACAATAATTTCATGTTTTTCTACATGTTTTGTCTTACTGTATTGAATCAATGAAGTCAATCGAACTAATGGTAATTAAATTAAAAACACAGAAAAAATTAATTTAAACATATTTCATATATATTTACTAGAACAATACGTTTGCACACAAATTTCAATCACACTCCCTTATCCAACGTTTTTATCTTAACAGAAATTCGATTAAAAATTCAGAAAAGGATTATCTCGGGAAAAGATAAAAACATTGAATATAAGAGGAATTAAGGTTAGAATGCTAAATCATTGTTCTAGTAAATAAATATAAAATATGTTTTTAAGGTACAATGAGGAAAATATGTACATGATATAGAATAATGGTTTCAAAATGAAGTGAATAATGAATAAGATGTAAATTGAAGGAATTTGAGATTGAAAATATTGAGGATGTGGATCAATATAATGCCTGGTTTAATTATGTGTGATAATAAACTGCAGTAGATATTTTTACTTTGGCAACCTTAGTGATTGCGTCAATTCTAGTGAGAGGGAATTCATTTTAAATGAGCTGAGTGCTTCTTGTTTTTGTATCTGCTTATGATACTTTCAACTGAATTCAAACTCGCATATAAACATACCTTACTTTCAAAAATGTAATTACATTCATTACTATTTCATATTAATAATCATTAGCAACAACGATTCTCTTTTTAATTGTGGAAAGTTCTCTCTTTTACTTTCCCTTATACGTACATATATGTAATTTGTTTGACTTCGTCTTTCACGACGGCAATTTGTTCATATTATTATATTTATGAGTACATGTGCGTTAAATATTGTCAAAGTCGAAAAACAACAGTTATCTACGAAAACTATCTCAAAATTTCGGAAATTCAGAAATGCTCAAACGCCATTATCTTAAAAACGGCGCTAATTTTTTTTCTAAGTTTTCGAACGAATAGTGCTAATTGCACCTTTTAATATGACGTAAACTTCATTTCTGGGTATTCATTGTTTTTTCAAAAATTACACAAATGTAATTTTTTTGAAAGATCCTCAAGCTGTGTCCTACAATTTGTAAACACTATTGTATTTTTGAGTTAAAGTGCTTTAAATGCGTTTTCCGCATCCCAATTTCCATTCCTCTTTATCCCATAAATCGTTTTTCTCCATTTCTCTTTTTTCCATGGCTTCAGTTATTGCCATGTTCCATGTTCTTTTCGGTCTTCCCCTGTATCTTCTTCGATTTGGTATCCACTCCCAAACTTTTTGTGCAAGTCTATCCGATTTCAACCTTCTCATATGTCCATACCATTTTAGTTGTTTCATTTCGATCGTGTCGTTCAAGGTTGTTTGCACTTTCATTTCATTTATTATTTCATCATTTCTTATTTTATATAACAGAGAAACTTTACATCTTCGCCAGACCATCATTTCTGTTGATTGAATTTTTTCTTTCAATTTTTTTGCATGTGTCCAGACTTCTGCCCCATAGAGTGTGGTACTCTCTATGAAGGACCTATATATGCGTTCCTTTGTCTTCAATGAAATAATTGAGTTCCATAGCACTGGATTCAACTGTTTTGTGGCTATTTTCCTCTTGCTATTGAAGTTTTTCGAAAACTCAAAAATTTTTTGTGAAAAAGAGCTTCAAATTTCCAATTTACAGTAGCACTAAAATGACATTTTCTTACAAACGGCTTCAAAGTTTTCAAAGAGGGTTTTAGTATTCTTTAATATCCTTAAAATAATATTTCTCTTCTATTATTAGTAAATCGAAAAATTAAGAAAATTTCAAGTGAAGATAGATGGCAGCAAGAAAGAGTATGTGGCGTATTCGAATAGCTAGCCGAGACCAAAGGAAATACAAAACTAATTCAGGAAAGTCTTTGTCATTTTGTAGCACCACTAGTTAAATTTATAACTTTATGTTCGACAATATCTTTCCGAGCATTGAGATTTACAACGTAAGGACAATTGTTATGGACACTAACTATTAAAGGATTTATGAAGTCAAAAGTTAAGAATTAGAAAAATGTTGAGAAGATGAGAAGGATGGAAAAGAGGTAAGAGAGAATAAAAGTACATAGGATGGAATTTATCGTTCGAAAATTTGGAATTAATTCTACGAGGTAAAGGATACGTTTTACCAAGATTAAAAAACTATGCGTGAAATAATGAAGGAAGTGTATTAAGAAAATTGAGTCTATAATCTTTAATTAAATTATGAATTGTATAGAGATTTAATTCATTATAGATTTGTGTATTGGGAAGAAACCAAGGTGCATGTAGTATTTTTCTAAAGAATTTGTTTTAAATAATTTGAAGTTTTTGTAAATTTGATTTAGCTGTATTTGACCGTATTGGAAAAGCATATGTAATATTTTTTGACGTAGGGTTTTTCCCGTTTATTGACAGTCATTTATCTTGATGTTGGTATTAAAACATTACTATTAGACATCCACTTTTCTCGGTTATACCTGTTTTGTGGCTATCTATCTCTCTCTCTCTCTATCTATCTCTCTATCTATTTAGCGGTTTTTTACAGCCTTGGCCGTTTTCCGCATCCCAATTTCCATTCCTCTTTATCCCATAAATCGTTTTTCTCCATTTCTCTTTTTTTCATGGCTTCAGTTATTGCCATGTTCCATGTTCTTTTCGGTCTTCCCCTGTATCTTCTTCGATTTGGTATCCACTCCCAAACTTTTTGTGCAAGTCTATCCGATTTCAACCTTCTCATATGTCCATACCATTTTAGTTGTTTCATTTCGATCGTGTCGTTCAAGGTTGTTTGCACTTTCATTTCATTTATTATTTCATCATTTCTTATTTTATATAACAGAGAAACTTTACATCTTCGCCAGACCATCATTTCTGTTGATTGAATTTTTTCTTTCAATTTTTTTGCATGTGTCCAGACTTCTGCCCCATAGAGTGTGGTACTCTCTATGAAGGACCTATATATGCGTTCCTTTGTCTTCAATGAAATAATTGAGTTCCATAGCACTGGATTCAACTGTTTTGTGGCTATTTTCCTCTTATATTTTTATTTTTTACATCCTGTTCGTCTCTACCATCTGCTGTTAGTGTGACTCCCAAATACTTATATTGTGTATTACCTTTAATTATTCCTATACTAGTCTCTAAATCATGGGGCATACCTCCCACCACCATATTTTCAGTTTTTTGTACATTTATTTCCAATTCCAATTTTCCATACTCTTCTACTAATTTTCTGAACATATAAGTTACATCATCTTCTCGGTTATACCATTTGAGAAACTTGTGGTTCTATAGAATAGCACAGACTTTCCCGTATTAGTTTTATATTTCCTTTGGTCTCGGTTAGCTATTCGGACTTGCCACATACTCCTATCAGCTACCATCTATCGCAGCCCTAAGCACTTTTTTTTTAATTTTTCGGTTTCCTTATAGTAGACCAGAAATATTATTTTAAGAATAATAAAGGACGGTGAAACTTCGTCCTAAATGGCAATTTTCTTTGAAACACTTGGATCCATTTTTAAGAAAATGACGTTTGTTCTAAATTTGAAGCTCTTTTCACAGAAAACTATTGAGTTATATAAAAACTTCATTTGAAGTCAATTCAAGGACGGCTAGTCACAAATGCAATGGTGTTTACAAATCGCTGAAAATGTGCATATTAAAGGCGTCAGAGATATTTGAAAAAATACATATATGTATTTTTTTACAAAAAAACGAAAACTGCCAAATTAATTATAAGTAATTTTAAAAATTTACAATTAGCCTTATCCGTTGGAAAACTGAAGAAAAATTTCGAGTCGATTTTGAGAAAAAAACGTTTGAGTATTTTTGAAAACGCGAACATTTGAACTCATTTTTACAGAAAACTGTCGGATTTTCGAGAAACTTTATCTGACATTATTTAAATTATATGTACTCATGTACTCTCAAAACATTCATGTGAACAAATTGCCGCTAATGTATATTGTAACGACGTGAGAGACTAGTCAAAAAATTAGTTTTTTTTATTTCTGCAAAAAAAAAAAAATAACATGATGCTTATGTCATCTCATAGAGTGAATTTAACACTATCACTTCTAAAGTTTAAAAAAAATTGGAGCACTATTTGAGAAATTCTTATTTTAATAATTTTTTAAAATTGCAAATATTGCTCAAAATCTAGATGTTCACAAAAATGTGTATGACCTTAATGAAATAAATCACTATGGAGAACAAATTTTATGTGAAGGAAAAGTATCTATCTTCAATTTTCTAGTTTCAGGAAGACGCGGGAAAAATTCAAACTTTTGCAATTATCGAAATTTTAGAATACACACTAAAAATCTATGCCACATTTATAGGTGTATTTTACTTCATGCTTACAAGACATTTTAAAACATTGGAGTTGTTTTTGAACAAAAATTGAAAATGTCCGAAGGACTTAACGTAAAGTACCCTCAAATTTTAAAGAAAATCGCGGAGCGTCGAGTGGAGCAAGATCGACCGGGGAAAATCCATTTTAGAAAAAATCGCAGGTGTGGTTTAGGCGCTAGTCGTGTTCACAGGCGGACAGACGTACGGATGAACGTTTTGAAAATACCACTTTTTCGGTGTGAGGCGTATTTCCGTTGATGTCTCTAAATCGATTTTCTGCAGCATAACTAATCGTTCCCTGTAATACGTATATTACACCGCGTACACTTATTATAAACTGTATTTATACTGGAAAGTAGTACATTCTAATTATCCCTTTTAGTCTCGAACATATGTGAGTCCTGATATTTGCACCGTAATTTGGTAGTTTGATTAGTTTTAATGATTATCCGAAACTAGTTGAAAGTTTCGTGACAAGTTAAAATTAACAGTTACAGAAATATTTTAGGAAATTTCCTTCTCCGTATATCCGCGCCGCCTATATCTCAATTGTTCTATACGATGCGATTTTCTGGTTGGGCTGTGATGATCGTCACTACACCTTCACAAGAGGAGACGACCTCCAATGAAGTAGTTGTTTTGAAGTCGAAACGAAGTTGTATAAGAATAGAGTACTGTTCCATTCTATTGAACTAGTACTTTAATAATACGTAATACTACGTATAGCGCATGTTACATTAATCTGCAAAGAAAAAAGCGATTTTCCGGTAGTATAGTTCGAATTGTAAGTCCCTTATACTGCCAAAAAATATATTTTATTACATTTTTTATTGCGACAAGTGGTAAATTACTTCCTCTGACGTTGTGAATTCAGGCATTTTGTGGGGGCTATCGGCTTAGGTGCCTCAGAACGTCAGTTGATATCACAGCAGTGCCGCTGACCGGGAGGCCCTAGGATTCGTGTCCCGACGGTGACAAGATTTTCAAACTCGTAAATCCGGCTCAGAGAATCAACTCAATAGGAGGGCCTGAGGTTCAAGCTCAACGGTAGCAGGAGTTTTGACACTAACTTGTCAGCTAGGTCGAATTCAGCCGCTCTCTGGACATTTCTAGCGGCCAGTTGCTCTGGTCCGTAGGTTTCGGTGTTTTTTCGGATCAACTCCCGGGGGTTGCCGGAGCAGAATCCAAACGAACGGGCCACGGATCGCGCGCCATCTTTCCTTCCCCTTCCTTGTCTTATCCTTACCTCCCACCTACACACACTTACACTTACATACATTACACTTTCACTCTTGTCGGGAGAGCAGGCGGAAGCTTAGAGCTTAAACCGGACGGGGTGATTTTGTCCCTGGTGGGAGACACCTGGTTGGGAAAAACAAGGTCGGCGCCAGATCTCGTCATTCAGCGGGGAAATTCACCGCCACCTCCCGCGATAAAACATACTCTTCACTTATGGGAGTATGTTCACACGCTCGGAACCATCAGTTAATCAACCATTTTGTGGCTCCTATATACCGAAAAACTGGACTGTGGCAAAACGGCTGCCCGACCGTCTGTCCGTATTTGAACAAGAATTTGAACTATTAGTGGATAAATCGTAAGCAGGATTTTCACTAAAATTCATATTCCCCAATCCACGTGGCTGATGACATGGCCCCTTGAATTGCAAACGGATATTTTGTGTTTTGGAGGTCCTTTACAAAGGGCCGCAAGGACATTTTCGAAATGTTCTCAAAAATGGCTCCGAGTCTCGGCCAAGCCAGGGGCGGATTAATATTTTTGCCGCCTGTAGGCACATCAAATTTGCCGCCCCCTGTTTAAAATTAATGTTACATTTCAAATTGTAACGTTTCAGTAAGAATTCCTCATTAATTTAAACGTTTTAACTTTAAAAATAACATTATATTTTGCACATTGTTTTCATAAATTAAATATTTTTTTGGATTAGCTAATTTTGCATATAAACTGTATCTTCATAGCAAGTAACGTTCAACATGATTAACGTTTCAACACTGAAACGTTAACATTAAAAGGAAACTAAAACATGACAACTAGAATTGCAACATGTTTTCTTTCGTCAACGGGCCTTAGTTTCAGATTCATATACTTCTGAAATCATAAGGTATACTCTAATGAAGTAGACAAATAAATAGCTTGTATTAAATATTAATATGATATTTTTAAAATAAAAATATGATTTATGCTGTTATAGTTTTTAGAGAACCTAAATTTGTTTTAGAAAATATCAAGAAAATTTTGCGCCTTTGAAAATTTGCCGCCCTTGAAAATTTGCCGCCGTAGGCACGTGCCTACTGTGCCTATGCGTAAATCCACCTCTGGGCCAAGCAATGGTAACGTACTGCACGGCAGCTCTTACCTTCGCCTCAGGGGAGGCAAATCAAGATGAGCGTTCAGGTGGTGGTCGTCGGATACGGAGCCCGTAACGGGCTAAGTTTATTTAAAAACATTAGTTTTGTGAATTTCTGGTATTCGTTAAGTGTCGAGTTATGTGAATGTCAGTACACTCAGGCCCCTTCACCGGACAACTTATTAGAAGTTCCATATAAACAAAGTAAATAGTGAAAGCATTCGTATGAACACTCAGCAAGATATAAACATGATAGCTCATCTACAGTAACAACAACTCCAACAACAACAGCAGCTATATCAACAACAGATTCATCAATTGAAAATACAGCTTCAACTCGCACAACAAGGACAAAATCGTCCGCAGCCATTGGGAGTGGCTTAACAGCCTCATGACCAGCCTTCGATAATATCTCAACCACGACCAACAGTTTCTGCACAAGCAGACCAACAAAGTGGCGTATGTACTCCTGCTTCTACAACCTTGCAAAAATCAGAAGTGACCTTAGCGCCGATAGCAAATCGGGCAGTAAGAAGCGCAAATTCCACCATGAAGAGCATAGTGAATAATATCAGTTATTATAATCCAGTCTCGTCTAGATACAAGTTGGTAGAAAATACTGAAAGTGATCCCATGGAGCACAGCCAAGTAGAATCAGTGCAAGAGAAAATGGCTTCCGCTTACGTTCACAAAGTAGATCATTATACTAATTTAATTTCAGAAAATTTTGTAAAAACTCAAAACCCTCTATCAGTGATAATGAACGACATACCTACAAGATACTTAGAAAAAAACGACTTATTAAAGAGAACTTATTCGTTTGACTCTAGCAATGTTAAAAGTTTGTATACTTTATAATAAGGAAAGAAAACCCATTCCAGTGTGTGCAGTAGATCTAGAAAACAATAATGTTACAAAAAACGCTCATTTAATATAGAAAGTCTAACGCTCATGCGCACAAGCTAAGCGGCGTTGCCGAAGTTCCCGCGCTCCCGGACAAAAGAAAAACGGAAAGTCAGTCTACCGATGGATGTCGAACGAAGCAGAGCCCGTGTGCCCCCGCCATTCTTTGCAAAACATAACTGCAAAGAATAGTTGTCGTAATCAGCGCTACTGTCAAACAAGTCAAAATCAACAATTTTGCATACTTTAAAGGTGTTATTTTGTGGTGAAAGTGACGACGATAATCAAGCTGAATCGAATGTGAAGCTGCGTGCAGGAGGAGCAGTACCTCGGGGTCTAAAACCTCCCTAATGTAGCAGTTGCTGTTCAGATTTCCCTCAATACATATGACACGAGATCGCACATTGTAGCCAATGGCGCACCACATGGCGTTTGTTCGCTATGGCGGGGAACAATGCAGGCCGGCTAATCAGCGATCACCACGGTAGCATCGAACATGTACGCGGCCATAGCTACCACAAATTGAAGCTGGACTTGTCTGAAAACACTACAGTTTGCCACTCAGCACCTCAAGTGAACACGTGCACGTGTCCATTGCTATCTGAGGCGTTGATGTTTTCTGGTCAACGGAATCCGACGCAGTGTTATGTAGCAGCGCTCCCCGTTCGAGCCGCAATAACACGGTACGAGAATTCCGCTTCCCGGAGACAGATCATTCTGCCCCGTTTGAACACACTCAGATACTGATATTGGGCTCTTTGGCGTCGACAAGACATACCAGCACTTGCTTGCAAGTTTCCTAGTATTTTGACCGCTCTACATCGATTGAATGCGGCGTAACACTGACCTGATCTGTCACACAAATATGGGCGCTGCTAGGCCAACATGCACGCCATCCCTATGGAAATTTAACAATTTCTTATGGATATGCTATTCTAAAAATCCACCGATTTTTAAGTGATTCTGACGATACCTTGTAGGTGTTGCAATTTTCACAAAACAACAGTGTAATTTGGAAATAATTTGAGTAAACCTCAAGGCAAAAGGAAGAATACTGATTAAACTCTCTCGTTACCGCAGAAACCTTACGGAAATCTAAATAAATAGGTATAAAGAAGTTTTTCTTTAACTTATTTTCAGATCTACAAAACAGGAATAAATTTATCCTTAGCCTGGATCAAATATCTTTTAACAAGTAAAGACGTTAGTAAAACAATATATTTTAATTGACTTAAAAACGACTACCAATTAATATAACCTATCATGTACTACTGAATATATTTTGAAATTTATTGGTAAATAAATGCGAAACAAATGGTACCATGACTGGACAAATTACAAAGCTAGCATATTACAAAGAATTATAATCACATTTAATTCACTAATCATGAAAAAGGAAATTACCCTGCAGGGAGCAAGTAGTCCTCCCAAGAATAAGATCTGGACATCCCATGTTAATCCATCTTCACTTAAACCCCAAAATCATCTCCTCGCAAGTGTGAACTGTGTAAAGTATAACTAAATCTATATCACATTTTTAAAGCTTGTTCAAGATTCAATCATTTAAGACAGTTATTTCTATTTAATCATGAAGCAATACACTGGGAATCACTGGTCGGAATGCTCTTGAGGGTCTCATTATAACCGCTTAGACCTCTTCGATGGAGTGGAAACGTTTTCCCTTCTTGGCCCGTTTGAAGCGAGGGAAAAGGAAGACGTCAGGCGAAGCGACATCTGAGCTGTAGGTGTGTGTGTGTGTGAGGGGGGGGGGTTGGTGAGGCAAAGCAACAACGCCCTATTGTGAAACCGGACCCACTCCAAGAGAATTGTGTGGCACGGCACATTGTCGTGGTAGAGCTTCCAGGAACAGGCGATGTCTGGTTGCTCGCGGTTAACTCGTTTTCGCAAGCGATGGAGCAATTCACGCATTTCCACATAAAACTGTGCATTCTCGGTTTGCTCAGGGGGTACAAACTCCTTGTGGACGACACCACGTCGATCAAAAAAGGTCAGAACAATGGTTTCCACCCTGGTCTTGCTCATTCGGGTCGTCTTCGAACAAGGAGACTTGTTCGTGTGCCATTCCGAACGTTGGCATTTCGTCTCCGTCTTTGACGGTCATACGGGAAACACATGGTTTCGTCTCAGGTCACCAGGTTAGCGAGAAAATTTCTTTAACCATTTCTGTTAAAATTTGCACATGACTGAATTGAATTAATGCCTTATTTTACGTGGCGAGACTCGGGCCATCAGGCCTGCTCTTCCGCCAGACCACACAAATTTCTCTACGCTCCTTTCACCAACTAGCAGAGAAAGGAGGTATTTCTTGGGCTAGAAACAGGCAATTTAAATTTAGCTCAGAGGCGTCATTTAGGCTTGTGGATCTTTTACATGCAAGTAAATCCACTAACATGGGACAGCCGGCTTTACTTCCCCTCCGAAGGACTTCGCCCTTAAAAATCCACGGCCTCGATCGGGTTTCAACCCGCCTACTTGGGTATAACTGTCCGATACGCTGACCGTTACACCATGATTCACTTTTTGGACATCAGTCAAGATTCATGGCACGAACCTCGCGCAAACTTTTCTCATTGCCAAATCTTCTGTAATGATGGTTTCAATGGTGCCATAAGAAAAACAACTCCTCACTAATCAGACGAATCGATAACCGATGATCAGAGACCTGAAGTTGAATCACTGATGTGAATTTTCGCCTACCTTTGATGACGACGGGCGACCGGCGAGTCGGTTATCCTCGACGTGATCCCTCCTTCCCATGGAACAACTTGCGTCTCTCAAAACCCCTTGAGCGGCTCGCGGCAATGTCCTCGTATGGCCTGCTTGATCATACCGAATTTCCTTGGTAGTTTTTCCAAGTTTGGAGCGAAACATAATGCTGTAGCGCTACTCGAGATTCCGTTCCATGTTGAGCGTGGAACGCGTCTTAACAATAGTCCACGGGGAACAGTTTGCTCACTCTCCAAAGGCACGAAGGCTACTGCGGAAGGTCGCGTTCTGTTCGAGAGGGACCTTGCCACAAGGCCCAGTCAATCGGACTCCCATTCATCAGTTTGTCTGGGCTACAGAAAATAAGTCATACTACTTTTTGATCGTAACTTGTAACTACTAATTTGTATTATTTTTCATTGATTTATTATTGTATCTGTTGCATAATTAAGCCGACAGGTAGGTTAGTGTCGGATCTCGCCAGCCAAATGAGGAAATTTACCATCACCCCCCGCGATAAAAACATTAACCATGCTTTCAGGACTAATGAACTTAGCAGTTAACGCGCCAAGAATAATTAATCAATCAATTATCCTGTAGAACACGTGATTATAAAAGGAGAAACCAAAGCAGTGCAGATTGTGCAAAAGCACCATAATTTAGAAATGTAAAAAAATGCAAGGATCGTCTCCATTCGAACTGTTTTTAGTTGTCTCATGTTAAACTTAATTGATATACCCTATTGTCCCAATGTTGCGTATGCGCAACATTTTGGTGTACATTAACTATTGTATTAAAAATTATAAATGAGTTTTTATCCTTTCTAGTGCAATATTTGAGAAAATACATAATATTATTCAAAAACATGTTATTTCAATGTCTGGAACTTAATGAGTTAGGTATTTCTTTTTTTAATATACGTATTTTATGGATTTAAAATCATCTCCAAAATACATTCCCCCAAAACTCAAAAATACAGTTTTTCAAATACAATATGTAATTAAAATACATATTTCAAATACAAGAATCTTAATACTGCTCGTTACAAATCGTACATCACCTGGTGCAAAAACTTAATATTATTACTCAAGCAAATATCAACCCAAATTGTACAATTATAACTAATTTTCATACAGATAAATCTTATCCCACCAAGAAGACTTCATTCACAACAATTAGCTCCCGCGTCATAGCTGCGATACAATCTCATATCCCCTGAAGGTTAGCAATTTTCTTTCACGTGTACATACGTACATACGGAGTACTAGCGTACACGTGCGAGAACTCTCGCTTGTTAAACGCAACCCTACTCTTCATTTCCTTATTAAATCCATCTTATATCTTTTTTCTTCAAGAATCCATTATTCTACGTGTCTAGTTCTGTATATCGCCTTGTAAATGTACTAACTGGACGTATTTTAACATAAGAGTACAAATTATTGCCGTTACAGTACAAATTATATTATCGTTACAAATTATTCTTATTTAACTTTATTACTGACCTGAGAGGTACACCCGTACAATTCAATTGCATAGAATATTGCGTAATTTCTTTAATTTCACATAGTTGCAGATTTTGAACAGGTATGATATAATGTAGGAGCGCCGAGCTATCAATAACAAAATAGATTGTAAAAAATTGTATCATTCTGTCGATTACGGAGTAAGGGTCGTTTCTTTGAAGCCATTGGCTTCAATATTTCCGATTTTAAGACACTGGAACGATTATTTTTGCAGTTATATAACTACATATATTTCAAATACTGCTCGAATGTTACAGGTTGCACTTAACATTTACATGCGTTATTGTTTAATAAATCCTTCATATTTTTAAAGTTAAAGTACAAATTCTCACGACTCCGTGAAAATGTCATTCTTCAGAGAACTTATTTATAAAGATTGGCCGCGTGTGAGAGCCGGTAAACGTCTACACTACTAAAATAAAAGAAAGAGGATGATCCATGATATAGAAAATCTGCAATGCGCCAATCAGATACGGACTTGCATTTGAAGGTTTCTGAAAGAGTCGCCGCTACTGGTTCCGAGAGATCCTGAGCGTCTGCTTTGGGCGGCTGTTTCTGAGAGTGGCCCCACCACTTCTCGCAAAATCGTTATTTCTTCTGGCAAGATTATGTAACGCTCTCAGTAAAATATAGTTCGTTGTAATACGCGAGAAAATAAAAGTAAGAAAGCAGAGAGATTAGATAATTGTAATAAAACAAGAATTCAATAACAAATTAAGAGGACATGTAAGCTTGACCACTGAGAAGGATATCAGCCTTCGTCAAAAAACGCATTTTCTTTCATTCACGACTTCTGAACTCCAGCAGAAGTGTGCATCACTCATAAGCATTTAAAATATTTTATATTTCACACATGAAATGAGAAGCGATAAGATTGTCCGACTGTGGCCGAAATTATATAATACATTTCAAGTCACTGAACAATCGCAATGCGAACTAATCAGAATGCATACAAAAGTAACTTGCCATTGCCAAATTTTTGAATGCCAATTAAAGTAGAAATATTTTCGCCGATGGTAATCTGACGATCGAGATAGATCGCAAATATTGCGCGTGCAGTGAAGCCCCCGCTCCCATCGCTTGCGTCGCTCGCCGCGTGGCAGCGCGAGGTGCGGCTGGTCGCCGCCGAAGGAGAGCGCGCTGCCTCTGCCTTGTCCTCGTCCGCACGATTGCAAGGACTGCAGTGTTGCCACCACTCGCCAGAGGAGGCGAATACTCCATTTCCACATTCGCACATTTCAAACAATTTGTAAACACTATTGTATTTGTGAGCCAATGCCTTTCAAATTACTTCTAATGAAATTTTTCGAAAATTCAAAAGTTGTCTGCAAAAAAAAAAGAGCTTTGAAATTCTTAAAAACTGCTCCAAATTTTTCAAAGGAAATCGTCATTTAGGACGAGGTTTTACTGTTCTTTAATATTCTCAAAATAATACTTCAGTTTTAATATTAAAACAAAAAATTAAGAAATTTTCAAAAAAATTCAAAAAAAGGATGGCAGCTGGTAAGAGTACGTAGTAAGTCCGAATACCTAGCCAAGACCTAGGAATACCTAGCCGAGACCACAGGAAATAGAAAACGAAGTTTGCATTTTGCATTTTGTTGCTCGAGAAGGAAATTGTGTATGCCATACAAATCAGAAATAATTTTTGCTTATTGCAATCTATTGTTGAAAGGAAGAACTGATAACAGAAGGTGATAGTGACAGCCGCCGTGGGCTCTCGTGAATATAAACTAATAATTTTATTTAGGGCTAAAATACGCATTGCGCATTGTTGGTATATGTATAAAGAACTTGAATCTACTTAATTCAACGGTGGAAAGATATTTTCCTTTAAACGTTTGAATTAATTACGTATTATTATTATTATTATTATTATTATTATTATTATTATTATTATTATTATTATTATTATTATTATTATTATTATTATTATTATTATTATTATTATTATCATGTATTTTTCGAACTTCATTTTTTAAGAATTTTTCAAATGGTACCTAGTTGAAGTGTAAGAGAGAAATTGTCATATTTATATGTGAATATTATGAATAATTAACAGTATTGCTAGAAAATATGGGTTGGGTTGTTTTAGCACCACAAGTTTCCCCAATGATAGAACAAAAAACGCTTAAAAGATCTGAGCAAGTCTCATTTTCGTAGAACTCTTCGTATTTTGGAACTTTTCAAAAACTGAACATTGAAAACTACAAAATGGAAGATCGAGATTTGAGCCTTAAACATAATCTGTTCTAAAAAATCAACTTAAAAAAAAATTATATACAATGTTTTGACAAAACGAGTAGTTTTCGTGTAATGTCTGCTTGAAATTAATGAAATATATCTCACGAGAAGAACGAAAAATTACATATGAAAGAAAATTTAGTAAGAAAAAAAATGGTACAGAAAATGGAATATACAGCGGCAAGGGAATAAAATTCGAAAAACATGAATTGACCAAGAAGATATGAAAAATAATTACTGTTATTTACTTACAATGCACTATTGAAAATATCAATATTCATTCGACTTTTACTCTACTTAACCATTTGTATTCTCAATCTATTGATGTATTTTCTTTCAACCAATCCGCAAATCTTAAATGAAACTAGCCAAATTATGTTTTCTCTTTTACAAAGTACAATTTAAATGAAAAATGAAACAAAATTTCAAAACAATTGGGTGCGATAATTTTATAATTGTTATTTAATTAGATAATTAGTAATAGAGTTAGTTATTTATGAGTACTTACTGAATATACTCATTCACACGAGGTTGCCACACGATACTTTGATGTGAGAGTTTGAGAAATTATTCCGAGGCTTCCAGAGGCTTCATTTACTTTCATGTTAATGATATTACTCGCGCAACTTTTTTTTGAACGATGACCTTGATCCCCCTACCTTGTGCAATAAACAGTTGAAGGCAAAAGCTCGCAGCGGACACTGATGACAACCTTCCAAGCATTAAAACTTCGTTGGCGCGAAACAGAAGCTAGTCAAAGCCAGTTGCTTTCATAGTGCAGAACCCCTGTTTAGATTTATTGCCAATATCGAAAGAAATGACTGAGTCAGGTCCAGGTCCTTCAAGGGAGTCACCTAAAACTCCCGAAAAAGTTAAACACAAGATGCAGTTTTGACTTTCATTTCACACACTTTGGCATTACTTAAAATACTCTAGTGGCTAACTTTGAAACTAATATCCCCACTCCACCCGAAATCGTCAATCCATCGTTCAAGAAAAGTTGCCCGAGTAATACAGTGGCCTTACATTCAATTAATTGGTACATTCAACTAAATGAAAGTCAGAACGATAAATCCGAAGGTGAACATTACGTATTGATCTATGTATGCATTCAGAAGGCGATATATTGGATGGGTTTTAATTCTGGATGATCAATTTATATGTGAAAGTATCCCTAGTTTCTGCATAATGTGTGGAAAATCTTATAACAGTTAAAACCTATTCATGTTTGTTTCTTAGAAAGTTGTAGGAAAGTTCCTGACTAACGAAATAATTGCAGATATATACCGCAGGCGCATTGTTTGAATTGGTTAGGACTTCAAGCAATGTCTGAAGAGAAAGCACGAATTGCAGTATTATAATATTAGGTATTGGGTATCCTGTGGGTATTAACATACCAGCCATGATTGGGTGTCAAGTTTTGTTTTATTAAAATAATTTCGTTATTGTAAACACCGTACTATGTATATAACTAAAGAAGAAATTCCGAATAGTAAACCTTAATGTAAAATACTGAACAGTCGCTAAGAATCTTGGGTTGATGCGGCTATAATAAATAATAATAATAATAATTATAATAATATTTTTAAAAGTTATGTAACTTCGTAATAATGTGAGAAAGTGTTCTGTAAAACCAGTTTACTGCCTGTCACTCTTTGAACAGTCATAATCTATGAATCATTAAAAAATATTAATCTATTTAAAAAATATTATATTAAATTAATTCTTATTTTTTGCGCTTTTGAAATTATAATTTTGAAGTATACGGTGCCGTTTGCTGTGTTTGCTCAGTTTTGGGGAATTCATTGCAGCAAAAAAACATTGTTCAAATTTCCACGCAATGACGGAAATGAGAACAGTGAATAATTCATTTTATGTGAAACCACTTATTGGTGGTTTGTTCCCCTAGATATGATTTATTGAATGTGATTGTCTTCAAACAGGGAAATAAATTTAAATTTGCCATTTGTGATTAATTAATTCGGTTCTACGTCAATGTAAATATTCTGATATGTGTGCCATTTCGACATCAGAATTGTTCTGCTTGGCAGAAACGCTAGTGCGATGTGTCGAGGTGCAGTTTCAATACATTCAGACATTGTCGCTCTTGCGCAACGCGAGCTATATTACTTCAGAACATTAGTGGGTCTAGAAAAATCTTAGAATTATGCGCAATTACTGTTACTGCCTCACGCAATATTTTTACTTTCTCGCTACCGCGATAGAGAGAAAGGTATGTAATACGCAAAAAACGGTGAATTTTTAAAGAAAAACTCTTATTACTCTTAAAATTCGTCTCAACTGTGAACAACACTCGCTGCTAAACACTGCTGGTCTCGTTCAGCCGATTTTCTCTACAAATGGTATTCCATAATTGATCTGGCTGATGTGATTTGTGATTTGAAACCGAAATTTTAATTTTGGGGTTTACTTTACATAAAACCCATGAGACATTTTCAAAATTAAAAAAAAGGCTCCAACGTTTCTGATTAAACTTTATAATTGTATGTGTGTGTGTCAAGTACGTTTAATAGAATGGCTCAGGCCATATGTTCTTTAAAAACCCTGATTTTTCGAAAAGATGCAAAAATTCAAAATTGTTTTAATTAGGAAGATTGTAGGTGATGCCACACGGTAGAAGATGCCGTGTAGCGACATACATGATCAAAGCGGGGTTCTGGGGATTGTTTACTTTTTGAGGTGAATGAATAGGCAATGTGCAGTTATAAATTAATTGAAGTTTTATTTTGAAGAATACAACAGAAACAAATGTGTTAATAGTAAGCCGGAGGACCAACGAAAGTTCGAACAGTTTGTTTTTTCTTCTTTCTTGAGGTTCAAATTTACTCTACTCACAGTTTGTGCTGCCACCATCAACCCAAATAAATCAGACGGCTGAGTGTGTGTAGGCGCCGTCAGAGCTGAGGTTGGCTCCAGCTGATTTGGCTAGTGGCCTTAATGTCACAACGGGCACAACGGACTCGGCAGAGGCTGGAGCTGCCCGGTTGTGTAGTCTCGTAGATTCGGTCAGATGATGGCTGATGCCCCCTCCGAATTTAGAGGTTGCCGCCCGTTGGCTGCGCTGGTTAATTGATGGCGAAATAGAAGAAGCCCACTTGTCAGCGTGCTTTCAGCCTGGAGCGGGTATAGATGCACTTGTCCGTTGACAGCAGTAGCCAGTTACGACTTAGTAGAGCAAAGTTGTAGGCTGATGCCTAAGTTTGTAAATGAGTTCCAATTTACGTCAGTCCGTCCGTTAGTTCTGCTTGTAGTTGAGCAGTTGTACTTGTTCGAGAAGCTTGACACTTAGTGGTGTCTGTCACTTGTTGCGTGGGAGCAAAGTTGCCCTATTTAAAGTAGCGAATGTTTTTCGAGTGCAGGGAGGGGAGGGCCACGTGACAATAGCAGTAGCGTATAGTATGAAGGAGCCCGCTATAGTTGCTCGCTATTTGTTGGCGCCTTTGGGTCTGGGGAGAGGGGTATCTCGTGGCATTTTTCGTATTTAATGAAATGTAATCATTAAAAATATATTTAAATGCCAAGTTCAAATTCTCGAAAACGAGTATTTTGTTTGAAATATTGTGTTAAACAAAGGGCATTTTTATCGTCTTTAAACCATTTTCCGTAAAAACGGGCAACATTTTTTATTAAATTTGGACTTTTAGATAGCGTCAAGGGCGCTTAAGAGGTCTCACGTTCGTTAAAATGGCTGATTTTTTGCAAATTGAAAAAAATTAAAAAGTTTCTGTCTTCCTGCAACTACAAATACTATAATACATTTTTTAATGAAATGTGTTAATCAAAAAAAGATCTTCAAAGAAGTTCATGTAGATTTTTCTAAAATATGAGGATTTTTTTGGTAATTTGGCGTCAAACATAGTCGCCTGCTCCGAATACCATGCGCTTCCTGAACTTAATTTTTAGAGGTGATTCCAGCCACTTCGATGCTACATAAGTTAGGATTTGTATATAAATTCATATTTCATCGTTTGGTTTACATGCGAGCTGTTGTTATACGGTTACAAATCAATATTTTACACATTTTTGAAACCATATTTGAAATATGTTAGGAATTTCGTTCTTCTGAACTTGTGTCGAGTCTTTGGTTAAAGGGCTCGATATTCAGTGATAGGTACAAATTTTGAGTTAGTAGCCTTTCTGAGTTCAGGGCGTATCATGTACACACAGGAGTGGTTTAATAGTTAAATAATGTTTATAGTTTCTATCCATTGAATTATTCACTAGCATACCATTCCCGCTAACAAAATATAAGATAGATAAATTGCTAGCCTTCAGGGAATATCAGATTGGAATGCCTCAATGACATTCCGTGTCGCGCCTGAGATGAATTTCTATGAATTACATTCATTGTCGAGATATGATTTACTGTATGAAAAGCAGTTAATTTATGGTCATAATTGTTTGAAAAAATTTAAATTTTGCACCAAATGTTCTTCGATTTGTAATGAGTTTTACAAATACTGATGGCACAAGTGTTAATTCCGAGAGAAATTGTGGTATAAGTGTTATTACAAAACCATTATTAAAACGAGAAAGTACATGCTGATTTAGCACCACTAATTTTCTTAATTTTTTCGCATATGTATCAAAGAACAATAAAGAAAGAGGTACTCGTCCAATATTCGACGACGTCTCTGTATTTTTGAAAATTGGAAAAAAAATCGAAATGGTAAATTCGAATTTACCGCGTTTTGTTTGTGGCTGTGTTGTAACACATTTCTTCCTGATAAGCAAATAAGAAAAATTACAAACCCATAACTGTTATTTATGTAAAAAATGAAATGACACATCGCACTCCAATAGAAAAGTGACCAAGTGCGAAATCGTCATTTTTCAGCTAAAAGCTGATAAGAGGTTACCAAGAGGCACTGCTACTATTCTGAAGTTGATAGTACATACGAGTATTAGTTCAATTACTGTCCGCTAGGAGGTGAATATTTGGTACAATCTATAATGAGTATTACAGAACTACGAAAATTAAAATTGCTATTTCTGAGAAATCAGAAATTTGCACTTGTGTCACTTTTCTATTGGAGGTGCGACATAATGTATTGTAATAATTTACTACTTTCATTCTATTAACTACGTTCATTTACTATTTCATTTTATTGTGTTTTTTAAACAAACATACGAAGTTTTTTTATATACATATATTCCTTGTTTGACATAAAAATGTCTTTCAAGGATTTGAAAATATTTTACATAAATTACATTGATTTTGTGGTATGTTATAAACATAATTAAACATTAAACAATATTAACAATCTTAGAGGTTGTTCCAAGAAGGGGCCTCTGAACAGTTATTTTCATTTCGTGAATTGTTACTATTGAATAGATAATCAGTGGAATTAAGATGGATGTAATAAATCTTTGGAATAACGAGATTTACTTCGGGTTGAAGGGTGAGCTGACTGTCCCAATTGCTTATGTGTCAATGGGCAAGAGGTAAGTGAAGAGTAGAAACTGTTTGATAATTCATTTATTCATGTTTGAAGGTGTTCAATAGAAAGTTCTCTCTGAATTTGAATTTCATTGATATTATTATTATTATTATTATTATTATTATTATTATTATTATTATTATTATTATTATTATTATTATTATTATTATTATTACTTATACGTACTATGTGGGAACAGTTTCTGAAGGCCAGGTGGCAACAAAAATTAAAGGTTTCGCGGGCTTTGTTTCTACCAACCTCGCTTGTGACAATGACTTCGTTTGACGCGCTCGCATTTCGCAAAATGGAAACAGTGGTTTCAAGATTCTTCGAATTCATCACATTGTTCTCGGCCATGATGGCTGTATGATGTAGATAATATTCTTGTGAAAGAAAATAGATATAGAGCGATTTTTATAACAATGGACCGTTTTGACAGCTTGTGTTGGCAACACAACTGAAGATCGTTGTGTTCTTGAGCCTATTAGACTCTCCTTCCTCCATTCGTTCGTTTGCAGTTAGCTATCTTGAAAATGGCTTCGACGTTTCCATTTCGGATGTACTCGTCCGACGAAAATATAGTGCTCCACGAGACATTTTTCCACGTACGTAATTATATTTCAATACTTCCCGGACTCATGTACGCGCATATACACAGGCGAAACTCATAGACTCATGTTCATCATCACGGGAGTCGTAAACAAACACTTTACGAAGAGGTGAGGCTAAACAGCTGCCGCGGCGGAGGGATACTCTGAATTACATGTGACGTTCTCTTGTTTAGCTAACTGTCACTTTGACTCATTCTTATAAAAATCGCTCTATAGAAGGAAGATAATAAATTGAACTTACAAGAAACACACTTCTTTACTCTAAGAGGTGTGGTCGCTGATTATAATATACAAAAATTGAATGATCACTTCATTGAAAGTATATACTTCGTGTTTTACACACACTTCCGAGTTACTATTTCATTAACAATGCAGAAAAATCACACCTGCAATTCGTTTACCGCTGCAAAGAAGTTTTCAAATACTTGGGAAAGAAAATGTCTAGTTTTTTTCAAATATTGCTAATCTCGCGCCTTTTTAAAACTTATTTTTATTTATTTATTTTAAACTTTTACTCGTCTTTTAACAAGTTATAGTGTAGCGAATATTGCATCATCTGCCCGAATCGCTGCGCGGATTGTGCCATCTGTCGGCGCCCCCCCCTCCCCCCGAACTGTACGGTTCAAGGCTATTCGCGAGTTGCGTGGAAAGGTTGAGCAAGTGCCGGGTGCGTCAAGACGAGCGCCGGCCAGGTATAAATGCGCCGCTTCCGGCGGCCGCGAGAGTAGTAGTCGGAAGTAAGCAGCCGCGAGGCAGTTAGTGTATGTAATCAGTCAAGTACTAAACAGTCAGTCCGTCAGTGTGCCTGAAGTGGAAGCTGTGCTGTAAAGTGTGCATTGCGGTGAGCAGTGGTGCAGTGAGTGAACAGCTGTGCAGTGGACCCTGGTCTGCGCAGTGAATTGTGGTCTGCGCAGGGAATTGTGGTCAGCGCAGTGAACTGTGGACAGTGCATTGGACTGTGTGATACTGTAGAAGAAGTGAACAGTGTAAATAAATAATCGGATTGCAGTGAACAGTGTAAATAAATAGTGTAGAAGAAGTGAACTGTGTAAATAAATAATCACGAGAACGGAGTCGTGTGTAAGGAAAATAATCAAGTGAGAAACACGAAAACTGTGTAATATATCTGTAAATAGATCAAGTAGTTTTACTGAATAATTCTTTACAAATATATATCTTTGTTAAAGTATAGTTAAAATGATGGTAAGGGAACCTGGAACTCAAAAAACGTGCGCAGATGATCTCCGCCAGAGGTCACATACAATTTTATTGTTTTTTTTATTACATAAATCTAAGATAAGAGAGCCTCACAATCTGAGTTCTTTTCTGAAGAAATTGGCTCTCTGCTGCATCATTACAATACTTTTACTACGTAATTGCATGGTATGTGAAGAGGTAAAAAGCAAATGCAACAACACTTCTGCAGCAATAATGGCGCTAAAGAGGAGAAAAGGGGATGCGACCGACCCTGCTAAGGTCAAAGCAGCGCCGCACGTGGTGCGGGCCGAGGCCAGACCTAACGAGATCGCCGACGTCCCGTCGCGACGCGATCTCGGGAGCGCCCAGCCCGGCCCCACCCCGCCCCACCCTGCCGCGCCCGGCCCCGCCCCGCCCCGCCCCGCCCCGAAAAACCCGCCGCGCCCCGCCCCGCCCCGTCCAGCCCCGCCCTACTCCGCCCCGCTCCGAAAAACCCGCCGCGCCGCGCCCCACCCCGCCCCCTCCAGCCCCGCCCCGTCCCGTCTCACCCCGCCCAGCCCCGCCCAGTCTTTCCCCGCCCAGTCTCTCCCCGCCCAGCCCCGCCCAGTCTCTCCCCGCCCAGCCCCGCTCAGTCTCGCCCAGCCCCGCCCAACCCGACCCGCCCCAGCGCAAAGCGCCTTGGGCGGGCGCCCTCCGATTCAATCTGAGACACTGAGCGGCTCTCTTCAATTGCGCTCGCACAATTCGCTCAGAGGGACAGCGCCGCAAAGATTGGCGTCGCGCTCGGCAAACACCGCAAAAGAGCTCCGTGCCCTCTCAGGAGACGGCGCCGCCCGCGCCCTCAGTTTCAATCACGACGCCCCCCCCCCCCCCCCCGGCCATCTCAACCACCCGCGCTGACGGGAAAAGGCACAGGAAGTCGGTCAATGGTTCAAAACGATCCGATTTGCGCCAGAATTGATACGTTTTAAGTTTGGGGGCTCTTAGTGATTAAGAATCTATTATGTTTAAAATATGCAATAAAATGCAGGATTTTGGTCAACACATTTGTACATTAGCCTGCTATGAAACAATCTCTCAATTTTCTTTAAAGATACTTTTGGATTGCCCGAAAACGAACTATTCAGAGTAATGTGTGCTGTATAAATACATATTTACGCTTAATAATAATTCCCCGAATTATGTATTTAATTTGATGTACATACAACATACATTGATTTCACCTACGGTTTCATATCACTTTAATTTATATATTCCTCTAATGGATATTTTACTGTTGAACAAGGCTCTCTGGATGCAAGCCCTTTCAATCATAGCATAATCTATCCTTGATGCTCACTTCTGTTATCTGACTTTTGACCATAAAACATTCCTTCGCCCATATCGTAGAATAACACTATATATTAAGGCACACGTGTGCTTTAGCAGATCCGCATAAGATACCGTCATTACAACTCTCGTGAAACACAGGTCTAAAGAAAACATGAAATAAAATCTCTCCAAATCAAGGGAGAGCTAGCTCGGCTTCTTCTTTTGCGGAGCAATTTGGTCTGGTTACTAAATATCGCGTCATCAATTTTTGCCTTGCATGTATCTCTTGTAAAGAATAGGGCTTGTAAAGAAAATCACAAGTTAGATGTTTGTTATCGCAAAACTTTAAGGTTTTCAGAAAATAGTGATTGAGTTTATTGTAGAATTGCACTTCTTAACATACTTTCCCAATGAATAACAGAAGAAAGTAGCAGGATGAGAGATCCTTAGATTTTGAACATGGAATTACTAATAATATTTAGTATGAATCTAAGGGCAAAATCATTTGAATTTGAACGTTTTGATTCGTGATATCGATATCTAAAACATTACAATCTAACAATTTCAATATAAGGACCATGTGCCATCAGTTTTGATTTAAAGCGCGTAATTTATAAAACCTGAAATTCGATTATATTTGTTTTTAATGAATTCAAAAAATACTGAATGGAAATTATGTTTTGAATCATTTTGTGACTGCTTTACTTATTTAAGATCGATTTTCAACTACCAAGGTCCTACAACGACCACTGTAAGTAACATTGGGAGTATCGGTAGAAGAACTCTTATTCGAACACACACAAAAATCCATGTTCTCGGCGGGATTCGAACCCGCGACCCTTCAGGTATCAGGCTTCTACGGCTCTGCAGCCTTAGCGACCTCAACTATCAAGGCCAGCCGAACAAATTTTATTCCGGTTTTTCATATACATATAATATTATATAATATTGACTTAAACAGATTTCTCAGAATTTATAAAATGTCACTTATACTGTTCTGGTTTTCACCCATTCATATTTTCGTATTTTGATTTTTGGAAATTACATTTCCGTCATTCAACGGAGGTGTAACCTGCAGTCTGTTGGGGCACCAGCCACCACTGCAACATATTATTGGTTGTTGCAGCCATTTTCTTATTTCTTTGCTATTCTTTTACGTCTTCTGTCGTTCTGAACATTCCTTTGAACTGCTTCCATCGCTTTATTCGTTTTTTATTTAATTTCTTCATATCCTCAAATAACACAGTAGTTTTGAATAGTTTTGAATAGCCGCCACGTGAGTCAGCGATGAATCGCACCAACCAGCTAGGAAGGAACCACGATAGTTATGTGTTTTGATCAGGAAGAAAGATAATAATAAATTATTAATATGTGTCAACGGATGCCAGCCCCCAGGTTCCTGGACTTCGCAAACAATGCAGATTTGAAAAATATCTCAATATTTTCAATGACCTAATGAATACACGCTTATAAAACCACTACCATGTTTGGCAAGTATTCCAAGTACGAAAAATAATAAAAATCTCTTAAAGACGACTAATTTTACCTGGTCAATTCTATGTTTCTTTATCGAATACGTAGTAAAGAGAAGATACGGCACTCGCAGAAAAATCGAGTTCAATTTGTTTAATGCACATTTTCGTACATCCTAGTTCAGATACACTCTGAATAAATTAATAAAAATCTTAAAAATATAAAAAATAAAAAACGTTATCAAAATCATTAGGGATTTTCTTGAATTACTTTGTTTACTTATCCTTACGAGAAATCTTGGAACGTACTAAATAAAGGCACTGGTGGGCTATCTAACATTTAAGTAAAACTGTAGAAAATTATGTTGCATTCATTCATTCCCTCAATGAATTCCCCATGTCTGAATTCCCCGAGTCTTTCTACACTATAGTTTCTGAATGTCAAAGCTTCTGCAAGAAGTACACTCAGGAAATGTCCGCATTCGCAAAGTGTGTCCTACACGTTGGATTTCTACCGGGATCCACACGGAGTTGCTGGGCGCTGTCGGCACAAATAATGCTGGTCGCCGAAAACCCGGGCGGAGCGCGATCCACGCGAGGCTACGACCTCCGAGGCGAACAGGACACGCCCCGCCAATCAGGCCAAGAGCTTCCTCGCCAAACTAAAGGGCAGCGATGCCAGGGATGCGGTGTTCGATTTAGAACTCCATTCCTGCAGCCGCTAGGGGAGCACCTACGTTAAAGGGGGCCCTAAACATTTCGTCGATGTAACGAAAGTATGGAGAACAAAACATACATTTTAGTATGGATTCATTGCTTCGTAAAATAGCACGTTAAAATGTCATGTTTCGTATGCGAACCAATATATCGGAATCATGGTCCGCAAAACGTCAATTTGACTACAAAAAGTAAGTGTAAAACAGAAGAGAAAGTAAAATTAATAATGATAGCAAATAAGATATTTTATGGACGGTTCCTAAAGAAGAAGGTGAATCTCTTAACAGTAAGTCATCAATGAACAAAATGTTAAATATTTTTGATAAAATTAATGAATCTCGAAGTGCAGTCGAAATTGCGAAACTTTTTACGTTTTATATTCCCACATTAATTATTATGTGGAAGGAATTATACTATCCTTTCTAATTAAGGAATAAAAAACGTTGTACACGAATAATTTTTAAAAAAAACTACACCGACCAGCTCCTCCAATTAACTGAATACGCAGTATCTTTGCTTGGATTACAAAAGGGTAGAATTATAGAAAATGTTCAATATTTTGGAAAGTAGCCCAGTCTAAGACAGGAATTAAATAAGGTGGTTAGTAGCTATTTGCGATATTAGTGTCGTAATACATCTGATTACAAAATGAGATTGGAAAATTGCGAAACGAGTCCGTCAGGTCGAGTTTGGTAACCAATTGAGTGTTGTAATCAGATGTTACGACACTAATATCGTACAACGTTTTATCCACTTTGTAAAAGTTTGTTAGATTTAAGATTAAAATTTTCATTTAGTATTCATATTTTCCCCCTTTAAGTGGCGACACAGTTCTTAACAAGGAGAACAATTGAAACGCGCATGGTGTACACATTTCGACAACATGAGCGAATGCAGTTCAGACTCTGAATTAGAAATAGAAGGGTATGTGGAATCGTCAGTAGAAAACAAGAAACAAATAGCTATGAAAATTATGGGGGAAAATAGTATTTCAAATACTAATATGAATTGTCAGGCTTCAACATCATCAGGAATTACAATTTCGAATTGCAAGAAATTTGTTGTTAATGTATATAATAAGTAATTAAAACATGTTATTATTTTTGTTATTATTTGAAAAAAATTTTAACAAAGTTGTTTTCATAATAAATTATTTGAATATTTATTGTTATTCTCAATAGTAGACTATGGAATAGTGCTCGTCTCAGAATAACCCTACTCGAATGCCTGAAGGGCATAAAGTTCTTCATTACGAAACTGATTATAATAGCATAATGTTTCACATTACCTAAACAAAGTGGATAAAATGTGCTTTTGGGTAATTCTTTAATAGCTCTGTCGTTCATATGATCATGACCTGCTGATTTTCGGGTTTTTAATTGCTTAATGATTTTAGAAGTTTCGGATGGGGATATACATTTTATTTTATCTAGGACATTATAGTCTGGTAACAGGAGGTTTCTTGCAATATAATTAATAAAGGCAGAATTTGTATTTGGGTTTGGAGTAAAACAGTTTTGCAGATATTTACCTAAAATTTTGGCTTTCATATGATTCTTACAAGCTACATTTGAGTTGTGTTTAACGATGGGAATTTCAGTAGTTTCTTTATATAGTCTTTTTATGGTTGACCAGAATGGTCTGTTATTAGGGTGAATTTGAGCTATGGATCTTTGAAATTTGTTAATTCGAACTTGATATAGTTTGTTTTCTATTGTTCTCCCTATTTCATTGATTTTTGCTTAAAGCTTATGTCTGCGATTGGTTTGCCAGAGCCGTCGAAGGTTACGTTTACTTTTAATTAGATTTAGAATATTCCATGGAATCGTATTTCTTTCGTTAGTGAAAGGTCTTGCGAAAGGTGGTGTTGATTGTAGCAATGCGCTATAGATTTTCTGTGTGATCTTAGTTAACCGATTGTCTATTTCACTTACTGTTCGAATATGTTCCGAGTAATGAAGGTTTACTTCTAGTAGGTCTCTACATTTATTCCAGTTGACGGGTCCTTTCGCGCCCAAAACGGTGAAGGGATCATTAGACTGCAAGAGGTTTGAAGATCTTAGTTCTATGATGACCGGGCAATGATATGAATCTAATTCAGAAGTACTTTTTGTGATGTAGGTAAGTAGAAGTTTTTAGACACCATTATGACTAAAATATCTGTATTACTATTGTACGGGTAGTGTGTTGGTTGCCATGGTGCTATTACATCTTTGGTATTGTTTATTTCAAAATATTGCAATTTAATGCCTTGCTGGGTTGTGCAATTGCATTCCCAGACTTGGTTTTTACTGTTAAGGTCTCCTAGTAGAATAACGTTGGTGATGTTAATGAATATTTCTATGTATTCTTTTACTGGAAATTGTTTACTCGGAGGTTTATAAGCTGCGTAGCTGCTGAGTAACATGTAGGGATTCCCTTCAGCATAGCCTAGAAAGTCTTAATAGAAGGGTCGCGAAAAGAATAGAATTGTTTACTCTTATGTACACAGTAATGTCTAAAATTACGGTAATCTTTTATTGTAGAAAACATGGTTTTTAGTTGATAACCGACTGTTTTGGCAGTGAAATCACATTTGGCGACTGATTTAATATCAGAAATCATTTGATTGTAGTCAACGACGTTGTACATAATTATGGGCAGAATTTTTAAAGATTGTCTGGAGTATTTAAATCACCGTCTTTAAGATTTTGGAGTTCTTCGAAACGCGATGAAGTTGGAATATTATATACAGACATAGAGTTTATCAACACTTCCTAAAGGCTAGCAACTCGAGCACACGAAATAAGAATTTGAAAATTTACGCTACTCATACTTTTAAAACAATATACACGATCCTTTTTAAAGAACTGATTTATTAAAATAGATTTCGTTTAACAAAAGAACTCTTATCGTTAAAATTGTACTTTTGGAATGTTAATTTTGTTGTTTGCAATTTCCGAAAATATGGAGTGTTCACCGAAAAATGGGACCAGTCCCAATTTCTTCGTCACTCTTGCTATACACAAGAAACAAATTAAAGGAAAAAGATGGAGATTTTTTAAATACAAGTAGTTAAAAAAGTTTCAATTTTGCACAAGTTCGTTCAAAATAATGGTACTCATTATTTTCTTTCATATATTATTTAAATTTTATTTTTATGAGAGAAAACTTAATTGGGTCAATTTCAATTAAGATTTGCGAATTGCTTGAACGAAAATACATCAATAAATTTAGAATACAAATACATTCCACGCAACAGAAAACAAGCATATGTTTTATAAAATAGGATTTAAATAATTTCTAAAAGGTTTATTTGTAAATGACAACAATAGCTCAAATGTATGAAACGAGCAAAGAAATATGAAATAATACTCAAATTTTAAACTTACGTAGCATCCAACTCGCTCCAAATCACAATCTCACATTACACTCACAGAGCGTAGGAAATTTGAACTGGGTGACTATGTTTGACGACAAATAACACAAAAAGTAATAATGTTTTCATAAACTTTAACATGACTTCATTTGAAGATATATTTTAGATGAACTCATTTCATTAAAAATATATCTTCACAATTGTAGTTGTAGGAAGACGCCGAAATAATTTTGTTCATATTTTTATCAATTTTCGAAAAATCAAGATTTTTAAAAATCATGAGACCTATTTAACGTCGTGTCATTGAGCCCGATGGATCACACATGTCGGAAGGCCAGCGAGGGAGCGGGGGCAGTCCTTTGGCGGCAAGTGAAGGCCACCAGAGGCGGGCCCTCCTCAAGGGCCGGGTGGGCGTGTCTCGGAACGCGGCTGTCAACTGGCGCAGAGGGAGATGATGGGTGAGTCCAGCCGCGGTGCAGCTGGACTCCAAAATTGCAAACAGGCCCACGTTTCGGAATGAGAGGACGCCGCCGGCATGGGAGGTCGGTCACGTGACTCTTCGTGAGGCGGCTGGAGAGTAATCAGCCGTGGTCATTCCTTGTCGAACGGAATCGCGGTGCGGAAGGCTCTTTTCACCCGCCAGGGGTTATCGCGAGCTTCGGCTGCAGGGTGTGGCGGTTGCCACGGGACGAGAGACTAGGGGCCGGTTTCACCAACAGCCGAGTAAAGTTGAGAGTAGTTACCCGAGAGTAAGCATTTACTCTAAGATAGTAACTCTCGAGTAGAATATGAGCGTTTCACCATGCTTCTAGAGGGTTATTTTACTCTAGAGTACATACTCTACGATTTACTCCGCGAATCAGGTGAACGCGCAATATTTGAGAGCGATTCAAGGGGCTGTGAGCGAGAGTGACGCTGGGAACCACTGCGGACCAACGCGAACCTTTGATTAATTCATCATCTGTTCATTATATTCTATCATTCATATCAGTTTCGGAGTTCTTGGCGTTATTATCTTGTGTGGTGTTATGATGATTTGAGTTAGCTTAGTTTATTTGTTAGTTTTTGTATCTTTATTTCTTAATAAATATTCATTCTTCTTCTCTGGAAATGTGTTACTATTTTGTTAGCAATGCAGAAAAATCAAATTTGCAGTTCGTTCACCGTTGGCGGTACAAATAAATATTCTGTAACTCGGGAACGAAAATGTTTAGTTTTTCAAATGTTGCTGATCTCGCGTTTTTTTAAATTTTATTATTATTATTATTATTATTATTATTATTATTATTATTATTATTACTATTATTACTACTATTATTATTATTACTATTATTACTACTATTATTATTATTATGTATTTTTGTTTTATTTTATTTTTTACTTTTATTCACCTTTCAACTATTTGTAGTAAAAATGTTGGAAAGGGATTCTGGAACTCATGAAAACGTGCGCAAATGATCTCCCCCATACATCACATACAGATTTTACTAAATAAATAAATATTTCTAAGTATTTGTAGTCTCTGTAGTTATTATTTTTCCTTTTGTTATCGTATATGGTACGTACTACCTTTATGTCGTATCCACATGAGTGAAAAATAAACTTACAAGTTCTCTACAGTTTGGATCTGATGAAGTTAACAGCTGATTTGGTCAAACATAACCTCGTGACAAAATTTCGATATCAAAATTAAAAGAAATCCATTCTCTCTGCAGCCTTTGCTTCGCACTAGTGGATAATATTCCGAATCATCGCTGGAATCGTCTTCAAATACTATCATTCGTAATAGTCGAGCCATATAAGAATATTTCGGAGGTACATGCGCGTTGAAAACTGAGTTTACTCCGTACTTTACCCGACGGATTTTCGCAGTGTAGAGTTACTCTCTAATTTACTCTCGTGTAAGCGATTTACACTGGACTAAAATGTTGGTGAAACGCTCCAAGAAGTTGCTCTCGAGTAAACATGATTTACTCCAGAGTAAACTCTTGGTCTTTGTTTGGTGAAACCGGCCCCTAGATATACAGTTGCTAGGTGGTGTCGCTTGCTCTCCGCAGTTGGATGATATCTTAAACTGGACAATATTATAATTTTATGAATGATAGTCTAAATAACACAGCTCTTTAAGAATTATTTGCCTTCCGTTATGAAGGAACGATGAAAGCCACTGTGCCGTCGGCAGACGGTCAACTATATGTACTCCTACATTGAGAATACAAATTGTAGAATTAAGTAAAGTAAAAGTGCGAAAAAGCAAAAATAGAATGAATATTGGCATTTTCAATTGGAAATTATAATTAAATTTAAATTAGTTAATTTTCATAACCTTCATTCATTTTGATTTCATTTGGGGTGAAACCTGTATATATTTCATAAATTTCAACCAGAAATAAAGCAAAAACTACATGTTTTTCAAAACATTGTACGTGACCTATTTTTAAAGAGCTAATATTGTACAACAGACTTTGTCTGAAGCAAAAATCTCTACTTTCAGTTTTGTAGTTTTGTATTATTTTTGCAATTTTTGAATATGAGACTAGCGCCATATTTCTTACCGTCCCTTATTACATATGTGGAGAAAATTTGAAGACAAAATTTGGTGTTTGAGAATTTTTTTTGTAAGTTTCAAGCTCACTACGCAAAAGCTACTCGTTTTTTCAAAAAAATTGTACATTACCGTTTTTAAAGATCTCATTTTGTACAACAGCCTTTATCTGATCCAAAAATATCTATCTTCAATTTTGTACTTTTAAATTTTTTTTTTGAATTTTCAAAAACCGAGCAATACCCGAAATTACGAGCAATACCCGAGAGTTACATTTTTTATCAATTTTCGAAAAATCGGGGATGTGAACGAAAATGAGACCTCCACCGCTCTCTTAATGTCCTTTGCACTTTTAAACAAACAAAGCAAGAAACAAAATTTAATCAAAAAATCTGGAGATTTTCTTGAAATTTTTGAAAATATTCCAGGGGTTTTATGTAATGTATCCCCCAAAATAAAAGTATCGGTTTAAAATTTCAGGATCCGCGACATCAGCTAGAGCGATTAGAGAATATCAATTTTGGAGAAAATCGGCTGAACAATTGATGCGCACACGGATAGACACCGTTGTGCACACACGGATAGACAGTAATACAAACATTTCGCCGTTAATCAATTTTTTGGGATTAAGGACCCACAAAATATGGATTCTGGTTACCCCACGTGTTAAAGGAATTTGTTCCTGCATATAGCAACTAGATTTATCCACTTTTTCGTTACGAGGGACCAGCTACAAGAGTTTTTGTGTCAAACATTTGCAGTTTTCCTTCGCACGATTTCAATACTATCGTTACTTACGTTAATAAGTGCGAGAAAGTAAAAATCATCGAGTTAATTATAAAACAGGCTATGTCGTGGGTTCATAAATATTTACACATGATCAACATACTCGTAATTTCTCTCCATTTCACGCACCGTGTGTAATCATGTCATACGTCATTTAAATTAATCATTTATTCAAGACGTTCTTACACACGTTGAGTTCTTTCAGAAAAAAATGATATTGCCCTTAATATTGCATTTTTATTCTATGTAATATTTTTTTACATAAAATAAACATTTTACATCTTAACATATTTGAGAACACATGAATAAGGTTATTGAGCTATTATCTTAATTGATGTTTAGAAGATATTTTTTTATGAATTCTTATTGCTGTTAGTTACTTTAGTTCATGTTGAGTACACTTAATAAAAAGAATTAATAAAATGTTCGGTCAAAGAATTCGAAAAGTTCTAAAGAGTACATTGCCACTGGTTCTGGCGCATCGAAAATTGATTGGCGGTTGCGTAAACAAGAACAAAGTGGAAACAAACACAAAAACCGCATTCGTGTGATGCGACTCTCCGATTACTAATTACAGGCAGTGAATAATCTCCTCCCTCCATCACAAGCATTCATCGCTATTCCAACTGGGATTTTCGTTTCCGTGTGTATGAAGTGTACATCAAATGTTTTACATTGGCTGTATATCGTCATTATCGGCAAATTATCTAATTAAACTAAGTGTAATGAGGAAACAAATTTATATTTCGTGAACGCCTCTTAAAATGCACAACGGTATTCAATTTAATTAAAATATTGTCAACCCAAACCATTAAATTCATAATACCGTATCCTAATTCACAAGTGAAGAACATTGGCAATAATATAACAAGAAATAATATTTTCTCTTCCACACTCTGAAAACAAATCTAAAACAATCAATGGCTACGTGCATTTTTTATTTATAATGAACGAGTATCCACCCAATAATTTACATAGTAACATAAAATGTTTACTAATCCACATAGAATAAAATATTTTTGACTCACCTTTATTACATTATAACATTACTCCAAGCCGCATCGGGGCGAAGTGGTTTAATCCTCCGAAATACATCTCGCGTTGAAATGAGACCTTACTCTCCACGGGACCGTGCAATTGCCCCTTATTACGCAGAGAGAAGTTACGAAAAATCAGGCTGTAAAGAATTCGCAGAATAGTAGCTAGAACTTGCATGGAACGACGTCCTTAGCAACAGATGCACTCGGCTAGCAAGGCGTCCGGGAATGAACTCTCCGTTCTGCTGGAAACACCCATGAGAGGAGCCTTACAAGCATGCGAGACAGCCTAGGTGCCGGCCACTTAAGCTAATTATCCAGTCATATGCTGACAATGGGAAATCAGAATAGCTCTTCTTTTGTACGATGTGCACTGGATGAGCACTTATTCAGAAAACTATTAAACGACACACTCACTAGTCTCAATAGGTTATACGATATGTATTCGTATGTATATCAATTCAGGGGCACAGACCACTTCCACGCCAGCGTATGTCGATTGTGAACGGGAAGGACAGGACTCCCCTAGGACGGTCCGGGTTGGGGAAATTCTGATGATGATTAGAGCTCGGAAGTTCGGTCATTGATTCGACGTAGAATAGGTAAGCAACAATTTTCTTTTACTAAAAAAGGCATGCGGAAAGGCATTTATTTTATACGTAAGGGTGCAAAAAGGCACGTAATAAATGAAAAAAATACATTTTATAAGAGGTATTGTCAAAATCAGTAATTAAAATGATTCACATTTTACTTTCTCGCGCACAAAAAGGAACTTCTTAGGAAGAGAAAGTTATGTAATGCTGCGCAGAAAACCAGCGCATTTTCGGCAGAAAAACTCTTATTGCAGAGCCCTGGTAACGCAAAAGTGGATAAACCCAGTTGCTCTATTTAGAAGAAAAAGACCAACACGTGATGTCGCCAGAATCCATGTTTTGCGGGTCCTTGATACCGAAAAGCCGATTGACGGCAAAACGTCTGTCCGAAAATGAACAACGCAAGCTGCTAAACTGTTCAGCCGACTTTCTCCAAATATTGATATTCCTGATCTGGGTGATGTCGTGGCCCCTTGAATTTGAAATCGATATTTTAGTTTTGAGGGATACTTTACATGAAGCCCCTGCGACATATTCAAAATTTAAGAAAATGGCACCATCGATTTTGATTAACTTTTGTTGGCGGATTACACAAATAAGATAATATAACATGCAAATTATATTATTATTGTGGTATTGTAATAATAGTAGTAAGTAACAATAGTAACAGCTGATAAGAAGGACGTTTAAGAGAACAGCGCAGATCTCATGTTGGTTAAAAACTGATTTTTCAAAAACTGAAGAAATTCAAACTTTTTTCAGCGTTTTCCTGCAGCTAAAATATGAAAGATAGACTTTTCTCTTAATAAACATTGTTTCTTATAAATAGATTTTGATATAGGTCACGTACAATTTTTCAAAAATTTGAGTTTTTTTCGCTTTATGTTGTCTGAAATATAGGCAATTTTTAATTCCTGTTTAAACATTTTTTTCTGAAAAAATGGCTTCAGCTGTTTTAATGAAATTTTGTTGGTAGATAGGTTGAAAGACGTTTAAGAGAATGATGTACGTCTCATAAGATTAATTTATTTACACTGCAAATGGGTATAACTCGGTGGCAGCTAATTACACAAATAAGATAATATAACATGCAAATTATATTATTATTGTGGTATTATAATAATAGTAACAATAGTAACAGCTGATAAGACTACCAATAATAATAATAATAATAATAATAATATAAAAAGAGAAAAATGCATAAAACATTAAATTACCTTAAAAAAGAAACTTCTATAATCTATCTTCGTACTGAATGTTTGTTTAATAAGACCACACCGCACTGGCATTGTACCCCCCTTCACTTCACGACCCTTAAATCACTTTCTTCATTATTTTTCTGCTCTACAGTGCACGATTTCTCACTTGACAATATATCACTTATGTATAGCTCTATAACTTACTATTCTTAGTTAAGTCCCTAATTTACTTTGTAGTATCCTAAATTAATTTTCTAAACTGTTGAATGCTTAGAGGAAAGAGTTCAAAGGTTTTTGGAGGAAATCTAGTCCATTACGTTATCGTTCAATTTGTGAAAGGAGATTTCAGTCATCTATTCTCTGTGGTCTTACATTTATTTTGTGACTGTGATCCCCCCTACTGATGTATGTAGCGTATGTAACTTAGTCGCCGATTAATTCCTTTCCAAGCTGGATAACCGCTACAAGCTTTATACAAAGCGCAGAATCTTGCTACTGATCGTCTGTTCTCGAGTGAATCCCACCCTGCCATTTTCTTGTCCCTGAAAGTAAATTTAGCTACTGTAAGATGTAACTAGTAAGTACTGTCCACAAAGTTCTGTAATGATTTCATGAAAACTTGAAACACTGGTTTTGGCAGAAGTACGCGGGTGAAAAAGGGGAATATTTATGTCATGTGTGAGAATCACTCTTATTCATGAAGACTCATTCTAGTGACTGATTTAGGAATCACCGCTCTATTTTATTTACAGTGAATACGACTTCATTGAAATAAGAATGGGTTTGTTCCCAAGTCACCAAAGTTTGCGATACTTTTACAGTATCAGCAATGGCATTTAAGCGAGTTTCGTTTTGTTTTTATTGACGGGACATATATGACACACTAGGCAGAAGCGACATATTGAGGTTATGTTTTAGGAACCTATCGTTGCACATGATTCTGGCTGAGCTGGAGGCTGAAGATGAAGATGATGATGATGAACGTTTAAGGGCACTTCAACAGCTAAGGTCATTGGTGCCCATGTCAAATTATTTTGAGAGCAATACGCACTGTACCACTTCCAGACTAAAATATTTTATAATGCAAAGTAAAATGTAAGTAAAACTGAAAATAAACGTATTCAATTATTTTTAAAAATGGGTTGGCAGAAAAGAGCCATATAAACACTTGAAAATCTCCAATTATAAGCCAAATAATTGGCATAATCCTCTTCTCTCAGGTAATTCTGTACATGCTAGTCTCTCGTAAGAAGCTAAAAAGCTAGCGTGGTCAAAAATGGCCGATAAGCAAATATTAATAGTAAGACGGGAGAGCCATGTCCAGCGCGATAATGTCTTAGGAAGAGCATTTCTCTATAAAATAACTTGGGCTCAGCTGGCTCCGCCTGTCATTACTCAGCAAGGGCCCCTACCTTGGACCACAGGCGACTATCCGTGGGGATAAAAAGCAAAGGGACGTTTCACGTCTTTTCCACCCTTACTTCGCAACAAGAAGCAACCTGTGTCTCGGGTTTGCATTCTGTCATTCACAGAAGCTCTGGAAAGCAGCCACTTGGCATACGAAGCCTCAGCCTCATCTGGTAATGAGGTTGCTCCACGAGAGGAAAGACAATAGTCCCATTCTGATGGCATTTGCTACGAACCATCGGAAGAAGAAGAACGAAGAGAACAGAGAGACAAACACCATCAAACGTCAACTGCTTGAATTGTTTCAGCAGCACAGTCGTTGACCACCAGAGAAGGACTGCCTAGACAGCAGATACAGTGGAATGTAGAAATGAACCAATTCCTATTGCGCACGTATTATAGAGTGAAGCGCTGTGAGACAGAATTGACTGGATATAGGCAGCTTCTCCATTGGCGATTCATACAAGTTTCCCAATCTACCTGTTACTGAACAGGGACTAGCGATACTTGAGCGTATACTGCAAGAAGTTGCAGGAGAGAGAGAGAGAGACAGAGAGAGAGAGAGAGAGAGAGAGAGAGAGAGAGAGAGAGAGAACAACACTTCGAAGATAATCAAAATATCATAACGGTGGCAGAAGATGCACAAGAAAATAGAAGCAGTCCAGAAAGACCACGCATTCCCCATCAGAATGATGTAATAAAAAAGTAGATGGATTTTGAAGTAAATAGCATGCTGACCAAATTCAATTGGTTAATGTCACAAAAGAGACCAATTAATGATATCCAAACTGAGAGATGTATTGAATACCATGAAGAACTCTGTTCTCTCATCAAAGACATAACTTTTTCACCTATTCAGATAAAATTTGTATTCATAAAGCTCAGCAGCAGTTATAGTTACATTAAACGGCTGTAACCTGACAGAAAATATGTCAATTGTCAGTAGCCAAAATTAAAGAGAAAGAAACCACCACGGGAAAAAGGTAAAAAAATAGAGTTGAGAACTTACGCCAGAATAATAACAGCGTATATCAAGAACAAAAATAAGAGACTTGAGAAGAAAATGCACGCCATTAGCAAAAAGTTCAGTAAACACGCTCAATTTGATAAACCAAATAACATACCGTACCATTGGAATATCTAGACACATACGAACAAAAAATGAGCGCATATACAAAACGGTGTAGAAAAACTCAGAAGATCAGAATGCAAACTTCAAAAGAGACCAGAAAGCACTCTATAAATCTTTACACACACGAGATATTGAGACAAACGTGACGGCAATCAATGAAGAAATCGAAGGCTACTGGGGAGGTATATGGTCGGATGAAATTAAATATAATGCCGAAGCAAGCTGGTTAGACACAATACGCAAATCATCAGAAACCATTGTACTCATGGCGAGCTTTTAAACTAAAACAATAAAGTCCACCCTAGCCAAACTAAAGAGTTGAACGAGCCTTGGAAGTGATGAAATTCATATCCTTGACTGAAAAATGTATCAGCATTACATAGTAAGTTCGTTAAATGTAAAAATGCTTTTATTGCAGAATCCCAAAGCATTCCGCATCATTTGGCCTCAGGTGCGACGCATCTCATACCGAAGGGCTCCAGGAGTCGTAATTCGGCAAGATATAGGTCTATAATCTGTTTGAACACGTTCTACAAACTTTTAACATCATGTGTGTCCAAGATCCTAAAATATCACTGTAGTGGTAACAATATATTTGCTGAACAACAAAAAGTATGTAATAAAGTACCGCTAGGACGTTAAGAACTACTACTTATTGACTCAATAGTCTAGAAATAAGCAAGAAATAATCAAAGAAATGTATTTGCAGTGTACATAGATTATTTATTTATTTATTTATTTATTTATTTACTTATTTATTTATATGTCAAAAACAGTTAAAATCTCTGTATGACGTGCTATGGGGAGAAGTTAATTTGAAGTTACATTTATGTTCAGAAGCAAAAAAAAAAAAGGGGCCATCTCAGCATTTGCTCGAGGATCAGGGAAACTGGACGAAAACCTGATAGAGATGAGGGTCATTGACCCAGAAGCTAAAGTACAATACTTGTTACAGGTTCTTTACAATTATATAATCCAAATGATATATAACACATTAAATGTCATTTTAAAAATTAACATTACTTTCCTTTTGGATACCCAGTATAGTCTCTAATTGTATAGAAACAGTTGTGCAGCAGAAACGATTTTACTTGGGACAAATTTTTGTAAGGAATTTAATCGTTTAATGTCATTTGGCATTAAACGATTAATTGGTCCCAAAGTACTTTGTTACCGTCATAGACGAAGCCCGTTGCCATATTTCGTCTAGGTCGTTGTCAATAGTTTCCTTTCGCGTGGCGTTTGCAGCTTTGTGTGAACACCCTGTTTGGGTGTTTCGTCACAATATGTATTCTAACGTCCCCACTTAATGAGCATCCATAGGCACCTAAGGGATGACGCAGATGGATGCTCGTTGCTCGCTTATTTTTAGCTTAGAGTGGCAGGATCTTTCGAATGTGAGAAAGGACACCGAAGACACGAAAAACAAATTTGCAAATATTCTGCTACTAATTGAATACAATACACAGATATCAAAGAAATATGGTACAAAACAAAATGGTACTCAATCTGATATGTTCTATTTGCGAACTTCACTCAACAATTCTAACTCATACAATCAGAAATTTTTAAACAATCAGAAAGTCCTGTGAAAACGATTCTTTCAATTGAATTTAACTCTGTAATAATATAGAACCGTACACTGTTCGAACCTGGATGAACGAAATTATGCAAACGTTTGCTCTTATCACATACGAAATCGTAATACTTTAAAGTAAAATTTTCTAACCAAATTATATACTCAAAATCACATACATGACTTAATTACACTGATTTAATTTCCCACACAAATAAATAACTTAGCAGGACAACATTAAATATAATAATTATTTACAAACACAATTTCACTTTCCAAATTGGTTTCCAACTCAAGTTCAAAAGCAATATGCTGCAAAATTTACAATGCTTTGCGTCATTAGTGAGCATACAGGTTGCTCCCCGTCCCGTACTACTACGTAAAGTAGTCTTCATAATTTAGTTAACGCAAATTTTATTGGAGCGACCGCTGCTCAAAGCAATTCTAAGCGGTCACGCGCCTAGCATTTGAAACGCACTTCCAGATTTCCTGGCGTAATACAGTTGTTCTTTTACCATTTCTGCTCGCTCTCCCCCTGGGCCTCTCCGATCGCCGGCGCTGACCTCGCTCCGCTCGGGTGCTCCGCTAGACACCGTTGACTCGCGCACCGCGTATACCAACTGCAATCCAGAATTCCAACATCCAATTCCCTCTCCTGCTTCCTCTTCTGGCACTGGGAAGCGCTCGTACACAGCCTCATCTTTGCTACTGTAGCGTCGATAACACGAGGGCCCGAACCGTTCGGTCGGTGAAAGCGCGTTGCAGGGGAAGAAAGGCGGAGCCCTGTCCTTCCTGGTTTTGCGCTCTGGCAGCTGACGCAGACAGCGTGGCAGAGCCAAAAATACCCTTAGGGATTGCTCTAGTGCGAGTCTTGGAGAATGCAGTAATCTCCTAGGAAGCTAGCTAGCGAGCCCTGGCTTGCCGACAGTAGGCGAGCCTACCTATGAAACTTGTGTGGTGGGGATGCAGGCCCCAACTACGTATTTAACGCGGCGCCATCTGCGCCCGCGTTCTCATTCAGTTTGGATCGGAGAGCGGAGAACGATCGGTACGGGGAGAGTAGGAGTGTGGGCGAGATGTCCGGAGTGTAAGGGCCAGACGATCTCGGGTGCTGTAGGCACGCGGTCCGCCGGACGGCGACCGGTCTTAATTTTGGCGTCAGGCCATGTGACGGTGATAGTCACGGGACGGAAGTCCGACAGCGCGCATCACGCGTCGCTTTTTCTGCGGTAAAGCAAGGTTACTGGGGAAGAAAAGGTCGCCGAAAGGTTCAATTTAAGCATCTATTGTAACTTGTTTGTAATTTATTAATATACTTCTTATTTTGTTGTTATTTGAAATTATTCTTATTCCACTACGTCACACTACGCAGCCTCCTCTTCTGCCCCGACCTCCGCACGGAGAAGTGCTCACAGCCCGTGCACGCGGACGAATGCCGTACGGCGTTCTGTAATTCTTGTCGTCGCTTTCAGCACACACTTCGAATCACAAATTCTAATTAGACCGGACAGTCCTCACCGCTTCCGATTTGCAGAAGATGTACTATTAAAAAATGTCTCTACTTTCAATACAGTTCAACTTTCGCCACAGTTTTCACATCAGCTTCGACTGGTAAAATTCTGGATTTATGTAATCCTCAGTAGCATCAATAGAACAAAATATTACCTAAATTTTTACTCCATCAATTATTTTAACACCTTTTTGAGCTGGTATCCATTTAGGAATTATATTAGAACTTCTAATTGGGATCCCAAGCAAATCGCTTAATGAACAATTTTTGCTTTAAATTTATAAAAAACATTTTTCACACAAGTAGTGTAATGGGACTGACGCATGCGGCGGGTATTTCAATATTTTATTCGATATAACGTTGCTGTGAAAGAGGCCAGGAAATGTGAATTTTTTTCTACCTGCGATGGTGTAGGAAGCATCGGGGACGCGGAGGCATGCAGCTCTATTGTCTCGGCACAGCCGTCGCCCGCTTCCGCTGACTCACCGGGAAATACGGGCGCCGCTGTATCATAACCCGGCAATTCAGCTACACCTGTTCTTGGAACTTGAGTGACTGTTGAGTTCAAACTGGATTTGACGAGACTCAAACGGTCAACAATGACGCCGCGATTGTTTGCGGAAGAAACCGCGTAACGCGCGCCCGCCAATCGCGAGAAAACGAAGCGGGGGACGGCCACGTGACCCGCGAAGCTGATGGAGATAGCCACAACACGCAAGCTCGGTCATTCCGATAGAGGAGACGCCAGCGAGTAGAAGTGCCTTTCCGAGGTAGGGACGAAGGCAAGTTTCTTTGGCTAACGGGGGTACGCCAGTAGATGCATTACCGCATCGCTGCCCCGCCGCCGCCCGGATGAATCATCGCCACGTTGCAAGCCGCCTCTGGGGTCGCTAACTCACGGACGAACGCCGCGGGCAATGACCTGTGGGGGCCCGACCTCGAGCCCAGGACTGACGAACGGGCCGAAGCGCGACCACCGTAGCCGCGAACCGCGCCGCCGATGCCCGGACCAGCGTTGCTGGCGCCCGTGGTCGTCACCACGCCGCCTGCTGCTGTAGCCGTCGCCCGGCCGCGCCGCCTGACCGCACTGCCCAAGCATCAGGGCGAAGGGTCGCCGCTTCCGTAACCGGGATCGTGACCGCCGGGAAGGACGCCGCCCTGCTTCCAATGGTGAACTCTGGCCCGTACGGCCGAATTTAAAATAAGTTAGGTATAAGATAGTTTTAAAAGAAAATTATAACGGGAGGCTTCACCTCACGCAAACATTAAATCTACCTTTGAAAATACCATGTGTTTCAATGCAGTATTAGAGCGAGAATAAGCCATATCACGCATGTCTCCCTACGGAGTCTACGGACTGAGCTGTCGAGGCAACGCTGGATCGCCGTAACCAGGTAATCAGGTGAGTCGGGGCAGCCACACGGTGGGTGTGGTTACAATAGATTACTTACAAAAATCCCCTTTGCTTAACATCAGTGAGATTCCCCTTCCAAAAATTCTAGTTTAATTAACAGAGTTCATCCGTTTGCAATGAAACATCGTGGGTTATTCAATTTTGAAATGATTCTCCCTTCTCTTAGTTCTCACGTTTGAAATTGGTACGCGTATTTAACTACACAAGATACGCTCCGAATTCCTATCCTTTCCAGTTTCTGTACTAGATTTAGGTGATCTAAAAACAGCGTTCCAATTTCTCTTTCATCACCCAGAACAAAACAGTTTTATACTCAGCGTTCGTTGTCTTCCTGCGCCGGCTGCCGGGATCACCAAGGGCGCGCTCGCGCCGCCGCCTTGTAGATCACTGTTGCAGTGCGCGAGGTCAGGGGCCGGATCCGAGCCACCACGAATTCTCTCGCGGCGCCTTCATCGCTGCAGCGCCGTCTCCGGGGCTCGTCCAGCCGTCCTTTGCGTCTCGTCCTCTGCCAGTCTTCGTCCTCGACGCAATGTCCTCTTCCGGTCTTCGTTTTCGACCAATCGTCCTCTTGCGGTCTTCGTCCTCGTCCACTCGTCGTCGTCGTACAACGCAACGCCACTCTTCTGGAGTACACATTTATCACGAATTAGGCTTTCGTGGGATTGAAACAGTTCGTGCGTTGTAGATTAGAATGACCGCTATTCACTAAAGCAGTTACGTCGCCAAAGCTCTGTTCTCGTATGGAATTACTAGATTTTAACAGCGTAATGACTGTTTTGCCTCTTTCTCTCATAAAACTCACAATTATTTGCCGTCTTCTAATTTCACAGTTCATTCAAACTATAATATAGTCAAACAGTGCTTTCTGCTACTCTGCATTAATAATGCCTGGACTAAATTTGATCGCAAAAAGAGTTCTAACGTTCTCACCTCTGAACACTACAAGTCCTAGACTTGCTACTCACACAACCTCTTCTGCCGAGATCAGAAGAAGGAATCTCCCCGGCTGCCCCCTGCTCAATCCCCTCCCCTACATTCTCCTTCGCTGACGTCAAGGGCTACGCCCCATTTCCATGCGCTCAGCCGTCACTTGTTCTTGAACCTGCCCTGCTTTGCGTGGCAACTTCGAACACATCTAAACATATTCGGGCGCGAAACACCGATAGAAATGATAGTGTGTGAGAAAAGGTAAATTAACTAATTAGTTGGTCTTTTGTTGTGTTGTCCACGTGTATGTGTTGCCCTTGATATTGTGTTTTAATTATACGACATTGTCTGTGAGTGTTATCGAAGATTTGTGAAGTGCACAGTATATTAGGGCGTCTTAACCTCAACTCGTTTGAGTGTTACGAACATTACTAATAAAAATGATTGACCAGTGTATGCATCTAATCTAGGGGTTTGTTGTTGTGAAAAATATACAATATACTCGGTGCTTTGTTCTTATTCTGTAGCAACTCTTCTTGTGATCGCCACATTTATGTGAATATAACAATATTCACCTGGACATACATTCATCTGGACATACTGCAGGTGTAGCCCAAGCTAGAAAATTGCAGTTGAATTGCTTATCAAGTTATTGGTACAAATTCTGCAATTGAAAGAATATTAATACACAATGTCATCACAAAATAATGAAGAACCAATTTGTAGTATCTGCAATATTTTGATTCATGATCTGAAATACGCAATTTGCGATAGCTGCAAAAGACCAAATCATTACAAGTGCGCTGTGTTATCCACTACGGAGCAACGATGTCTCGAGCTGAAGGTCTCAAGACGTGTAAAATTTTATTGTGATGACTGTGAAAAAGGTCTACAAGTTTTATCTCAGGTTCTTTCAACATTATCGGCACTTAAATTGGAAATAAACTCTTTACGTGATGCATTTTCAAAACAAATACAAGATGTTACCAAACAAGCTGCCCCACTGCCAGAAAACCAATCAAATCAACTTGAAGAAATGATTGAAGAATATACTGACAGACAGCGAAGAAAGAAAAATCTGATTTTTATTGATATAAATGAATCGGATAGTTGTGATGTTGAAGTTCGTCGTAAAACGGACCTCGATCAAGTAATTCAAGTTTTGAACTCGATCACAAATGAACAACCCATAATTAATTCAACTCATAGGTTGGGAAAAAAGCTAGAAAATAAAACTCGTCCACTGAAAGTCATATTTCAAAATCCTGATATAGCACTGAGTATCCTGAAACGCAAACACCTCTACAATGGCACAGTACGTATTTTTTCTGATAAGACCCCTAAACAACGGGACTATTTGAACCAACTGAAGCTTGATTTAGATCGCTTAAATTCTATTGAAGGAAGCCATGAGAAAACAATAAAATACATTAATGGAACTCCAAAGATCATTGATCTTCATCCCCAAAAACCCAAACAAAAAACTGAAACAAATCCCAACTCAATCACCTATAAAAATATACTACCAGAATGTAAGAGGACTCCGCACCAAGCTTCACCATCTTCAAAATTTCTACAATCAACCAGACAACTATGACATCATCATCTTCACTGAAACTTGGCTCAATGGAAACTTCTTCGATGCTGAACTTGGTCTGTCCAATTATTGTATATATAGGAGAGATAGAGATTCATTGTCGAGTGCACATGAAAGAGGAGGTGGTGCACTAATTGCGATTAATAAAAAATTAAATAGTTATAGAAATACAATAATTAACAATGATATTGAACAACTATTTGTTACAATTACTCATAGCCACAATAAATTTATCATAGGCTCGGTTTACCTCCATCCAAATGCACACCACGAACTCTTTCATAAACACATTCAAGATATTGACAAACTATTAAATGATACTGGTACTACACAAATATTTATTGCTGGTGACTACAATCTTCCTGGAATTACATGGCAAAATATAGATAATGTTGTATCCCTTTCTACTCAGCTTGATATTAATCAAGCAATTAGAGAAAAAGCCATGCTATTATCAGATAATTTTAGTCAACATAATATCCGCCAATTAAACGACATAATTAATTGTAAAAATGAAACTTTAGATTTAATCTTTTCAAATATGCAAAATATACAAGTTAAGTTGTCCATTGACCCTATTACTAATGTCGATTCACACCACCCTCCATTAATCAGCAATATTGATTTTACAGTAGAAACAAACGAAATCCTTAATTTTCAATTAAAAACACTAGATTACGCGAGAGCTAATTATCTAGAGATTAACAACTACTTGAAAACCATTTCTTGGCCATTTATCAATGATTTAAGTTTGTCAAAATCCCTCAATTTATTTTATGCAATACTAAATAACACTATCAGTAAATTTATACCAAAAAAAAATGTGCAAAATAAACGTTACCCACTTTGGTATAGTAAAGCATTAATAAATTGTATCAAAGAAAAAAATAGAGCACATAAAATCTATAAAAAATATAAACAAATTGACAATTATAACTATTTTTCACAGCTTAGAACTCGAACAAAAAAACTTCAAGAAGCTTGCTATAATAATTATTTGGAAAATACCGAAGCTAAAATTACATGTGACACTAAAGCTTTTTGGAATTTTATAAACAGCAAAAAAAAAGATTATGGGCTACCATCAACACTTAGACATAATGACTCAATAGCAGAAAATGGTCAAGATTCGGTTAATTTACTTGCAAATCATTTTGAATCTATATATTCAAACGAATCTTGTACTGATCTTATTGTAAACGAAAGTCCTATTACTTCTGCTGAACTTCCCATTAATTTCTCTATTACATATCTTGAAACACTACATAATTTACAAAAACTTAAAGAATCTAAATGTACAGGTCCGGATAACATCTCGGCAATTTTCTTAAAAAAACTGCTCAAATATTTTATATAAACCGATATGTGATCTATTTAATAAATCATTGAGTGTGGGATTTTTCCCTGAAATCTGGAAACAATCCTTCATAACACCTGTACATAAATCAGGCGATAAATCTGATACAAATAATTATAGACCAATTTCCATACTGAATGTGATACCGAAGATGTTTGAGGCTATTATAACAAATAAAATTTCGAGGTATTTACAATCTATCATTGTAAATGAACAACATGGATTTATTGAAAATAAATCAACAGTTAGTAATTTATTGATCTTCAGCAATTTTCTGTCTGATTCATTGGAAAAAGGTCTACAAGTCGATGTTATTTACACAGACTTTTCAAAAGCTTTTGACAGAGTACCAATAAACTTATTAATTGTTAAATTGCAAAAAATTGGATTTCCTAACGTAATTCTGAACTGGTTTCGTAGTTATCTGACCGATAGAAAACAATATGTGAAATACAAATCATTTATCTCTAAGGAAATCAATGTAACTTCTGGAGTACCGCAAGGCTCCCACTTAGGACCAATACTCTTCCTATTGTTTATTAATGACATTGTATCTTCATTTGTAAATAGTAAATGTTTATTGTTTAGGGTGATTGTAAGTTTTTTAGGATTATAAAATCTACCAATGATTGTGAACTTTTGCAGTATGATCTGAATAATGTAGCTACCTGGTGTATTATGAACAAAATGGAGCTTAATATAACAAAATGTAAAATAATGAGCTTTACAAGAAAGTCGACAATTGAATATGATTATGTAATTTCGGATTTTAATTTAAATCGCATCACTCAAATAACAGACTTGGGAGTGATTTTTGACTCAAAAATGAGATTTCATTATCATATCGATTACATTGTAAACAAGAGTCTCAGAATGTTAGGATTTGTCAAACGAAATAGTTCTGAATTCAAAGATATTAAAACTCTCACTACACTATATAACTCATTAATAAAATCAATACTAATGTACGCATCTCCGATATGGTCACCATATTTCAATACCCATATTTCAAGAATTGAAAGTGTTCAACATAAATTTTTCTCGTTCGTTGCTTATAACCAGAAACTACCAAATCCTACATTAACTCATGATTACTCACTATTAGCTACGATTACTGGATTGAGCACTTTAGAATCGAATCGAATCTACATAGATGCATGTGTTCTATACAAAATTATAAATAACCACCTCTCGTGTCCTGAATTAAAATCTCTTTTCAATTATAGACATAACACCCATACACTACGCTCTATTCGACCCTTACATGTATCAGCACATAGAACAGTCTATGGTATGAACTCTCCCATCACGAGACTCCTACGACTCGGTAATAGCGACAATTGTCCTCCTTTAAATGTCCGATCTTTAGATGTATTCAAAAAACTAGCGAAACAATCACTACGTAGCGAATTCCATTAATATTATAATTTTATTACTTATTGTGTTTAGCAAATTGATTTGTGAATGTAAATTTACTATTATATCTTGGGCTTTAGCCTGTATGTACTGAATAAAATAAAATAAAATAAAATAAAATAAAATATTCTCTCTCTCTGTCTCTCTCTCTCTCTGCCTCTCTCAGTCTCTCTCTCTCTCTCTCTCTCTCTCTGCCTCTCCTTCTCGCTGTCTCTCTTTCTCGCTGTCTCTCTGTCTCGCTGTCTCTCTGCCTCTGTCTCTCTCTCTCTCTTTCTAAATTCCAATTAATTAGTTTCATCATAATACATTGTAACTTGCCAGGAAGTTCTGGATGCGAGTTTTAAAGGCTAATAAAACAGATATACTCTTATAACACATTTAAAATACAATTAAGATAATTATGAGGATAAATATGAGCACAGTCATGAATAATTGGTTACATAGAATTTACATTATTTTTCTTTGTGCCTAAAGAGACAGGACGTATTCTTGCCACAAAAAACGACGTGCCGCCTCATTGAAACTATAATTATTCATTGCCAGTCTCGCCCGTGTTCTTAGCGGGGATAAGGGCGGGCGTGACCCCAACGAATAACTCCGACTATGTCCTTACTGATTTGTTGAATAGTGGTACCGCCCTGGAACCTCTGGGGGACAGCCCTCGACGGCGCATGGAGGCGTAGCGAGAGAGGGTGGCTGTCAGCTGAGGAGCGACGAGTAGTGCGCGTCGGCTCCCGGCGTTTCCAGCAGGTGACTACTCAGTGCTGCTGCAGACGGCCGGGCCCTTCGGCAACGCATACGAAGGTTGCCTTTTATGTTTCGGGTTTTGGCAACCCTGGTGTTGGGATGTGGTAACTGACAGCTCTATCGTAAAGTTGGATGTTTTGAAGTTATACGTACTCAGCACGTTTTGACATACGATCGTTATTTGTGTTGTTTACAGTAACTTAAAAGATTCATCTTGCCCCAAGAATGCAATTAAATCGTGAACATTTTCGTGCGATTATTTTTTACAACTTTCGACGTGGATTAACTCAGCAACAGTGCATGGAGGAACTTAATTCAATTTTTGGCGATGAAGCTCCATCAAGGACCAGTGTTTATCGATGGTATGGTGAATTCAATCGTGGTCGTAGTTCACTCCAAGACGAATTTCGCGAAGGTCGTCCAAAATCAGTTGTTGTTCCGAAAACAATTGATGCTGTGCGTGAACTGATATTGCAAGATCATCATATGACCTATCGTGGGATTGAGACAACTTTAGGCATTAGTGGGACCAGCATACATTCAATATTGCATGAACATTTGACTGTCAAAAAAATTTGTTCGCGTTGGATCCCACACAATTTGTCAATTGCTCAAAAAATGCTCGTGTCGATTGGTCGAAAGAAATGCTCAAAAAGTACGATCGCGGTGCTTCGAAACACATCTATGACATCGTGACAGGTGATGAATCGTGGACTTACGCGTATGAGCCCGAAAGTAAACAGCAGTCGACTGTATGGGTGTTTCAAGATGAGCAAAATCCAACAAAAGTTGTTCGCGCACGAAGCACTACCAAACACTTCGTCGCCTGTTTTTTTTCTTTCTTTTTTTTCGGAAAAACTGGACATGTCGCAACCGTACCACTAGAACAACGCAGAACAGTCAATTCTGAGTGGTACACAACGATTTGTTTGCCTTCCAAGAAATCAGGAAAAACAACCGCCTAAGACGGATCATTCTTCACCACAATGCGAGCTCTCACACATTGGCTCAAACAACTGCATTTTTGAGCACCCAAAACATCGATTTGATGAGTCATCCGCCGTATAGTCCTGACTTGGCACCGAATGACTTCTTTTTATTCCCGTACGTAAAAAACAAACTGAGAGGTCAACGTTTTTCGACACCTGAAGAAGCGGTTGCTGCATTCAGAATGCATGTTTTGGAGACCCCTCAATTAGAGTGGCAAAAGTACTTCGACAATTGGTTCAAACGCATGCAAAAGTGTATAGATCTTCATGGGGAATATTTTGAAAAACAATAAAGTGATTTTCGATGATTAATATTTGTTTTTGTTCTCTAATAATTCTGAAGTATAAAAGGCAACCCTCTTACACCCACTCACCTTCTTGCCACGCCGTGGCGATGACCGGTCCTCGATGGCAACGGTGTCTCCGACACATTACCGGCGAAGGCAATGCGGCCATCGAAGCCTACCGTGGCTATCACGTAAGGCACTCACGAACGTAGTGATAATTCAGGGGCTCTCCCATGCGCCGGAGATAATGCCTTCCTCGAGGCTCACTAGATGCCGAAATCATTCCGAAGGTCAAGTGAATTTGATCCTTCACGTAAATGTCCGAACTCGAAGCTCTTCGGTCATTAATCTGTGCACTCGAGGCGATCTCCAAGTGAGTCTCAAACTCGATCTCACCTGTCTCCCTCAGCGGCCCTGCCCCTTGAATAACGATACGGAACTCCCTTCTTCTGCGCACATCCCAGTCTCTGATTGCGCAGCATCGACCTCGGAGAGCTTTGGCGGGAAGCTTTTGAACCAATTGAAAAAAAGGTTTACATTAAATATTTTCCGTTGGAGTTTCGGCGTCAACACTCGGATCCTGCGTGCCTAAAGGGTGTGCCCTTTCTTTCTTGCGATCAAAAGAGTGTGATACGGAAGCACTCTCGCGGCGATGCGAGCGCGGCGATGGTGTAACGGTTAGCGTATCGGACTGTTGTAACCAAACCCGACTGAAGCCGTGGATTTTTAATGGCGAAAAAACCCTTAGTACGCCTTCCTTCGGAGGGGAAGTAAAGCCGACTGTCCCATGTTAGTAGATTTACTTACATGTAAAAGATCCTTAAGCCAAAATAACGCCTCTGAGCTAAATTGAAATCGCCTGTTCCTCTGCTAGTTGGTGAAAGGAGCGTAGCGAAATTTGCGTGATCAGACGGAAGAGCAGGCCTCATGGCCTGAGTCTCGCCACGTAAAATAAGGCATCAATTCGATTCAATTCACTCTCCTCCGGGTTGCTTTCAGTTACTCGCGTAGCGCGCGGCGGCCTTTGCATCTGAATTTTTTAAGGGTGCGGTATTACTGCACGCAGCTGCGCGATGTTGGGCGCCCCTCCATTCGTCAGTGGTCGGTGGCTGCATGGTTTTGAAAACTTTATTTTGGGGTGAAATAAAAAATTTTGACTGGTGCGACACCGGACGCATTGGGCGGGGTGGTTGTCATAAAAAACGAGGCGGCCGTCCATGGGTGATTTGTGTCCTTGGGTCTTTCCGAGGGCTGGTGTGCCGAACCTCCTTCGTTTCCTGTGAGGGAGGTCGACCCTGCTTCGCACCGAGTTCCTCCCTGCTTTTCGCGATCATAAATCAGGCCACGCTTGAACAAAAATACACACTTGAATAGCACCCTTGTGCTGTGCCGAGGATCTCTGATGCCCATAACGGTTCAATTTGTCAGTCTTGGAGCGTCGCGAAATCAACACGCCGTCGTTCTCAGAGCTGGCATGTCTTTACAATATATAATTTACAAAATTACAACTTTTTCCAAATATTGTAATTTTTATACAGTTCTAGAAAAATGTTCATAGTACTCACAGAGAGAGAAAGAGAAATAATTGTGTTTTTATCATGGTCTTGATTGATTTTTTGTCTCGATGTATGGTCTCGGCAAGAAAAATATTCTCATTAATGGAAAAAAACCAACTTCGTGCACTTAATATGAAAATAACTTTTTAATATGAACTTGCACGGTGAATATAAAAACTGACAATATGAACGGACTCATATTGCTGATTGATTAGCGATTCCGGGCGCGTCAACTGCTAAGGTCATTAGACTTCCACGTCGATTTGAGCTTTCCTCAAATAGGTATTTCCAACCAAGCCGAGACAAAATATGGCATGTGCGATAGGGCAAGTGTGTGTAAGAGGCGACGATAGAACAGGAAGAAGAAAAAAACGCTCGCGGTGCGTGGCCCGTGTGTTAGGTACTACTCCAGCATTCACTTGGTGTTAACGGAGAAACTGCGGAAAACTTCCTATCGGAGCAGCCAGCTGCTAGAATTCTCGTCTCGCCTCGCCCGATTTACAAGACTAATGACCGTTGACGCGTCCAGAAACACGAAATATTCATCAAAATCAATTAGTCAATCAAGCCCCTCGCCCTGATGAAGGACGAACGCCGTTTCGCAATGTGAACGGAGCGGCGCGCGCTGTTGCCAGGACAGCGAAGTTCACAAGATTATAATTCCCATTTTCATGGTTAATATATGACCATATTGTGCTCAGCACCTGCTATTGATCTTGGTGTTCCGTAGAGCGTATTCTGTGTAGCGATCAAATGGGCTCCCAGTCTTCGTGAAGATTAAAATCTAGCGAAGGAACAGGCTAAGGCACATCTCTTGTACATCACCCTCAACGCTCTCGCAGAGCTCTTCAGCGAGTGCAAGAGCAGCCCCGTCACCTCTGCCTTCGTCCTCGCCGCCGCCCCAATCCGTCCCTTCTCCACCCTCTCTCGGAGGACACTCGAACCCCTCCGTGTAAGGTCACAGGTCGCGTTTATCGCTCCTCCGCAGATTTAAAGCGGGCAATTACAACGGCGCGCATCGAACAGTTTTAAAAGCGCGGGTAATGCCGCGTTCTCGGCGAGTTTCCCCATATTGCTCGAAGCGGAGCATAAATTTTACGGTGCGGAGCGGCTCGCGATTTGCGTCATCGTGGCGCTCACAAACCGCCAAATATTTTCATTAAGGGAGCCGCACAGTGGGGTAGTGGCACCCAGACAGCAAGTACTTTATATTCTGCAATTTCGAAGTAAGCAATTAACGCTACAAAATTATTTAAGAAACGTATTACATGTGGTCAGAGCAGAAGATTTGCAATACATTTCAAAAATTGTCATTTAGTAGAATAAAGGTTTTGTTCTGAGTGCAACCTTTTATGTTGCGGCCAAAGACAGTGTTTTACTATAATTATATACCGTCGGACTTGCGAACTATTTTAATGTAATTTTTTTCAGTAAAAAACGATTCTTTTTTAAGTGTGATGTGCAGAAGAATGTAATAAAAATGTTAATAATAATAGTAATAATAATAATAACAACAATAATAATAATAATACAAAATTTCTCTTTTCAGCATGATAATGTTTCTGTTAACCATCAATATACTAATACTACCAATTATGTTGTATGTTGCTTTCAATTGTTAATGTTTCCGGATATGGAAATTGTTATGGTAATTCGTGTAATAAGTGTTTTTGGTGAGAAGTGGCGGTGTTCTCCTCCTGCGGGATAGTGATATCCGGCGCCAACCTACACATCGGCTTGCGAGTCATTCCCTTCCAAGTATCTCTCCAAAGTGGCATCGCCCCAGCTGAGACACGCTCTAAGTCCCCGGCAGGTCTCTCATCGTGTACACATGAAAGTGTACGGACGTGTGTAGAATAATATAACACTCCCGACGTTTGTGGTAGTGTAGTGCATGTAAGTGTAAGAGTGTGTAAGTAAAGTGAGGAGAGGACAAGGAAGAGGAAGGAAAAATCACGCGCGGTCCTTAGCCGGTTTGTGAGGGTACTACTCCGGCATTCAACTGGTATTGATCCGTGACACCACGGAAAACTACCTAACAGAGTAGCCGGCCGCTAGAATTCTCTTCTGTAAAAGTTCGAATTCTGGGACTTATGACCCGGTCACAGTCGCTGCAGGGTCTGAGTTCTGAGATGCTGGTTTCACGTTGGTTCTGAGATGTTGCTCTCAAGGTTAATGGTAAAAATATAATTATATTTTATGAATATTATTTCCAACGAACATTTTTAGTACGCCGCTTACATTTCATTCAGAAATAAACTTTTACTCATTTCAGGCGTGTATTTATATTATTTGAGCTGTAAATGACTGCAGCTGAAATTGCTTTATTAATTGGCTGTAATGAATTGCTTCGCCTCGTAAAATACGTATTTTTCTCGTACCTTCTAAAATGTATGCATTTCGAGATAACAGTTATTTTGTCAATTAACCAGTTTTCAATAACTTGATATTAATGATCCAGTTCTAGGTATCATTTCCGTCCGTTGAATTTGAGAATCAGATTAATTCACATAAATTCATAAAATATCCTGGGATTCAAACTTAGTCTCTATGAAAGCGTTACAGTATTTAATCTTACATTCAGTATCTTATTCTTTGTAATATTTGTGTTTATTATCTGTATCTACTGTATTTAGTTCAATACCTATCTCCGCTTTACATGTTACCCCAAGCCTCTCTCTTTTTTGTTAGGGCTTCTTCGAAATGAGGCCACTTACACCTCATACTGTTGAATTTGAAGAAACGTATTTGATGTATCTCAAACCACACACCTGACAAACATACCTGCGGCCTTACGGGTTCTTAGGTCAGAAGAATGTGAGGGCGACCGCGCCTCAACACACTCATACATCGAATATCCATCCCCTGAATTGAATTGTGGAATCCTTAGGATCAAAGCATTGGTTTGCAATAGTAGTGACAGATGCTCCACTGATCTTAGGCCTTATTATACCCTATATTTTATTGATTTTTTAAAATCTCCCTTGTTCACTGAGGCAGATGTCTAATTCACGCATCGCTTTTTAGTGGCACCATCAGAATTTATATCGAGAAAGGAGCTCCATGCTAGTTCCAAATATTCTGAAGCACTGTAGGGTTGGTAGCTCTAAATTTCATACACGTAAAAATTCGATGTCCGAGGCGAGATCCGATCTCGAGACCCTTCGAGTCGAGGTTTTCTTGAATCTATGGAGGTTGCACCATAAGTGATAAGGACATCTCTCGGCCCAAAGAATTCAAATCAAGAGGGAATGGGGAAGAAAGATCACGCGCCGTTTGTGACCCGTTGACTACGGAACTGCTCCGGCACGCACGTGCAATCGATCCAAGAAAACGGCATATCAGAGCAGCCGCCATCAAGGCTACTGATTTAGCTGGTGATGCAAATCCTGCCCAAACGAAACGCGAAAGTAGGACTTCTCAGTCAACGACGCTTGTGGTCTTGAAATTGCGAGGCCTATCGCGGCCGGCGCTTTTGTGCATGGTGGATACTTGGCTGTCCGGGGTGAGCTGTGTCTCAGTCGATTCACATAACGCTTCGGCCATCGTGTTGTGGCCTTCTTCAGAGCTATACTGCTTCTTCACATCTATCAGCAGTATAGCTCTGAAGAAGGCCACAACACGGTGGTCGAAACGTCAGCTCGCTCGACTGAGGCGCAGCTCACCCCGGTCAGCCAAGTATCCAATGACTCCGGCCGCGGAAGCTTATGAACGCATATTGTGTATGATGCGCCCAAATGTAAAGGTGATTTTAGCGGTAGCGGTGTTGTATCAACTCTCCGTAAATGAACGTAGCCGATACATGGCACGGTGTTTTTTCCATGTTGCACAGGCAGAGAGGAGAACGTCGGAGCAATTGCATTTGTTCGGTCGTTTTGTTTCCGCGGTTCGTTGCATGATGGATGCTTCCAGAGCAGCACAAAGAGCAATCCAATTTCTTCGCACAGAAGTAGAGCGTGTGTCCCTTCATCGCAGAAAGTACGATGTGTCTCGCATGATGTACAGTGTTCGGGTGGTGTCAACGTTGTGTGGTCACGCGTCAACATCAAGGTCTTGCCACACCCGGGGCAGGTACACGCTGTGACCAACAGTGCCACGATTGAAACTGTGCTCTTATGGCAGAATCGTCCAATCACCACACGTGAAATTGCTGTTGAACTTCCGATGAGCAAAGGAACGGTGCATCACATCATCCACACAAAGATGAGGTGTGTCCAAGAAGACCCTTGCGCCCTTTGCGGACACACGCTGGAAGATCCTGCAACGTCTTCCTTACAGCCCCGATACCTCCCCATGCGACTCCCATATATTCGGTCCCTTACAATGGTTTTTGAAGGTTCAGAGATTCACCTCCACCGACGACGTGCAAGCCACTCTGAAACAATGGCTCCGTCAGCAAACTAGGAGTTTTTATACGGAAGCCTTCCACGCACTTCCTACGCGCTGGGATAAGTGTTTCAATGTAAATAGTAGTTATTTCTCGGTGTACTATTTGAAGTGAAATGTCATCTGCTTGTTGGCATTAGTTTCTTCCCATATTACTGAAGTGTCCTTTTCATTTGGGCACACCTTTTATTTTTACTCCTTTAATTTCGCTTCCTTCGGCGCAGTGCGCTGACGGAGGGCAAAGGGGGCGGCCTGGGCTCGCTGCCTCCATCGCCGACGCGGCCTCCAGCTCCACATCCGGATGCCGAGGGCCCGGACTGCTCAGAGGGGGCGGGGCGGGGCGGGGCGGGGCGGGGCGAGCAAGCGCTCTTTCCACGCCGAGAAGCAGGGCTCTCTGCAGGCAATCCTCGCTGACCCACAGAATTAGAATGTCTTAGAATGCAAACTACGGCACCTGAGACATAGAATTCGGCAGAGTCGATGGATAAAATTACTTTTCGTACAAGATTTTTAACTCTTTTTATGTAGTGGGGATTGAGACAATTAATCACACTAAACTATCACAACTAATTGGCTGAAAAAATGAAAACAATGGTAATTATCTTCAAACGACGGAACCGTTACCTTACGACGAAAGACAACTCAGGAGTGAGCAGACAGAATTTTCGTAATTATTTTATGTACATTGCATACATTCTAATTACTGCATTCATTTTTTTTTTTCGCGTATAGGCCAACTCGGACCAAGCGTGCATCCTGCTTCAGCGGGTGCAAGTACCTTTAAATGGGGTGGGGGGATCAGCATTTTAGATGAGTCCCGATTTTTATTTCCCAAGGTTGTTAGCGCTGGGGGTATGGATGATGTGATGATAATGATAATGAAGGATCAAAAGACGGCACGCACATATAGACAGACACACATTACCCCATGCCTCAGGAGGGACTCAAATGCGCGATCTTCTGGTCCGAGACCGCTACGGCACTCCCGCCCTCACGATCTCGGCCATTTTCACCGACTACTGGATTGATATTACACAGGACTGCGAAAATAAATTTCCACGTTTTTGGTTCAGATCGGTGATTTGAATTCATTTAAGCTTAATTAGTACAACTGAAATCCATTTTTCTCTAACACGTAAGGATTTTTTGCAATTTCACAGAAAAGACGGGAAAACAGAATCTTAATTTATGGAAGTTTCAAGAAACATACTGTGATAAACGATTTAAAACTAGATATATACAATTCTATTGAACCAAAAGTACGTATAAATATGTATACAAGCTGTACACATATTATGCACATTGACAATATACTTACAATTACAAAGAAAATCAATGTTATATTTATACTAATAATGCCAGACTCTGCTAACACTCTTTTGTTGAAATTTTGCCACTTCGGTCGGCTTCTGTGCAATTCTACACTTTCTCTCTTTAAGGATCAACAGTCGTCTATCATCACTTCAAAATATATGCCCTGATAACGCTTTTCCATCTCTTTCAGGTCTTGATGAAACTTCTCTCCATGTTCATAACTGAAATCCCCTATATTATAAGGGAGGAAATGAATGTGGTTGTGGAGAAAATGAAGTTTGATGCTCATGCTACATCCTCAATTCTTAATAGAAATGAGCATTTTATCCACTGTAGATTTTAAATCAGGAGGTTTTAATTTCCTAAAAAGCTGTCGGAGACAGTTTTGAAACCTGAAAAGGCCAGTCTTGTTTCTTCACTCATTAAAGTTTCAAAGTGCTCATCTTTCATCAGATTTCTAACTTGAAGCCAGAAAAAGATGCTTTCTTTACGTTTGACCTCTGAAAAAAAATGAAATGTTGAACAAATATATGTAAAGCACTTTCCATTCTTATTCAGAGCCTTGACAAACTTTCATTATACCAAACCTGAAATGAAGTGGTGACAAAATAATCTTTTCACGGATAACCAAAATTCTTATTTCATTTTTATCTCCACGATTCAACACGTTTTTCCGATTGCCAATCCCTTTTGACCCAGTGTAATTCAGGAGTTCTGCTATCTCATTCACATAGAAAGCAGTAAATCCTAGTTGAAGTCGCAACAATATTCCAATAACTTTCAAGTTACCGCAGACAACCCATTGGTGTTCTTCATAATTGATTTTTTAAAGTTCTCCCATGTTGTCGTATGTTTCTTTTAAATGAACAGAAAGAGCTACTGAATCTGCGGCATATTCATTTCCATTATACAGGAGAACAGCTTTGAGGCAGCGTTTCGAAGAATCTACATACAACCCCCATTGATCACTGACAAATCTTATTCCAAATTTTGAAAGTACATCATGAAAATTGTTGCATTATATTATTTGACCCTCCTTCGTGAAATAATCAAGGAACCCTTCTTCTCTCTTTCCCTTACCACCAGTAAAACGTTGTGCCTGGAGCGAGCATATTTTTCTCTTTCAACACTGAGCTAAACCTGCGCCGATTCCTTTGAGAAGCGAAAATCTTGCGCCAAATCATTAAGTTTTCTTGATTAAACAACTAAGGTCTTCTCTCTTCTTTGGGGAAATCAGTAACGCCCATTTCATTATCACAGCAGTAAGAATAATCTGAAGATGATGTAGATGGTCATTTGGTGGGTTTGGTATAGGAATGTGGTTCGCGTCTAATGGCTGCCGGAATATTCAAAAACGTATTTCTTTCATACTTTTCTTATTATGTCCGTACACTTTCACCACGCAAAAGTAAGAGTCGTTTACATGATTTATCTGTTCTCTCCACGCCATTGGAATACCAAAAGACAAAGATTTCTGCATCCGTTCAAACCATTTTCTCAAACCTCCAACACATGTGTGACAAGCACTATGTGGGGCCTGAGATTTATCTTGATCCCCTAACTTCAGCGTGATACGCGTTCCTTACAAACGAGGTGGTTTTCCCTAGGGAGTTTGTGTAAATGAACCACAAATATAACAAAAACAGTTCGGATCATTTTCACGATTCCTAGATGAATTCGCCATTCTTTGAAAAACATTTCTCATTAATTTAATTGACGTTTACAGCCTTTGTAACAAACAGTTCTTGTTAAATGCCAGACAACAACTAATTGACTAAAACTGGGGTTAGCCTTTTTGCAAAACAGAATGAAACATGACAATTCGTTGCGAATTGTCGCTTACATATGACCGCGCGTGCGAATCTGAAATGTAAAAGAAACGAAAATTTTGCAAAAACGGGTGTACGTGATTGAAAAAACAACTAAAATTATATATTGAATCAAGCTGAAAAACTGATTCATAATCACTCATTTGCATCAAAAGAGACAAATCGTCGCAGCCCTGCGTCATTAACCAAGCGAATGCACATTGTTTTGTCGATGAGCTGGCTACAGTACGTTGCTCGCGTCTTGGTTAAATGTAAAATTTATTTATATTAACATAATAATCGTCTGAACACCCGGCGTTGCCCTGGTTTTTATTTATCACAGATTATTTATGAGTCCTATAATACTAATGACAATATTATTAGTAATATTGTTGAAATTATTATTATTGTTACTCTTATTACTATCGTTACTATTAATATTGCACGGAGCAGCGCAAGACAATGTGAGGGAATCACCAAAAAAATCATATCGTAACCGTTTGGGATATCAAGTTAAAACACGTGCGCGCACAAGGTAAAATCTGTGGTCGCACGAACATGACAACAGTGGACAGTAACATGCGCACAAAATTACCTTGGCATTGGAGGATTGAATTAATCTCTAACACATACTATGCTCTTAAATTAGTTAAAATATTGAATTAATAAAAGTTTTTTTTTTGTAATTTTACCCTGACAATCAAACTATTTATTCTGCTCTTAAGAGTCTATGCCGAAAATTAAAAAATAAAATAGTTTCGAGAGTTATTTATTCGCGAGTTGCTGTGACTAAGAAACAGAAATTAAGTACATTATCAGATTAAACGACAGATATTAGACAGATATCACATTAAATGAATTATACGAATGGCGCTGTTTTGGGTTGATTTAAAAACAAACATGCGTCAAGGTTTGTTACTGCAGAAATATTCTTCTTTTTCTTTGAAATAGTCTCGTGAACGAGCAGATCGTTTTGAGGACCACATTAATCGTCCAGTACGATGCGAGGAATGTTGATACGCTTGGTTACGGAAATGTCGTCGCTTTCGTTTTATGAAGGTCATGCCTATTGTTTTCATCATATAGATCTGAAGACATGGAATTTTAGATAGAACGCGACTTGCATTCCGAGAGGGAAAGAAATATTTCATGTGAACGGAATTTTATTACCTTCTTCCGAACCTTTGCATCTATGCTATCTTTCCATCTTGTACATCGATTTCTTATCCAGAAACCGAGTTCACAACATTTTTAGAGCAAGCCATGTCATCTTGGGCAGGTCGCAGCGCAGGAGTGACGTCAGCTTGTAATCGATTGCGGAGAACAAAGGTGGGGCCTAATCAGTTCAGAAGGGAACGTAATATAACAAGAGCGAGGACTGCGGAAAAGCATATGCTAACGATATCATTCAATAGTATTTACGGGTAATTACGTGCCTCCTTATCTATTAGTCTTTTTTATTTACATATGTCATTTTACTAGTATTTTCATGTTTATTTTCGAAAAATAGAGGATGTCAATGAAAATGAGACCTGTGCCATTCTCTTAAACGTTCTTTGAACGATTCAACAATAACATTTAATCACAAAATTTCGAGACATTTTTGAAAATTTTGAAAATGTCCCAGGAGCTTCATGTAATGTACACCCAAAAATTAAAATATCGATTTCAAATCCCAGTGGCCACGACATCAGCTAGAACGACTGGGGAATATCAATTTTTGAGAAAATGGCTGAACAGTTTATCGTATGCGCTAGCGTTGTGCATATGTAGCATCTGGATTTATCCACTTTTTCCTCAACAGGACTCAGCAATAAGAATATTTGAGTAGAAAATTCGCCGTTTTCCGGCGCACAATTACAATACTTTTTCTTACGTTAATAAGTGCGAGAAAGGACAATTGCTGAGCACTTACACACAACCTCCCTTGTTTTTGGGATGTCAAGTCCTCCCACTATAAAATTACATACAAAAAGAGGAAAGCTATTGAAAGTTTTGGTCGTTTTCGCGCAATATGTACTATTTTATAAAATTACAAAACAAGATTTTCACGAAAACGGCTTCAATTTTTTTCTTTAAACTTTTGGTAGGGATGGTGGTAAATGCACTTTATAAGATGACATAAACGCCATATTGCTCTATTCTTTTGTTTGTTTCAAAAATTACAAAACGTTTGTAATTTTTTAACGTTTCGCACATTTGCACATTTCCAGCAATTTGTAAACACTATTGTATTTGTTAGTTTAAGTGCTTCAAATGACTTCATATGAAGTTTTTGAAAACTCAAAACTTTCCTGCGAAAAAGAGCTTCAAATTTCGAATTTACTGTAGCGCTTAAACACATTTTCTTAAAAACGGCTCCAAATGTTTGCAAGAAAATGGTCATATAGAACGAGGTTTTATTGTGTTTTAGTGTTCTTAAAATAATATTTGCGTTAGACTATTAGGAAACCCAAAATTTAAGATAATTTTAAAATAATGTACTTTGGGCGGCGGTAAACCTCAACTGGCAAGAGTATGTGGCAAGTCAGAATAGCTAAGCGAGACCAAAGGAAATAGAAAACTAATGCGGAGAAGTCGGTGCCATTTTGTAGCACTACTAGTTCGATTATCAATAGGCGGGTGCGGTAAAAGAAGATAAGTCAAGTTTTTGTCCAAAACAAGAATGCTAGAGTATTGCTTTACTATAATTTTATAATTGTGTAAAGGGGGATAAGTGACATTCCAATTTTGTCATTACAGTTTAATGACAAAATTGAACTTTCACTTATCTCCTGTACACAATAATAGTAAAGTAAAAGAAATGTTCTGGCATTCTCATTTTGGACAAAAATGTGAACTTTTGATCGGTGTGTTCTGAGGAACAGAATGCGAGTGGAAGTAGTTAAAGCAAAACTTTCCACAAAATTGAACTATGATAATACATGTGCAGAGGTCTATATTTCATTAATGACCAAAAACAGAAATGCTTACAAAAAAAGTAATTTCTAATGAAAAGTGAAATCATAATCAAAATTAGTAGAACGAGTTTAAACAAAAACACAATTTATTTTAAATTTCTTTTTTAAAATTTCCTTAATCTAATACCAGGCAGCCAAGTCAACTAACATATATTACCAGAAGATCATAACGTAGCTCAGTATGAATGAACCGTCCAACGTTCGTAGCTCGGTCGCCAAACAATAGGGCACAATCCGCTGACGTATCTTCTGTCGACGTACTACTCGTGCAGCTCACACACTATCTGTGCGCTCCCGAAAGACGGCTCTGTGCACTCTTCCGACAGGTGCCCACTAACCTCACTTCTAGCCCGGCGCCGCGCCCCGTGGAGACTCGCTTCGCTGGCTCGCACCGCAGGCGCGTGCCCCGGTCTCGTTACTGCTTCAGCGGTCCTCCGAGAGAGCGCGCTGCCCATGGCGTGCGCGCGGCGAATTTAGAACTTCACTGTACACAACATTCATGGAAATAAAACGATAAATACCACTTTGAATACACTTATTTAAATTTATTCGTAAAAAATTTCAATATTAACTGTTACTTGTGTTTATATATATAACATTTACAGATTAATTATTAGATCGAAATTTGTTGAATTGGAACTATGTACTTTTCTTACAGGCTGATAAATAAATAGTAACATTCACACAACTTTCAAACCTCCGTTTGATACATTTTTTCTACCCTCGCTCCTCGCCTCAATGAATAATAAATTATCCGGGTGAAAAAATTCAGACAGATGGCAACTATCTATATATGACCCTTACCGACCTGCTAAGGATGTAGAAGTGCTTGAACTGTTTCACTGGAAGGAAAAGTAATATTTTTGTTGAAGATTTAATGTATTCTTACATGAGCAAACAAATTACTTATCCTGGAATTCTGCATTGCAATTAGCAAGAATTGTAATTTTCAATTTTCACTACATTCCAATGTCAATCGGCGAGAATTTTCCGAGAGGTAACTTGAAATGGGAAATAATAATTCAGTGTAATAATTCTTCCAACACTATTATTTACATTCACAACCAGTGTACAAACATTGATGTGGCTCTCATTGCTACGACTTTATCTAGAAAGCTATCTTATCAATAGCTCTCATTCCTTTTCAATTCATTTTTAATCTAATAATTGTTTAAATAGAATTTTCAAAATTTCGCCAAACAGCTGATCAGCTTGCGATGAAACATTTTTGCGCAGATATTACGCCAAAAACAAATTGGTAGTTTGATAGTTTATAGATCAGTCCCATAAATAAAAAATCTTTCTGTTTGTTCAGCGAAACGTCTGTCTGTTCGTTCGTCCACCTGTCCGTCTGTGCTCAACGCTACCGCATAAACCGTTTATTCGTTTTTTCCCAAAATTGATATATCCCCAATCGTTCTAGCTAATGTCACGTCTCCTGGAATTTTAAACCGATATATCGATTTTGTAAGGTACCATACTTTACATGAAGCCCCTCGGACACTTTCAAAATTTTCAAAAGTATGGATCCAAATTTTTTGATTAAATTTTGTTGCTGAATAGAGCAATGGACGTTTTAGAGAATTGTGCAAGTCTCATTTTCGTTGACATCCCCGATTTTTCAAAAATTGGAACAATTTTAAAACTTCAAAATCGGAGAAAGAGATTTTTGGCTCAGACAAAGTCTTTTGTACAATCATTGCTCTTCAAAAAAAGTCATCTACCATTTTTTGGAAAACGAGTAGTTTTTGCAAAATATGTTGCAATTGAAATTTACAAAAACAAATTCTGAAAAAACGCTTCAAATGTTCTTCAAATTTTCTTCACAGTGGCGGCTTGTAGGGTTACCATGGGACCATGCAGGGTTACCATGCAGTTTACTATGACACCACCAACAAAAAAGAAGAAAAATAAATTTTTCACCACAAATGTGAGTATAAAGTATAGTTTCTTTAAAATATTTTCTTGATAGTAATTCATTTGAACGAGCGCTTAGTCATTCGATGCTCTATCAATACTCTCTTTAAACGCACAGGGCACCGCTATATGTCGGCCTCCTCCTAAACCTCTGAGCCACCTACAGGTTGGCTCCGTCTCTGCCCATCAAACGCCAAATAAAGAACGCTGGGTTGGTTTGTATGCATATGTTATGGTGAGTCGGTGCTTAAATCGAACTGGCACAGTAGTTCACGTTCTCTTTTGAAGAGTGCGCTAACGGCACTATCTTTGTCGAGCAATCTCTCGCTGAGGACGACCCCGGTGCCCTGGAACGTCTTTCGTTATGTTCCGCACATGAAGAGGCGGCGTATGCCGTGGGCCTAGGGCTTCCCCTCTTCTTTCCGTACCCTTCTCCAGCGAACTAGGAGGCTGTAGTCTCTTTAGATTATGTGGGCCCTCAGGCTTTCAGGCTGACTAATTTTATTTGATGTTTTTATAAATTTATTTATCGTCGCATCGACATCAAGGTCATTAGCGACTAAACAGATAAATACATTTTACAATTACAATATGAAACTTAGAACCATATTAATTATGAAAACCAGCACGAAAATATAATACAAACAATTCAATACATACATACAATATTATACACAGAATACATTAAATATAATACATACAAGACAGTACATACAACACAAGTATAATAAGTATTTCCTCTAAATGCTGTTGTAAATATTGATTTCCTTACCGAAATCTTGTACTCGGAATGTATTTTGACCCCAGAATGTCATAGAAAACTCATATGCAACATTTAACTGATGATTACAAAAGAAGGTTAAGCATTCTGAAATATATCTCACACAAAAATTGGGGTGCAGACAGAGCTATGTTTTTACTAACCTACAAAGCTATAATTCGTTCGAAGATTGAATAGTGAGTTATATAGATATATACTATTCTGCCAAAAAGAAAGAACTCAAGAAGCTTGATGTAACTCATAATAACGTCCTTCGACTCTGTGCGGGATGTTTCCATACAAGCCCGATTGAAAGTATCTTAATTGAGGCATATGAGGCAACCTTGTCTCATCGAAGACTTATTAACTTTAAAATATGCTCTCAAAGCAGCAACGTCCAGCAACCCTATCATAGTTCATAATATTTATCCACAATATCACCAAAAACATAACGGAATTTAGAACATCCCTTTATATGCCAAAACCAAATAAATTCTCTCAGACCTTGATTTTAAGGAAGTTAAATTGGAGAAAAAAGAAATTACTTAATACCTCCGTGGAAACTCCCAGAGATCACTACTGACCTATCTCTAAATGACTTACAAGAAAATATATCATCTAAAGTTTATTGGAACCCAAAAGTTCAAGAATTCTTCTATAAATACACCGACTAATATAAAATATATACAAAGGACATCCCTTTGCCATTTTAACTGCTCAAGAAATAGAAATAAATAACCAACTAAATTCATGAGCTAAAACCTCCGCAGCAGAATTATGATCCCTGCTTGCAGCCTTCAAGCTTATCAAATTGCTAAACTCAAAAAAGTTCATTGTCTTCTCCAGTTCCCTCGAAGCAATATGTACTACAAACAACAACCATCCTAAGAATGAAATATTATAAATATAATTTTAATCTATGAATTGCATTATGATTTAACACAGTCAGGAAAAAACATCATTTTATCGTGGATCAGGCCCCTCGTTGGTGTCATTGACTGCGTATCTTCTCTCGATGAATAAATGATCACCCTTGTAACAGCTGCAGGCGCTCTTGAATTTTCGAACACATTCGAGGGCTATTGGAACCATTTATTTAACCAAATGCACAATATCTGGTTCGAAATATGGTAATTAATGAGTGCTAGTGAAACACAAAAAAAAGTCTCCAAAACTATGTCTTTAAAACTATCCAAAGATTTCTCACGGAAAGATCAGATTGTAATTTCAAGATTGAGAACAGAACATTCTAAATTAACACATACTCACATCATAATTGGAAAAAATCCTCCTGAATGTGACCATTGAAAAGTTCTTCTAAATGTACACCACATAGTAATTTACTGTCCTCTATACAAAAGTTGCAGGCAAAAACACCAATTAGAAGACAGACATGATAAAATTCTTAACTCGAAATATTATCAAAAGAGATTTAATAACTTTTATTTGTTCTTATTATTTTTAGTTTGTATTCAGCTTAATATTCATTTTAACTTAATAAACACGGTCACTGTAAAATTCAATTTTGTTACCCACAAATTTTATTTTAGAGATTACTAAACCGGTGTTAAAACATCGCATAGATATTTAAAAACATAGATGTTTATCGATGTTTTATTAACAACGATGTTTTAATTCTGAACATAGTTAATTGGTAACATCGATGTTGTGCTATTGATGTCGCATCACTAACTGGCACCACTAATAGAATTCCATACCGACCGCCTCTGGTTACGTGTAAAGATGTCCTTCAACCTACAGATTTTAATATATTTGATGTTGTGAACACGTCTGATCACGAAACTTTGTACTTCAAAAATAAAGTACGCTGTATTTTAAAAAAAAAGATTTTTAATGTAATGGATAATTCCTGCATTGATGTGGACTCCTAATTGATTGTCTATGAACTTAAGATACCAAAAATCAGAGAATACTAAAAAGAAGACTTTTCTGAAATTGAGGATATCATGATTGAATTATACTATTTTCTTCAACACGCAATTCATTTTCTTTGAAAAAATGCCAATAAAACCCCATAAGAGTATCTAGCGAGTCAGGGCTTTGTACTATCAATTGGTGGCCACACTGCCCACTTTTTTTATTTCATCTTAATTTTCCTACCTCCCTCATACCCCAACTTCCGGCGGCAGAACCGCTGATGGATAGCGTCGATTTGTGAGACAACTGACTGACGTTTCTCGTTAGGAAATCCCGTGAACCGGGAACGGCTGGAGAATAAAGATGGCGGCGGTCGGGGCAAAGGGAGGGGGGCGAGAAGAAGAAATCCAAAAGTCAGGACAAGATTTTACGATCTGTTTCCTCGACATTACTTAACATTTTAAGTTCATCTTAAGGATTTCAAGGTAGACTTAGAAGACGTTTCCGTTTCACAATACTCTTTAAGGCGAACTTAAACCGTAAGTTCGACTTAAATTTAAGCAAACCTCTCAGCTGCACTTATCCATTTTTAGTGCTTTACGTCGCAAAAACAGTTACAATGGCGAGTGTATTGAGGAGTTTCTTTTGATAGTGATAGCTGGGACAATTGTGAAGACGAAAGCTTTGAGACTTCTCGAAGGCCGAGGTGGATCCGTGAACGGTCCGAATATTTTGAAAAGCGCGATGAAAGGGATTTTGACACCATATTTGTCCTATCAAAGATGACAATACTACATGTTTTGGAGATAATTGGAGAAAACTGGAATTTGCAAGTTTACTCCATAGTTAATTATTAAGGAAATGAGTGTTTTAATATTTTGGTTCATGCCTTACAAGTAACAATTTTGCTTAACAGCAATTGATTTGTAGATTGTGTTTACATGGTCTCGTATCTACTTTCAATTTCCATGTTTTACATTCAGTAATTTTTCGTTGCATTTCCTTTTTCACGTAAAACTGATTTTATTCACAACTTTATTTAATGTTTGTTATATTTAATTACGTTCAATGTTCCCTCAGTTATTATTTTGTTGCTCCATTTGTTACTTTATTAATATCTTTAATAGAAATGTACTTTCTCATTCGAGGAGCACTTATTTTTCCAACGATCAAAATTGTTCAATCCGCTCTCGTTTCCCTTTATCGAAAAATTACTAAAAATAAATAATTTGCACCAGAGTACAAGGCAGATCCAAAACATACAAGTCTCGTTATGTTCACTGGCTGGTTCACCAGGGTCTAGCATTGCCAACCAACTTTCGGATGCATTTAAGTTATAAGCATTGCTTCAAAGAGGATGATGAAACGACGAACAACAAAGCATGACTTAAAAACGGTCTTAAAATTAAGTATGACTGTACTAAGTCATAGTTAGAAAGTATTTGGTGAAACCGGCCGTTGATAAACAAAATGTGGCAAGCTTTAGGGACTGAAAAGGGTCAGACTTAGGTCTTATTTTTCAGTAGGATCGGAAACAGATAACCAAATTTTATGTAAAGCCGATTCAAAAGTAATAAAATCTGATAAAAAATATCCCCAGCAGGTAAATTTACTTTCCATTTGCATTGTAATATAATTTACATTCCAATTTACCCTAAACGAAAATGTTCAAAGTAGATTACCGTACGCTTACTGCAAGGAAGTTATGGTCATAGAAAACAATTGAGAACCGAATAATAAACACGTTGGGGCAACCGTAGAGCACAAATATACTAAAGTACGCACTGGGCTGCTCAAATACTTACGGTTCATTTTCAAAAAATACATTACTGAATCCTTATTACTTCAAAAACATGTTTATCCTTTGACTAGCGATTCGTTGAAAGCTTCCATCACATTTGTTTCTGCCGGTGAGGTTTGTAGTTGTCCCGACAGACCGAACTGTAGCCAAACTCTGATGAGTGCGCATCTCCCAAGTTTCATTGGCTTCTGATGCGGATCTGCCGTACACGATCGAGGTTTGTTAGCAAGGCTGCAAACCTTTTTCAGGTCGCGTTTCGACATTCTGGTCATATATCGACCACTATGATTTTTAAACTGTAGTGTCAACTGTAGGAAGAACACATAAGGACAATACAAGCATCCATGTCCGAAGCGGGATGCGAACCCGCCACCCTTCGAGCCGAGGCCCTTCAGCCTTCACGACCTCTGTTATCAAGGCCGGCGCTGCAAGCCTTGTTGAGGCCAGCGCGTGTATAAAAGGATGCGTTTTCAACACTGTTATTCTTCTTATTCTTGCTATCGCCGTCACCCTTGAAAATGGAGTGTTTATTTAAATTCGGCAGATTATTCCTTTCCGTTATCAATTCAGGGTCTCGTTTATTAACACCATTTACCTCCCATCGGAAGGTAAATACTAAATTAATAGTTTAGAACAACCCTCTTCAACTTAAAACATCGAACAGAATATCGGAAGTAAGAACAAGAAATTGATACAAATCGCTGGAAATATGCATATTCAAAGCGTGAGAGATATTAAGAAAATACTTTTGTGTTTCACTTGAAAAAACAACAACAATAAAATACACCAAAATCAATTATATCTTATTGACATCATAAAGAGTGCAATTGGCACTATCCGTACGAAAAGTTTCAAAAAAATAATAATAATAAATTGAAGCCGTTTTTGAGAAAGTAGCGTTCGAGATTTTCTGAAACGGCGGAATTTTGAGCTCGTTTTAACAGAACACTTTTGAGTTTTAGAAAAACTTTATATGACATCATGTAAAGCACAGTTACTCGTAAATCCAATAATGTGAACAAATTGCCGCTAATGAAAATATTATCGACGCGAGAGCCAAGTCAATTTTTTTTGTAATTTTTAAAAAAACATAATAGAGCAAAATGGCGTTCATGTCATCTAATTAGCACTATTTCTATCAAAAGTTTAAAACATTTTGAACTTTTTTGGGAAAATATTGTTAATGTTATTTTTTTAAACTGCTCATTTGCACGCAATTTTGCGCGAAAACTACATACATTTTTAAAACAATTCCCATGACTTTAATGAAAGAACTAATTATGGACAACAATTTTCATTTAAAGAAAAAACCATGTCTTCAATTTTGTAGTTTTAGGAAGTCGACGAAAATTCAAACTTTTGCAGTTATTGAAAATTTAGGGTTAAAAGTGAAAATAGTCTTCCAGTTTAGCTTCCAGTACAAATATGCAACGAATCACCCACTACTTCGTATAACCGAATCTGATCCAATCTCCATCAACGATAACACACGTTAGCAATGTTCTTAGACGTAGAAAAGACCTTCAAAACTACATGGCATTCCGGTCTCCTGTACACGTTGCAATAGCTGGAAATTCCACAATATCTACAGTCGACTTCAGTTATAGTGAACTCGGATATGGTGAACTCAAGTCATTGGTCCCATTTCACTTATATTACAAATATACATAAGATTCGGTTATACGTAGTGACGTGAACCTCGGCTATAATGAACGTAGAAATACAACGACCTGGAAATTAATTCCCTGCTGGAAAAGAATATGTGGCATTAGTGCTAAAAACAAAACAACAAGGTAGCTTGGAAAACATATCTTCGTCGATCAAAGGTCATAATGGAAGAAGACTCCTTCGATATGAAGGTAGCGGAGCAGGGATCGCGAACCATACTTATGACCCTATGGGGACCTTTAAGCTGACTCAGTTTCACTGCAGAAATGAAAACCGTGTTCTGAGTGGGGCTACAACAGGCGGCGGGGACACACGATTACTTGCTTCAGTTTCAAGCTTGATGTTATATTCCGCGGGACAAAGCGCATTGTGTTGTTTTAGGTAGGCGACAGGAAGTGCGTGACAGCCACAGAACCCCCTTCTCTTGGTAGCGGACATCTAGCCTATTTTTCGGTTTCCTAATACTAGAAGCGAAATAATACTTTAAGAATATCAAAGAAGAGTAAAACCTAGTAATAAGTGGCAAGTGTTATTGAAAAATTTAGAGCCTTTCTTAAGAAAATGGCGTTTATGCGTTACTGTAAATGGGACGTTTGAAGCTCTTTTTCGCACATTTTTAAGTTTTCGAAAAACTTTATCAAAAGTCCTTTAAATCACTGCACAAATGCAACAGTGTTTACTAGGGTTTACAAATGGCTGGAAATGTGCATATTAACGGCGTGAGAGATATTTAAAAAATACATTAGTATATTTTTTGAAGAAACAAAAGAATACAGCAAAATTTATTTTATGTTTTCTTAAACAGAGCAATGAACGCTTTCCACATGAATAATTTAAAGAATGAATTTGAAGCTGTGGAAAACAACGGCGAAGTGTGCCGTACTATTTTCTTCTAAATTATGGAATGATTTATCATTTATTTACGGGGAAGGCAAGAATCGATATGATTCTTTACCATGCTTATACTTTTCGTTGAAAAGGAATGTGGCAGAAGAACAAGAAGGCATATGGATCGACACTGACTGAACCTTAAGAATGTAATTTTGTATAATGTATACATATGTTAAGAAGAAATTTTATTTTACTTAAAATGTGCATTGATATTCTTACATGTGACCAAATTAGTGCATTCAAAACTCAAAGTAATGACTTACATAACACAAGGTCTGACTTTATACAACTTTATACTAGCCTGAAATAATCGATTAGAGGAATTCTTTTAGCCTCGCCTCGCCCTTCAAGAGCAAGCACTTCTTTAAAGCTTTGAATAACGCGCTGCATTGGAGATCTCTGCATAGTAGTGTTATCTAGTGGTGAAAGTGAGAACAATATAGCTGGCGTACGTGTACCGGTTAAGGTCAAGTGTTACCAACCTCTGCAAAGAGGTTCTTTCCTCAGAAAGAGAACTTTCCTCAAAACCCGCTAAGATTCTTTCTTCGCTACGACTTTACATCGAATTCTTACCTTTACAACATAATGAAATTTGATTCCTTTAAAGAAGTATTAGGAATGTCTAATTATCAAGAACTACGTTGAGTCCAAACCACAGCGGTACGTGCAATGAGAGTGGTAACGCTCCCACCACAAATGCGCCAGCTGTACTTGACGTCATAACCTCTCCTACTGTTGTGATCTGTGTACTCTTGGTTAATTATCGCAGTGGACGCAATGACAAGGCCAAAATAACATCGCGTTGGTGCACATCATAACTAGCGAGACGTAGTGTGGTTCGAGACGAGGTAGGAGTGACATCTGAGTTCGTGGCGAACGAAAGGACGTAAGTAACACAGCCGTAGCTCGTTGCGTAGTGGTAGCATGCCAACCACGTAAATCTGTTGTTACACTTTCTCCCAATGTTGCCTACCACGCCGTTCAGCGCTGAATTACTCGGTGGTGGCAATTGTAAGTTAAGACTGATGCAGTGCGTAAATACGACTGACATTTATCAGAAAACACCACAAGAACTCAGAAAAACAATTGCTAGAAGTACCTACAATTGCTTGAGTAATTCATAAGTTCTTGTAAATGCATGTCTAAGATGAAGATGCTGTGTTCCATGGGTTGCAAGCAAGCCCCCTAAGGCAAATTGATTGAAGTTGGAATTTGCTGAAAATCTGAAAAAAAGAACTACCGATTCTTAGTAGTATATTATATCACATTTATTTATATTATTAGTACAGTTATGTGGTTGGGGGCGCGAACTTAAATCTTAAACCTAAGCGCAAGTTTTTTTAAACCTCGCAATCCTTACACCCACTCCTTTACCAACATTAGTTGAATTAAGAATAAATTTAGAGCGTTACTGACAAAATCTGTAACCAAAAATGTTCGCCCACGTTAATAGAAACTACACTGCAATGAAAAACGATTCACTGATTTGATGGCTTAGTCCTGTCTCCGAAATTATTTGAAATTTTTTAAGACAGATTTTTTCTCTAAATGCCATTTGTTCTCCACAATCTTTAATTCCGTCGTGTACATTTTGTAGAAAATGTATATAAATTTTGAACTTTGAAAATATTAGCAGGTTTGTGCAATTTTGAGTGAAATGTGGGCAATATTAAAATATTGAAAAACTGCACCAATTTTATTTGTCACGAATGCCCTGTAAAAAGAGTTTTTCTGCCGAAAATTCGCCGGTTTTTCGCGCAGCTTTACATAACTTTCTGTCTACAGCGGTAGCGAGAAATCAAAAAAAGTATATTCTGATCACACATCCTGTTAGAGGAAGTAATTTACTACATGTAGGAACAAGATTTATCCACTTTTGGGGGTATCAGGGCCCAATTTCCTGTCGTCGATTCAAACGCCGTTTTTTTGTCGCAGCATTACAATACTTCCTCTGTACTATGTACCAACATGTCAGGAAGTAACTAGTGTTTTTACCGAATGGAACATACTATCCCGTACTAATTAGTTACCTTATATCTTCAGTCTGTTCCATCTTTTCGGTTTTGCTCCACCCTCTTCTCAGCTGCCATCTATTGGCCCCCTAAAAGACAATTTTTCACGTTTTCTCAATTTTCCCCCGGATCCCTAATATAGGATTGAAAAAGGAATATTATAGAATTTAAAAAAAAACACGGTTGTATGTACACATTTTCATTGACAAATTTCTAACAGGTTTTAAGAAAATGTTTGAGAGTATTTAAAAATACGAAATTAGCTTATCCCAAACTGTCGAGTTTTCGAGGAAGTTCATAAGAAATTATTTTAAGCAATTGTGCTCGCAAATGCGATAATGTATTAGAAATATACGAAATGTAAATATTAACGTGAGAGCTATCTAACAAACTACATTTGTGTATTTTTTGAAAAAACAAAAGTATCCATCAGAGGTTGATATCAACTTATTCAGTGTATTTATCACTATCCATTCAAGAAATTGAAAGAAAAAAATTGGAGTCTTTGGAGAAAATGGCGTTTGAGCATTTCTAAAAATTGTTCTATTTTGAGTTCATTTTCACAGATAATATTGAGTTCTGAAGAAATTTCACGAGGAATTATTTAAATCCCTTCCACTTACAAGTGCAGTAAAGAATAAAAACGCACTGTTGTGATTATTAACAATGTGAGAGATATTTCAAGAAAGTATAATTATGTAATATTTTGAAAATCAAATAAATACATAAAATTGTCACGTTAATTAGTTCATTTAGCACTTTACGAAGAAAATGTTTAAAGACAAAAATTGGAGCCTTTTTGAGAAAATGTGTGTTTTGATATTTTGTAATATTGGCCATATTTCACTCGAAATTGCGCGAAAACTTCTAATACTTTCAAAGCAATGAACATGACATTAATTAATTAAACTAATTGTGGTAAACAAACTACATTTGAAGAAAAAATCTCCATCTTCAATGTAGTAGTTTTAGGAAGATGTCGAAAGAAAGTCAAACTTTTGTAATTTCGACGTTTTCCATCTTTATAAGTGTATTTCACTCTTTCTTACAAGAATTTTAAAGAACGTTTTTGAGCTCTTTTTGATTGATTGATTGAATGGCTGAATGGTTATTGATTCCGGGCGCGTCAACTGCTAAGGTCAATGGGCCTGTAAGTGTAGTGCATGTGTTTTCCTCGCTAGGTGGCGATGATCTTCCCTTATGTGTTTCTCCGATGGTGAGATCCGACGCCGATCTTCACGACGGCTAGCGGGGTTGCCTCAAACAGGTATCTCTCACCTGCATTGCACTGGCCCCGACTGGTCTCCCCACATGTGTGGTAGTTTAGTGCATGTAAATGTGTGCATAAGGGGATCAGGAAGAGGAAGGAAAGATCGCGCGCGGTCCGTGACCCGTTTGTTAGGTACTGTTCCGTCATTTGGCTGGTGTTGATCGGAGAAACCACAAAAAAAACTATCGATTTTCCGCAGCCGCCCGCTAGAATACTCCTCCAGACAGCAGATGGACACTAGCCATCCAGTTAGTGTCGAAAATTCTGCCGCCGTCGAGACTCGAACCCGAGGACATCCCAATGACATTGCAGCCATTGACCTCCCCATAGACATTGTAGAGGCATCATTGATGCCTTGAGTCACCTAAGTCGATGGAGTTATTTTTGAAGAAAGTTTGAAATTGTCTCAAGCGCTTCATGTAAAGTACCCCCAAAATTTAAAGATTGTTTTTCAAAATCGCAGAGGTTCGAGTCGGGGCCAGATCAACAGGAGAATATTTAGCTTGGAAAAAATTTGTGGATAGTGAAGTCGCTAGTGTTGTTTGCAGACGGATGGACAGAAGTTTAGAAGGAAAAAACAACGATTTTTCGGTATTGGGGGACCCCAAAACATGCATTTCTTTTAAATTCTCGAAATCAATTTTCCGCAGCGTAACACACCTTCTTTTGTACTACTTGCAGTAGCGTGCATTCGATTGAAGGGAATGTGTCATTCTCTGAAATAAAGCAGAGAAAAAATCATTTCTGTATTCAAGACATTCGTTGCTTATGGCCAGAGCAAATCTGTTGACTCGTGTCAGATCCTGAGCTAAGAAACAGTGGTTGAACCGTAACAATCGACGTTTTCAAAACGGTGTGTAGATTCGTCTCGTGACGTCAGCGAAGCTTCTTTGTTCTTAGAGAGGAGCAACTTCGTCGTGTTTCTTTGGAAGTGAAGTCGCTCCGTGAATGTGCGAGAATGAGTTTTTCAAGACATTCTGTTGTGATCGGCAGGTAGCTATTTCAAGTTCGAAAGAATTTATTACTTTGGCTTTTTGTGAGTGTTTGATGTACGTGCTTAATTCATCGTAATACAGTGCTAGTATAAAGTATATAATAATATCGAGAACGCATATGTTAAAGAATGTGTTCTAAAAAATCTAATTCAATGCGTTCTGTTCTGCAAATCGCTCTTGCGGGAAGGGAATGCCTTGGCAAATTCATTCCGCGCAGCAATTGTGGCATCTAGCGAGGAAAGTGGAAACCAGGGACAACTACCTGCGGATGCGATCTGGAGAATCTACGCAAGCACTCATTCTGAACAAGGAATTTTGAAGAGGAGAAAGAAATAATACAAAATGGTAGGCCCGTGCCTGACTTAGGGAATGCGAAAACAGTTACCAATAGATGCGTTCGCCATTTTAATGTTGAACAATACAATAAAATAAAATGTCTGTGCGGATGCAGAAGCACGTCGAAACAGTATTGCTGGCACGCACAATGTTTTGAAATGAAATAAGTGTCTGGGTGTCAGTTGGATTTGATGACATGAACAATCGTTTGAAAGCAGCAAGTCGACACCAGCATTCACAGTCTCATATTCGAGCTGAAATATCGCTCACTACGTTCGCTACATCCAGAGTTGATTTTCAGCTAAATCAACATCGTAAAAACGACGTAATTAAATACAACGAAATGGGATAAGATTAAGAAGATAAGACAGAAATACTTAATTATATTTGTGTATGATATTATCAGGCATTTAGACAACGACATTTTCCCTGTATGTTTTCTCCCAGGCTGCCAGTTACGTTCGTAAGCAAGACGCGAAGGGTTAACATTCACCTTTTATGAGAATTTTTCATCATTAATTTATTACGTTTTTTATACATTGGCATTTAAAAGTACTTCCCCAACTAAAATTGTCACCGCACGCCTCTAACTACGTGTATTTTTCCGTATATACATAAATAAATAAATAAAAGAGGTTCTCAAACCAATACACATAGAGTATTAAAAGGTGTGGTAGACGAAGTTGTAATACTGGAATTAGCGGAATTCGAGATTTGCATAATGTAACTAAGGACGTCCCGCTTTCAATGCATTATCTAAAGGATTAGAATGCTGATATTAATGCTAAATCATGTATTAATATTGATTATAGGAAAGATGAACAGAATTGATTCCATTGCCGTGCAAGTATAATCGTCCGTATCAGGTGTCTCCAATCTTTCTTCTTCTGGGGACCGGATCGGAAGTTTTTATGAGCCTCGAGAGCCAAAATTTAATTTCACGATAGGACGGAATTTATCGCATAATTGTTAAATTAAATTTTAATTAAAAAAACAGTTATCAATTCACAAATTAATTCTTAAAATACGTGGGCGTATGAGCACACAATTCTGGACATAATATTTATAACAATTAGTACACATTTAGGGCTACAATTTTAATTTGAGGCACAATATTTGTTTCTTCTATTATTAAAATGTCTCTCAAATATCACATACGTTACATCTGTGCCTCTAGAATGGCTTATGGGTAGCGTACGTAGTAGCTTCGTGTGGTCCCGGGTTCCATTCCTGGTCGAGGCAAAAATGGAGTTGTAGCCTTCCTTTAAAATCGTCTCAATGTCTGTTGCTATGTGGTGAAGGAAATCTCAGCTGGCGGAGTTGGCGAAGGAAATACGTCATGTTCACCTTCAAGCGTGGGAATTAAAGTAGGCTCATGCGTGGAGGGCCACCGTTTGCAAGTCGACAAAGTAGGACAATGAACTCAAAATGCCAATATCATACATAATTACATTTGTACTCACATTTCGTGCCATTTTGTGCTGATTTAATTGTTCACTGTGAGAACTTCTTTCTCTTCAAAGCGTTTTCATACCTCAAAATCACTGTAATTTAATAATCGGAAATGGTTTTAATCATTTTTTATGTCGTTTCTCTTTGCATTTATCGCATTGTAAAAATATTTTCAGAGCATTTTATTGATCATTTTTGGCGATGTTTTAGGTCATCAAAATCCGTTCCCTAGTGATAACATTTACCCCCAGAACGTTTATTAAAACAGAAATGGTCATGCTCAAATTTCTGTGATGGGCACAGTGCCCATCATTGTTCAAAATCTTTCTCAATGTGTATTTTTTTTAACACGACAAAGTTAGAAAATTCAAAATTAACATTACAGAAATGCATAAAAAATAAGCTGTTCAAATTACAGTTGTGGGCACTCGATACCCATTTGTCCTGCACGTCAAAATATTTACAGTTATAGGTACTGCCTTTTTTCGCTTATGATCTGCTCTAAAAAGGTGGAAACACACATGAAAACGTAGGTTATAAACCTGGCTTCTCTATGCATAGAGCGGATTGAAAATAAAAACAGACGCATTGACTTAAATCCTTAATAACTGGACACACATCCGCAAACGAATCCACAACGTTTCGGTGCACAGACGACACGTGGAGCACATTACTAACTATTGAAGTGTACCTAGGCTCATTGCGGGGCCGCATTCATTTCATATTCCGGGGTTTCAAACTTACAGACACACACGACACAGATATTACACGTAGAGAGCGTCTCGCTGTTTGAAAATCTTATTATTACCCCCATTACAGTTGCTGAGCCAATCACTGTACTGGTGCCCACGACTGTGCCGGTTACTCTCCATTTCAGATTTTCTATCAACAACAACCTCTAATATAGCTGAATTCGTAGATGATACAGCACATTTTGCCTCATGATACTAAATGGCCTCCGATCACATATTCAAGCCGCTTAAATAAAATTGAATCCTGGGCAAACATCTTGAAAATTCAATATAATCCTGACAAAACAACAGCAAAAATCTTCTCATTCAGAAAGTTTACCTCCCCCCTCCTTTAGTAATAATCAGCTCCCCCATAACCTGGACCCATCATCACAACCCATAAAATACTTAGGATTCACCTGGACACAAACCTAACCTGGAAAACCCATATAGATATCAAAATTAAACAATCAAGAAATAAATTATTCCAAGTCCATCCACTAATCAACAAACACAAATCCCAATCACACAAACTCTACAATAATTTATAAAGCTATGATGAGGCCACTAATGCTATACGAATGCCCAATATGGACAAACGCAGCCCCGACATAAATAAATCCAAGAAATTAAAAACAAATTTATCAGATGTCACAATCACAAATGCTCCCTGGTTCATAAACAATTCCATTCCGAATTAAACATCAATACAATAATAAAATAAATAGCCCATATATCACACAATTTCTACCAAAACCTAACAGACATCCCATTTCAAACTAGCGAATAATCCAACCCACACCCGAATATGTGTATGTATGTGTATGTGTACAAAGGCATAATGCGGGTTGTTCGTAGAATTAAATCAAATGCCGTTCTTGAGATTTGCCCTGCATTGTATCATCAGCTTTAAGGTCAATTATTTTCATTCGTATAGCTACTGGGACTTGCTCTGTATCACATGAAAACAGGCTCTCAAACCCCTTAATATCTCTGGAGTTAACATCCAAGACAGTGAATCTATTTTTGAACTTTCAGTTTTGAAAGGATTTCCAAACCAAATTGTTGGTATATGAACCAAAGAGTGTGCAATAATAGGAAACCAGATTCTTATAACTTACAATAAAATGATACAACCTGTGTCACGATTAAATTGAATTAGAATGTTCTTTTGATTGGCGGGCTACATAGAATACTGCCGGGGCCCCCGATCGGAGACTCTTTCAGATGTTCATGGTTCATTTCGTTTCGAAAGTTGATTAACTGCTCGTCGGAAGAAATGATAAAATGCTGCTTCATTGTATTGATAAATTATTTTCGTTGTATTGACAATTTTAAATGTTCACCTAAGGTGTCTGACCAAAGATCACAGGAGACATTTGCATCATTATCTGAAGCACGTAGCATCTTCATTGTCGTCTGAAGCAGCAGTCAAATCTCAATTGTAGCCGTGTTGTTTGTAGTCTGACTGAAAAGAACAGCATTATCAAGGACCCTATAGTTGCCGTCTCACCTTTTCTGGCTCAGGTATACTGGAAACAAAGCACTTTGCAGATAAGCTGTCAAAATAATATCCAACACTTGACCTTTAAAACTAAAGTTGATAAATTCGTAATCAGAATCGCATTATATTATCCCGTTATCTAAAATGATAATCACCGAAATATCGGCCATAGGCATCGAAATGAATAGTTTTTTTTAGCGAGTTGGAACAAAATTTGTTTTTAATTTTTTTGACACTCATGCTATAAACAGTTTACATTGTTTACAAAAGTTATAAACAGTTACCCAGCTTTGAAGCAACAAGCGTAGCAACAGGAAAAAGTTGACATTGTTAGACATTGAAAAGAAAGGTCAGTAGCAGTCCGGAATTGATTGTATTTGTGTAATAATTGAAAATCTATTAGACTAATACTCATTTGACACCAACGTATAGTTCTGAAATTTAATCAAGTGGTGTAAACTTGTAAATTGAGACATACCCATGTATCTCAAGAAAATTATTGGGAATAATAATATGGAATAGTGACTCATTTCAAAGTATTGTTACCTGGAAGCGAAAGTAAAAGAGAAGTACGCTACACTTTCAAAGAGGATATTGGGTAGCCATAATGGACATTCAAGAATTATACGCAAATATTGCGATGTAAATAGTACAACTTCGAAATCTTCGAGGCTGAAATAAACAATAAATTTAAGACATAGGAGATTCCTATGTCCTCTATAAATATAGAATACAGGGTGGTCGTTTTAACTTGAGACAAGTGAATATCTCGAGAAATATGCATCCTACGAAAAAAGTGTTCGAGATAAAAAGTTAATATTATCGTGGGGGACATCAGTCAGTGCTAAAAGTAGCCACCCCCCGCCCCCCCTTTGGGGGGGTCGGGGGGGTCACTTTCATATCTTAAATGGGAACCCCCATTTTTTATTGCAGATTTAGATTCCTCATAAAAAAAGAAGTAACTTTTATTTGGGACATTTTTTCCAAATTATTGATAGATGGCGCTGTAATCGCAGCAAATGCCATGAGTTACCGATTCTGTTGGAAGATGTACCACTTGCAATACGACAGAACATGTGGTTTCAACATGATGGTTGTCCGGCACATTACGCCGCAATAGCCCGAGAAGTATTAAATCGCGAATTCAGTGGTCGTTGGATCGGTAGAGGGGGTCCAGTAAATTGGCCTCCTAGATCACCAGATCTTACGTCGCCGGATTTTTTTCTGTGGGGTTACCTTAAAGACAAAGTGTATGCAGAAGTACCTACAACTCGACAAAACATGATAGAACGTATCAGAAATGCTTGCTTAAAAATTACACCGGATATGCTTTCGAGTTGTGTAGCTGCATTTGAAGCTCGAATTAATAAATGTATCGAAATGGAAGGCGGACATTTTGAGCATTTGTTGTGAACTACAAAAGAGGCAAGGGGCTTCCCGAAGTTAAGCACCCCAATGGTGAGAGGCAAGGGGACTCACCTTAAACCAGCACCCCGATGGTGAGAGGCAAGGGGACTCACCTAAAACAAGCACCCCGATGGGAACAGTAACTACTACGTCCACGTCGTTGTTCCTGGGTAACGCTAAAAGTAGTTAAGAGCTTTGAATAACATAACAGGTTATTATTTGTTTGTTTTGCAAAAGCGAAATCTAATAATTTCCAATTTTTCGTATTCCAGTCTATTTTTTGTTATTACAACGCCATCTATCAACAATTCGAGAAAATATCCTTAATAAAAGTTACTTCTTTTTTCATGAGGAATACAAGTCTGCATTAAAAAATGGGGGTTCCCATTTAAGATTCCAAAGTTGCCCGCCGCTCCACCCCCAGGGAGTGGAGGTGGGGGGTCATGTTTTGAGTCATACGATAAGTTTTTGAAAAATATTAAACACATGTTTTGCAGTTTTTCGATCCAATGTGAATTTCGCAAGATATGAGACCGTTTCCTTCATTTTTCTAGGGAATCGGGATAAATAGTTTTTTCCGATTTTAGCGCCATCTATTAATAATTTGGAAAAAATGTCCCAAATTAAAGTTACTTCTTTTTTTATGAGGAATCTAAATCCGCAATAAAAAATGGGGGTTCCCATTTAAGATATGAAAGTGACCCCCCCGACCCCCCCAAAGGGGGGGCGGGGGGTGGCTACTTTTAGCACTGACTGATGTCCCCCACGATAATATTAACTTTTTATCTCGAACACTTTTTTCGTAGGATGCATATTTCTCGAGATATTCACTTGTCTCAAGTTAAAACGACCACCCTGTATATTATTTTTTATTTTCAAGGCGTAACCTAACGAAATGCAAGGAAGGTAGACAACCAGTGAGGACAGATTTTACTAAATGCGTAACGTCGATTCAAGATGGATGACGGTCAGGAAGCAAGTTACATGGAATAGCAAATTTACTAACAAAAAGTTGGTAAACAAACGAAAAGGAAAGTGACATGTTGCATGAGAGCCATGATTTTGTCAGAAAACATTTGGTCGCCGTTGCGAGCACATCAGAAGATATTTAGTCGCCGTCGCGAGCACATGTAAAGCTAGCTAGTCATTTTAATAGTTAGTAGATAGAACGTTTAGTTGCTATGAACGAAAGCAGTCTCGAGTAGGGATGAAGAACTGATGATGATGATTAGAACTTAGTATTTTCCAAATTCCAAACTTTTACCTTGCAAGCTATTATTGTAGAGAAAAGGAATCGCATAAATGTCCTGCATATGGGGGATCTTGCATTTACGTTAGAAATAATATCGATCCGATGTCCTTACCGGAATTAAATGTGTATTCCATTGAAAATGTGTTTTAAAACATCTGTAGTACAGCTTCCTACGCTAAAAATTATATTGCTTTGCATCTACAGGTCTCCAACAAAGAGAGCAATACTATATTATATTATATTCTTAAAAAAATTGAGATAATACTAAACAAAGTCAACAATCGCTCTTTTGAATCCATTGTTGTTTGTGGAGATTTTAACATTGGTTTTCTGGTCTTAATGCATTAAATGCACTCAATGCATTAAATAATACATGTATGAGTAGATTGTTTACTAAAAGTAAAATAAAATTATTCATCAATTACTTGCTGCAAGAGTCATGGGACGCGGTTTACAATACTGTTGATACAAACGATAAATATAATTATTTTCTTTTCTGCGCTTTCACTTCATTTTAACACTTGCTTTCCTCTTCAAAAAAGAAAATTAATTAATTCACGGAAAAGCAATTCTTGGATAACACAAGGGATTAGGACATCATGTAAAAACAAACGAATCAATCATTCTTTCTTTCATTTCTAAGCACCATAACGTATCTCAAGATTTCCTCCTCTACTTTAAAAAATACAAGTAATTAGTAAGAAAAGTCATAAGGCAGGCTAAAATCATGAAACATGATCAGGATATTTTGAACTCAAATAGTAAAACAATAGCAATGTGGAATGTTGTAAAAATTCGACCAAATCAACTAGAAACCTTGTAGAGGACGTTGTTTTAAAAGATAACGATAGAAATGTGAACGATCCGGTAACAGTGGCTAATCTCTTTAACCAATACTTTTCGAGAATTTCAGCCGATTCCACTAAGGGCCTTCAGCCACAAAATTGAACATCATGCGTTTCCCCTAAAATTTGAGACACGATGTTCGTTTCCAAAACTTCTTCCAATGAGATTCTCAAAATAATCGGTAGACTAAAAAATAAATATTCGGCCGGTTTAGATGGATTTCCGGATAATTGTTAAAGACTTGTGCGCCGGCCGTTACGCACCCGTTAACTCACATATTTAATGTATCCTGTAGAGATTTTTTCCAGATATTTTTAAAATAGCTAAGATTAAACCGCTTTTCCAAAAAAAAAAAAATTAAATTCAAAATTATCGGCCAATTTCTCTTTTGTCGTTTTTTTTCAAAAATAGTTCCGAGACTTTTTTACGTACGAATGGAAACCTTTCTTAGTAAACAACACGCGTTTTTAGATTGCCAACATGGGTTTCAAAAATCAAAATCTACGGAAACAGCCATATTTTATTTCCTTAAAGATGTCGCCTTATCCATTATCCAAAACGAAGCACCTATTGGAATATCTTTAGATCTTTCAAAAGATTTTGACGTCATTGATCATAACATTTTAGTTTCAAAATTACTTTCGTATCGAATTCGTGGTATTGCTCTAGATTGGTTATGTTCATACCTTAAACAACGATCTCAGAGTACAAATACCTTACTGGAATAATGGAAAATTATATATACACCTTTATGATGCTTTGCCAATTGCATGTGGAGTCCCGCAGGGATCGATTTTAGGCCCTATTCTCTTCCTACTATGCGTAAACGATATGCCCTCTTAGATTAGTAACGGAAGAACAGTTCTCTTTGCGGATGATACGAGTATTCTTTGCAATAAAGAAACCGTAAATAGTACAATATCAGATATTTCAAATTGGTTCCATAATAACAAATTAAAAGTAAATGAAAAGAAAACGCTTTCAATGCAGTTTTCCATTTTAAATAAACAGCTCTGTACTCCATTGAAAATGAATGGTGTGCCATTGACTGATGTTAAGGTAACAACATTTTTAGGTCTTTCAATTCAGTCAAACCTTAAATGGAACGTCCATTTAAATGAATTTAACACTAAATCACGTTCTTTATGCTATGCTTTCAGAATTCTTTCAAATTCAGTCAGCCTATACACTGCTCTTTGTGTATATTTCGCGAATGTTCATTCCCGCCTGAGAGATGGCATAATATTTTGGGAAAATACATCTTATAGCTCCCAGGCTTTTAGATTACTAAAATAATTGTACGAATAATTAACAAATCCCACCCACGTGATTCTTATATGCCTCTCTTTATTAATCTAGGTATCTTACCATTGCCTTGTCTCTTGATATACGAATAAGTGGTTTTTATGTTAAAAATACTTACTAAATTACTTAAGGGCGGGAATATATTTTCACAAACGCTGATATATATATATATATATATATATATATATATATACATAACTACATGTATATATATATATATATATATATATATATATATATATATATATATACATAACTACAACACTCGGCGTAGTAATCATATTCATCAGGTGACAATATCAACAGCTCGCTACAAAAAATTCACACACAATACATGTACATTAATTTACAACACCTTGCCAGATGACATTAAACGATTAAATTCGAAAGTAATATTAATTTTAGCAACGACATTTAGTGTATTATTTACCATTTGGATTGTATAATTCTAAAGAACCTGTAACAAGTATTGTACTTCAGCTTCTAGATCAATGATCCCCATCTCGATCAGGTTTTCGTCCAGTTTCCCTGATGCTTGAGCAAATGTTGAGATGGCCCCTTGTTTTGCTTCTGGACATAAATGTAACTTCAATTTAACTTTTCCCCAAAGCACGTCACACACAGTTTTTGACTGTTTTTAACGTAAATAAATAAACCAATAAGTAAATAGATGTCCACCTGAGGCGTTCGCGAATAACTTTTTATGTGAACAGTGTAAACTGTTTAATATTATATTTAGGACATTGACTTGAACATAACTTCAACATCAAGAAAGAAAGTTAGAATATTACTGGTGGTCAACGGAATTCTTCGGGGAAGATTCTTAACTTCAGCAGTGCGAGCTACGAGGACGACATCATTTTCAGAAATTGTACGCCCCACGAAAAACATATTGCAATCATTCTTTGCAAGAAATTATTAGACAGGTTTTTTATAAATAAAGTAAAATTTTATAAATAAAGTAAATAAACTATACTTTATTCATAAAATGCAAAATACTAATTGAAATTGATGGCATGCCGAATAATTTATAAAACAACGTATTGTAAATAATACATGCAATAGCAACAATAAATAATGTATTTTTTTATTTATTATTCGTACCTATCTTTTAATTAGAGACAATCATTGGATTATTTAACTTAGAAACACAAAACACATCACGTCAAATCGCACATATATTACGTTTCCATTAAAATGTTTTTGTTAAAAGTACTACGTATCGCTTCCTCAGATACAATTCTGCAGATGGTAAAAGTATTACGTATATCTAAATTAAAATCTGTTATTTTATATAAACTCAATGTGCCGGTTAAGGGGGCCATTTTTAGTTGCAACAATTTGACATGTTGCTTTTTTAAATTTAAACATTTTTGCATTAAAATTACATTTAAATTAAAACAGTTTTGCAAAACATTGCGAATTTACCTTCAACTTGGGATTATGGCTAAATGTAGCGAAAAATACTTGTAGGAAAATTCAACAGTTCACCGATCACCACTTTACCGATAGTCTGAAACAATGGTCCGATTTTCGATTGTAAACTGCATTTTACGCCTTTTTACAATATAATTTACGCTACGAAGCCTTTTTTCTAATAAACTAGCAAAAACGCGACTTTGAAATTGGTGCACGAAGTTCCGAGAAAACATTAACATGCTTCCTGAATCCAACGCAGTGTCAGTCATGCAAATCGGATGAATAGGAGCGTTGTTAATTGGAATTATTTGGAAACACAATTTTTCAAGATAAATTCAGTTCTACACTTCTGTTATAGAGGATACGAGAACGTCTGCCCCAATTATAGCACCAGTAGTGTGATTTGTGAAATAAAATAAACTAGTGATATTACAGAACGTCACAGACTACATTTCCCAGCTGCCATCAATTGCCACCTAAAGATAATTTTTTCACATTCGTTTTTAAATTTTTCGGCTCCCTAATAATAGAACTATAATAATAATAATAATAATAATAATAATAATAATATTAGAACATGACTTTAAGAATACTATAGAAATGTAAAACCTCGTATTCGGACATTTTCGTTGAAAATTTTAAGACAATAGCGTTTGAGTGTTTCTAAAAATGCAGAACTGCGAGCTCAATTTCTCAGAATATTTTTGAGTTTTCGAGGAACTTTATGAGAAGAGACCGGATTTTTATGACATTACATATTTTTTGTCTTTCTACTTACCGAAATTTAATCTTGGCGAATCATCGCCGTGCTAACACAATATCAAAATTTTTCGATACAGTGTTTATTTACGCACGTATTCAGCCGATTTGGACAATTGATACGCGTTGGATTCAGGAAGTACTTCGCCATCGCGCTATAAGCCCACATTTTTGAATTTCTTCCCAGAACTATACCAAAAAAATTCAAAAATCTCATTTTTCAATTTTTTTTCAAAGAGGCTTCTTAGCGTAAATTCTATATTAAATGCAAATCATTTGTCGTTTACTTATTGAAAATCGGACATTACGCCTCAGAAACAGGTTGCATTCTAGCCTGCATATTCTCTGCGTTTCTTTTAATGGTTGTGTTAAACACTATTTTTTGACTTTCGAGTCGATAATTTTGAAGTCCTCGAAAATCTTGATCCAAGTGATCCAATTTTCTAAATATTGTTCAAGGCAAGCACACATCGTATTCCATCTTATTTCCAACGGCAGTACAAGTTTCTTCTCAGTCTTAAGTTCATTGAACTTTGCTCGAGAGAAATGGTAATTTCGAAAATATTTAATCACAATTGTTCACTGTGATTTGTTGTTTGAGGAGTTTCCATGTCCTTTTCTAATAAATTTAAAATATGTGTTGAAAAATCGTAACTAATAACATTCGTATTGTCATCTGACCCCTTTTGCGATATTTGCACATACCATTACAGATCATATTTGAAATAGAGCATATTTGCAGCATTTTGCAAGTCTGTTGAACATAGACAAAGATATATGACATCACGAAATGAAACAGGACAGTGTGGTAAACCCGCTGAAACTGCTGAATAAAAGAACGTAACTTTTGAATAACTAGATGGAAGTAAATTGGGCTGTCGAACCTGTGATACCATCCTTGGATGTAACTTATGGCGTATTCTGTTTCCATTAATATTTCTTATTAATAAACGACAGACAATGTACTTCACATAAGTGCATCCTTTATTAATCAAACATATTGTTGGAATCCGAATACGCCACAAGCATTCTGAAAAGGGACATTCATCTTACTCTAAATTTTTATTTTTAATTTACTCTAAATTAAGTATTCCTTCATATTGATTGATTTATTGTTTTAGTGATTACGGAAGAGTCAACTAGTCCCGTAAGTGTAGTGCATGGTTTTGCTCGGGAGATGGCAGAAGTCTTTTCCCCACTGTATGGCGAGATCCGGCGCCGACATATCGACGGCTGGCGGGGATTTCCCCAACCAGGTGTCTCCCACCAGCGGATCTCCGCCCCCAGCCGGGACAAGCTCTAAGCTCCCGAACGGTCTTTTTTTATTGTTTTTAATGTATACATACTTTTGTTTCTTGCCAAAATTAGGCTGGCCAACTGTATGTCGGTTCATGAGATTTACTCTGACCCTGACATCTAGTTCACCTTACAATTTAATTTATTACAATTAACAAAAGAATTTTCTTTTGATAATAGAACATCATATACTTTCTCCTTATTTCTTTTTTCTCCATTATCATATTATATTAATATTGGCTAAACACCCCACCACCACCACCACCACTTGGCAATCATAATACGACGTTGCCGTCCCTAGCACGGGGAGACGGGCTACCATCAACGGAACGTTAAATAATTTAGATTTAATTTGGTGTGTACAAGGTTTTAACTTGTTCATAAGCCGTACTTTTATGTAGTGCATTGCAATAAAGGGTATCTGCAGTTCTAGCAAAATAACAATATAACAGAAAAAAATACATCTTAACGTAAATCATCTTCGAATCCAAGTCACTGATGCATCATTTGTTAATGCAATGTCAATGTTCGAGCCAATTTCCTTCAGTATCCCGCCTACACGAAGGGTGCGACTGAATATTTGGAGAAATGATATAACCCACTTCGAATTATCATGTCCAGCATATGATCACCTCTGGGATCCCTTCCCCCACTATACCATTCTTCTGACTTCGCATTGGAGTCCATACCAATAATTATCGGCATACACCAACGCGTTCCTCTAATTGCTGCTTCCAATTTGTCACAAACTCTCTCTATGGATTCGGATGGGACCATATATGCTGTCATGACTCGTGTCAGAAAGTCGGGGCGTCGTGATATAACATGGCACAATATCAGGCGTTGTGAACTGCTAGAGCATAAGGGTTCTAATTTGAGGATTGCTCACGACTATTGCTGCTGTATTCCTGCCATCTGCAGTTATTACTACCACCCGAAATGAGCGGAGCAGTCCCACCAGGCGACCTCGAAGAATATACGGTTCCTGTAATATTATATCCGATACCTTCCGACCTTCCCCTATCACTTTCACTACACGTATTTCTTCTATTCTTTTTTCGTCTGAAACACTATCTTAAAACTAATACGTGATGAATTGCCGATGCACACATAAGCCATCTTATTTTCGTAAACAACTTAGTAAGCATCTCAACTTTTATATTCCTAGTTGGAGACTATTTAATTACTTTTATTTCTCCATATTTTCCTATCACAGATTCCATCGTATTCCGTATATTTATACTTGTCCTACACCTACTATCACTTGGCAAGATGTTATTGTTTCGCTAGGCCATATGTTAAATAGCGTCCATTGCACAATTAAATATGTATCTAGCTATCATATAGAAATTTAAAAGCACGTCAAACATAAATATTATTGATATGCCCTTTTAAAATATAACTATTTCCATCCTACATTTTTGTGAGGCCTTCATGTCTTCTATATTAATACAATATAATTCCACCGTATATCTTCCTTTCAGGTAGTTGGTTTGCGTTAATGTTGCTTTACTAAATTCTTCTGCTCCGGATCTATCCCTAATTTTCGTCAAGCATAGCATCTTTGGTAGCTGGGAAAAGCTGGTTCCGGAATTCGACAGATCGTTCCTCTATATCGCTAAGGACGAACTAATGGACGAATTAAGCCCTTCATGACATTAGCTGGAGACCTTATCATCGTTGCGTCACCTCGAGCTCGACCCACACGTCTACCCTTGATCTCTGCCCGCCTACCATTAGCTTACACGAATATCCAATTTCGTTTCTGTTAAGTGGCACACACATTTGCTCCAGTATCTACCAGCGATTCTGCATTGACACCCAAATAATTTCCTTTCAAAATTAATCAAATATTGTAGTTCCCCATATGGTACGTTTATTCCCTTAATAATTGCTCTTCAAAAACGAATACGCTATTGCTGTAACTATGGTTCCTTCCCCTTTCACTATGTTTGAGAAATCGCACCTACATTCTTCAAACTCTTTTAGTTTTCCTGAACAACAGCATTCACTTTTATATGTTCTCTGTATTTATCTTTGTGTAATAAAATTCCTCTTGTAAATATATATTTTAGAATTTTAAAGATAATACGCCATTAATGATGCTATTTCTTGATTTCAGAAACTCATCACGAACATAGAAAATGGCAGCTGAACGAATCCGAGTGTTAAACCGCCATCTGGTTCCTAGCCAACCTGTATCCTTTGCAACTTACATATTCATTCAAACATATGTTTTGTGTGTGCAAGATTTTTTTTCCTTTGTTTGTTTTCAATGTTTGAAGTAAATGTCTTTCCAGGTTTTGAGATATACATAGGGCCTTAGTTATATTCAGTATATTGTGTAACAATACATTAAGGTGGTTAGAGCGAGATATTCCCTAGTAGATACAGAGTCCATATTACGTTGAAAAATAATTATTTGCGAGATAAGTGGATATTGTGGGATCTACATAAACCAAACAGGACTTTTATGTTGAGTTTTATTTAATTATTTGAATTAATTTAGTCTAATATATGTAAAATAAAAACATTTTAATACCACATAAAGAGCTACATTTGACTAGTTTCTTAACTAGTACCAACATATCGTGTAGCCACGGAATAAAAAATTGAAGCATACGGTCGAATATAAAAAAGCAGTATTACACAATTAGTAAGAGAAAAATCATAAAACGTAACATCATCGAAACACACCTATATATTTTTGTGCAGTAATTCCTAATAATGGCAAAAATTTCAATGTTTGAGTGAGGCGAAAAGTCTTTAATAAATTGAGCAACGCTGTAATGTTCTTGAGATTGGCATGACTGTTCAGGCCTCATGCTTCTTCAAAGTTTCAGTGTTTTTGAATCACTTTGAATACTCTTCAATCTGAACGAATTGGCGGAAGGTTTATTTCCAAAGCGGAATTTGAGAGATAACGAAATAATTCTCCCAATATCACGAAAACAGTGAGGTAATAAAAAGTTGTCAAATATTTTTTCAATGTTTGTTTCGCTCTAATTTTTATTTTTTGAATTACCTGAACCAATGGTAGGGCAAACCTTAGATTATTCGATTGCTTAACGAGATCAAAAGTTTGGTTCTCTCCAACATTTTATAAAGCTTTATATTTAACCTGACAGAAATCGTAATCATTGACTCCTACTGCTACTATTTATCCTTCTTATCTCAACATATTTTGTTGTTTTTTTTTCTGTTATTCCCTTATTTTATTTTTGCTTAGTTAATTAAACTTCATGTTCAATTTTTAATGTTTTAATAGATTTGATTGAAATTTTAGGACTATTTTAACAATTGCAATGTGCCGCATTATTTCCAGCGGTGTGGTTATATAATTCATAGAAACTATTTGCTGGTTTTCAGCATAATCATGTTATGATATTGATTTAGATGCAAATTATTGTGTAAAGTACACATCATGTTAAAGCTGATAAAATGAAATTACTGCATCAGATAATTCTGAGAGCTGTATTATTGAGACTTTCAATAATAAAATTATACCATTGTTGGAGATAAAATCTTCAAAAGAGATTTCTAAGTGGCATAGTCTTTTGTAATTGTTTGTCTTGATGTTGCACTCAAAATGAAAGAAAGGTTTAAATGTTTTGAAAATAAGATGAGAACCATTCAAAATGCATTATTATTGTTCAGAAAATGCAAACAATTAGATAAAATATAGTGCTGAAGAGAAAAGGAGTTTCTATTAAAATACTAAAACTACCAAAGGCTGGATATATCATTCCCCTTACAATTTCAATAAAATGCAATTATTAATTATAAATGAAATTAATAAATTTGCCCAAGCAGATTTAAATACTATAGACCTTCAAGTACAAAACTATACTGGGCACTCATTGAAAAAATCTTTAAAACTAATTATGAATAAATCTAAAAAACAGTAATTATGATAGAAAAAATCATTGTTCCAATACAGATGTAAATTAACAAATTGCTTTCAAAGTAGAAATTGCTTTTTAAATTTATCATTTACAAATACATGTTTGGTTTCTTCTTGTTCCATTCAATTTATTTTTAAAATCAAACATTGTTGTTCAGTAAACTATTTGATTAATGCTTAATCAAATAAAAACATTTTATGAAGTTTTTAATATTTATTTTTAGAAAAACGGGCACGAGGATGGGAGTCCCAAGCCTAATTTTGCTAGGAGGAAATCCAGCTCTGCATTCACCTATACATTGAATGGTTACCATAACATTTCATAAAATGTTTTTATTTAACCCCAGAATTTTATTATCACCAGCAAAACAGTATTTTATCATTGCAACACATTTGAAGTCACTGCAAAGTCTATTTCTTTCTGAATTAAATGTCTACTAAGTAGCAATACCGTTTGAGGTGCTGATCTGTGCTAAAGATGGTTGCTTTGAGTTCTATGTAAGCATCTGTGGTGCAAAAGAGAAATAAAAAAGAGAATATGAATAATTTTCAAATAATTTAATAAATAATCATTGTTCAGGAGCAAGAAACTGACGTACGGCACAATACAAAACAATAATACTGTACTGAATGTTTAAACAATTCTGTAAACTCTCAAGATCACCCATTTTCTCAGTATCAAAGTGAGTCATTGGGAATATTAATTGAATTAAAATTTCATTCAGAGCGCACTAAACGTTATATCCATAAAATTCCAATTTTCTGAATATCTGGTTACTATCAAACGCAATGTTCTCCAGGAGTGATTATGTCAAAATTGATACCAGAAGATCCAGAGGAATGTACGAACTCTTGTCACGAGGTCTTGTCACTCGATTTGAATGAAGCGCGTCGAGCGCGCGGTGTTGCCGAGATGCGCGTCACTGTCCCGACCCTCTAGAAAGCGCGCGAACGTCTCCCTTTGGACTGATTTAGGCTTATAATTTTGCAAAATTCTCCCATTTGAAACGGTGGATTTCCTTCAAATTGCGCATGTTGATATTTCGAGATGCAAGCTACCAAAAGAAAAGTTTTTAAAAGCATGTTCAACAGTTAATTTTCTCACAATTTTAAAATTTCAGGTCAGATCTCTCAGGTCCCCATAAGAGCCCATGTTAAAACAGCAAACTTTACGGTCTCGTTACGCAAAAACTGGACGGTGAAATCGTTTCAATCTCTACCAGAACATAGATTAACCTCTCATCTTTCGATTAATACAATAAAAAAGGCATGTTAAACATAACACTTATCTCGCTCTAACCACCTTAAATACACGTTTAGAGGTAGTTCCAAGAGGGGCCTCTGAGAAGAAAAATATTTTTAATAGACGTAGCATATTATTATTGTCAAAGTAAAAGAATAGAACTAAGAAGGATGTCATTCATATTTCAGACCCATAATAGTATTCTGGGTAAAGGATTAGTAGATTGCCTTATTTAAGTTTGTTGCTGGTCAAGAATTTACTGAAAATGAAATTATTTATTCTAATGTTCTCCTTTAATTTAGTTATCCTTTAAAATAGTTAGAAATGCAGTTATCCTTTAATTCTCCTTCTTTAGTTCCTCGTAGCAAAAGCAGGAAGTGGATAATAATTTATATTTCCATTTTTGGAGGCAGTCAAAGGAAAGTTCTTTTTAAATTTATTACTTTCTAATAAAATATTGAATACTTAAAATCACCCAAAGAATGTATTTTGAGTAACTTCAATTGTGTGAAAATTTGTTTCTGCTGTACCACAAATCGAATAGATGTGAAACACAGATCACTGATTTAATAATTGGCTGGCATCCATAGACATTTTTTTCTTTATATGCAGGTGGAGCATAGAGTAATGAACCATTCCTTAGTGTATGGGTAGAGTTTAAGAACTTTAATATTCGTTTTTCAGTTGTGTGTCATGAACATTCTAAGTTAGTCTTTTAGCTTTGTTTAAATGAAGATATTTCACTGGAGAAATAGTTGGTATACATTGAACTGTAATATTATTACTTAAAAACGGATTTAATGTGTCAATGTGAAAGTATTTTTGTGATGTTATATTTGGTAGGGTGGATATTAATTTTCCAATTGTTAAACCAGTATGTTAAAGTTTGTAAATTTTGTAGAAAATTGTTTTGACATTGTTATAAATCGTTTTGTAAAGTATATAAAGTTGTGTCTTCAATAAGTAACACTATTTCTGAATTTTGAAAGAAAAGGTCAGAGATAAAAATATTAAATAAAAAGGAAAGAAGGAAGTGGAGATCCTTGAGGTATTCAGGCAGATATTGGAAATACATCAGATAGTTCTCAGTAAATTTGTACTTGAAATGAAGAGAATGAAATAAAATTCTTAATTCTGAATTGCAAAAATTGTGGAAATCCCAACTGACATTGTTTATCCAATAGACCACAGTACCAGAAACAATCAAATCACACTTCTGCTATTCAGTATAGTGTTAGTCAATTAAGACAATTAAAAATCAAAATCGATCAGCATTATCTGGTCCATTCATTAGTTCCTTATCATAAATTTTCAATGCTTGCCTTATCCTCAATTTTTCTCTAAATCTTTGAAATGAATTATCATCATAAGGGTGCAAATTGGGGTGGGAAGGTTGAATGAGTCATTAGCCCCCATAAAAATTTCAAAACAGGTCCCATAGTCCTACATAATACATCATATTTCCATAAATACAATTCATTTAAGATTTTCGTCCTTTTTTAGCTCACTATTTGGGGAATTGATATGCAATATTAGGAGAAGAATTTAATCTTCTAATCTGACCACAATGTAAATGGTTCATCACCCATTGTATTTATTAATTGTTGCTTTAAAGTTATTTACTTCTTCTTGGATTATGTTTTATTTATTTACTAGTAAAATATGTCATTTGTAAGTAAAAATGTTTAATAGAAAGGGTGCGCATTGGGGGATGGAGGGGTGCAGAAATGTAGCTGGCCTTCTCTTTTGTTTTAAGCTACATGGCTATCATTCATCCTTTGCAACCATACCAGAGATTTGAGAGTGATAATAGAGAGTCCAAATGGCACAATCAAATAAAACCAAATAGATAATTTAATACACATTTATAACCCATCAAGTTCTAAGGTCTTTTGCAGGTAGAATATTTTGACAAAATTTTATATTTAGACCAAGGATACTTTCTCATACAAATATCAGTAGGAAAATGCATACTTTTTTTAATTTTAAATTCCAAATAGGATGTCCTCAAATGAGGGCCCTGGGACCTCAAGATATCATACTGTATGACAGGGCAAAACAAACAACAACAGAGTTTACCTATGAACTTGTGGATTATTTTGATATTGGAAAAAACTAAAACATTCAATATTTTAATCATTTTTTTCCATTCATTTCTTGTGATATTTAATGAAACATTCATCACAGAATGTTACATTACAATTGGAACAAAATGTCCATGGATTTGCAAGACTTTCATATATTGACATCAACTTTGCTTCCCCTTCTGCTAATACAATGATCCTTTCCAACAAATTGAATCTCTTCCACAACTTTGGCGAATTGTGAATGCTTTGTCAGTTTTTGATTCTTTGTTTTTTTTAGAGCATTGTCATTGAAGTAGATCATAGACTTCAGTCTTTAAAACCGATTTCTGGACTTGGCTTTTTTTATGAATTTAATGCCTTAGTATTCATTGCTACTCCAGTAGTTTTTTAGGTTTGGTAACCGGTAAAAAGCAAAATTCTTAAAAAACCTTATTCTTCTACTGCAATCTCAAAATTGGCTTTGTTTTTACTACATGTGTATCTACCCTTTCAAAGAGATTATTACTCACAATTTGTAAATATATTTGTCTCGGGGTAAGACCCTCTACTGTATCCTGAAAATTTTAAAGAAATTAATGAGATATTCGACTTTTAGGTCCGAGATTTGTTGAAACTAAATCTCTTTTTTTCCAGTTTGAACTACATTTTATCGTGCTGATTCACAATGTGTAAAATTCTTTTCTTTTCTTTTGGTTTGATAAATAGTACTATGTTCCGTGTTACTGTTAAATTAACTATCTTCAGGAACTGGCATGGAAACTGGGAGGGAACTACTATTGATAATATGAGATGACAACATACTTACATTAACAATAATGTTATATTGTCAACAATGTCAAAGCCCAGCTAACACTTTCTTCTGCTGAAATTTTTCTTCCTTTGTCATCTGTGTAATTCTACACTTTCTCTCTTTAAGTGTCAACAGGAGTCTGCAATAATCACTTCATCCCATGTACCCTGTTAACGTGGACGTGTTAAGGTGGTTTTAGAGAAAATGAAGTTTGATGCTCATGATACATCCTAAATTCTTCCTAGAAATGAGCATTTCATCCACCATAGTTTTGAAATCTGGATTTTTATTATTTCCTAAAAAAAAATCCAGACAGTTTTGAAACCTGACTAGGCCATTCTCTTCGTATCTCATTGAAGTTTCAAAAAGTTTATCAGATTTCTAATTTGAAGTCTCACAAAGATGCCTTCTATAAGCTTGGCCTCTGAAAGAAAAGGTATTTTGAATGAATATATTTAAAGCACTCGCTATTCTTACTCAGAGCCTTGACAAACTATTTCATTACACTTCATATGGAGTGGTGGCAAAATAATATTTTTATGATTAACCAAACTTCTTCTTATGACATTTTTTTCTTTGGAATTCAAAGTATTTCCGATTGCCTAATCCCTTTTGACCCAGTGCCATTCATGTGCCCTGCTCATTCATATAGAAAACAGGAACTTTGTAAATCATAGTTGAAGTCCCAACTATATTCCAATAATTTTCAAGTCTCCACAAACAACCCATTGGTGTTCTTCATTTTTTTTTAATACTTTCATGTATTTCCTTTAAATGAACAGAATGGGCTTCTGGCACAGAGACATATTGATTTCCTTTATGAAGCTTTGAGAGATCTCACCAAATCATTAAGTGCTTCTTGATTAAACAAATGGGGCCTTCTCCCTTTGGGGAAATCAGTAACGTCAATTTACTATCACAGAAGTCTCAATAATTTAAAGACGATGTAGATGGTTTGCACTGACGGCTCGTGCCTATTCGCAAGTTCGCACGTGCACACCCAAGTTCTCTGTGTCTCTCTCTGTATATTTTTCTCTCTGTCTGTCTCTCCCCCTCTCTCTCTCTCTCTCTCTCTCTCTCTTTCTCTGTCCTTGTCTCTGTCTCTTGCTCTGTTTCTCCCTCTGCGTTTCTGGCTCTTTGTTTGCCTGTCGCTGTCTCTGACTGCTTCTGCCAGTCTCTCGCTCTGTTTCTCTCTCTTCGTTTGTGGCTCTCTGGTTGCCTGTCGCTATCTCTGACTGCCTCTGCCTGTCTTTGCCGCTCTTTCTCTCTCTCTCTCTCTCTCTCTCTCTCTCTCTCTCTTACTTACGTGCATTGCTGTCCGTCTCTCTCTCCGTTTCTGTCTCACCGTCTCTCTCTGTCCCTGTCTCAGTCTGATTCAGTCTATCTGTCACTATCTCTGTGTATATCTCTTATTAGTAATAAATGAGAACAAAATATTCATATTTGTTTGAATCAATTGTGTCCATTTTTTAATATTTGGTTGTGTCATCATTACAGTCACTCCAGCTCAACCGCAATTTTTTCTTGAAGAGCGAGAGTAAAAATTTACTTTGGGGGTAATAAATTAGAAATAAATGGGTACTAAATATGCCAATTGGTTTGATGTAATTGTGCTAGTGGTTTCACCAGCTTGACACATCCACAATATTTACAATTCATAATGAAGAATTTTATTAAGGTACAAATTAACCGAGAATATTATCTCGTGTATTTCTAATTTCTGCTTGAATATCTCAAGGGTCCCCACTTCCTTGTTTCCTTTTTATTTAATATTTTTATTTTTGAACTTTTCTTTGAAAATTATGAAATAGTGTTATTTACCGAAGAGAAAACTTGCTATATGCTTTACATAATCATTTAAAACAATTCTCTTCAAAATTTACAAATTTTAACAACTAGTTTAACAATTGAAAAATTAATGTCAACCCTACAAAATATCACAACACAAAAAATATTTTCACGTTGACATATTAAATCCTTTAATAAGTAATAATACTACAGTTCACTGTCCACCAATTCTCCAGAGAAATATCTTCATTGAAACAAAGCTAAAGAACTAACTTGGAATGTTCATGACACACAACTAAAAAACAATATTAAAGTTCTTAAACTCTACCCACTTATAAAGATAAAAATCTTCAATGGATGAAACAGGAATGCCTATTATTAAATCAGTAATCTGTGTTTCACACTTATTCTATTTGTGGTATAGTAAAAATAAATTTTCACACAATTGAAGTTACACAAAATAGATTCTTTAGTTGATTTTAATTATTCCATAGTTTATTAGGCAGTAATAAATTCAGAAAGAACTTACCATTGACTCCATCCAAAAATTTCCACTATCCATTATCCACTCCACATTCTCAAAACTTTCATTTCACTTTAACGCATGCTTTCCTCTCAAAAAGAGAAAATTAAATATATCACGGAAAAATAATACTTGGATCACACAAGGTATAAGAACATCGTGTAAAAACAAACGTACGCTTTACTTTACTTCTAAACATCATAACGTATCACCGAATGATACCTCATTTGTCACGATTGGTAGATGCTAATACGCGATTGGAAGTGCTAATTTTGTGTCGGACGGACGCATGTTATGAGATTATACCTACACCGAATCTTGCTACACCATTAACATTGGCATTGGCTTTGACACTGTCTCACTTCGGGACACTGAGCCATCCATCGCTCATGTTCATTCCCTCATTTGAAGTTGATATAGCCCTTACCTACAGCAGGCGGCAAACGCGACAGCAGCAGCAGCAGCAGTAAGTTTGGCCAGGGATTTTATATACACGTTGAATAATCCGCGCTTTACTTTGGAGCAACGTCAGTTTTATGAGGACAACGGCTACATCGTGTTTCCTCGGCTCGTTGGAGAAGAACTACTGGACGAATGCGCGTGAGAAACATTTTTAATTAATAGAAATTAAATAAATGAATACATGGTAATCATTTTTTATTAACGATGCTTTCAGTAACTTTCATGGTTTAGGTGATGTGTGGAATTGTTCCGCGCTGTAGAATACGAAGGTTGGGCTGAAGTCATGTCAACATTTTTTTCTAAAAGAAATATTGTCGAATTAGACAATTTTATTTTTCGCGTGCGAGTTCGTACTAAGTGTGTTTACAACAATAGATAACTGTGTGTCTTTATTGGCTCAGAGAGCAATGTGATATCAGTTGTCTGACCAATACTATTAATACTCTGTGTCTGACTGCAGTTTGATATGAATGTAAGCTGTTTCTAGCAACGCGCATAAACAAAATTAGACGTTCTCCATGGGAGAGAAGGTCGAGAATATCACAGGCAAGATTCTGCGAGGACTTAGCACACCCATCGGGGTGTGCGGAGCGATGTGGCACGTGCGGTAATCGAATGTCTGGGTAAATCGGGACTCTTAGAACGGATATGTTCTAGAACGGGTATGCTACTGAAATGTTGTGAACGGTATACTAAAATTCTTTGGAACATGAAAACAGTACTGTCATTTAAAATACCTTAATTAATATGAGAAACACAATATTAGTGGTTTTTTTTGGTGTGCCGTGTCATTTCATGTGTATGTATCACATTTTCCACCCGTGCTCGTATTCTGACGAAAATGTTGCTATGACGTTTGCCGCAACCGTCGTTTATTTTGGAGAACAAAGCGCGTGACTGAGACATTTTCTGGAGAGAAATTATAATAGTATAGTTTCTCGTTATATTAGGTTCAGTAGTGTGAAGTGTTATTTTGACACAATTTTTGGTTCAATTGGGACGTAATAAATGAAATTGGATGAAACTTTATTGATTCACAATTGGAACTGATTAAAAATCAAAGCATGTCTGAATTACAGAATGTGATGGGATCGGTTTCCGGTTTGATCCAGTATTGCACTTTCTGTCTTAACATTTTAAGCATGTAGAAATGTTTCGAGGAGACGAATCCGCTTCAATTCTATGAAGCATAAAACAACCGCTTGCCCTCTTAGGGAAGGAAGAGGCGATGTTTTGAGAGAACGGTGGATTTGAGTAGTTTCTTCCTTAATAGAAGAAGATAAACCAAAGGAGCCACGTTTCCTTTTGATGGCGTGCACGGAAAAACATTTAAAAGTATACGTGCGGTTCGTCTTGCGCGAGCCATTGAGGACAGTTTCGGCAAACTCCCAGCGGTTGTGCGTCAAAAGAATGGTACCATTCTCTTCGAAGCACGCACCAATGAGCAAATGGGAAAAAATCTCAAAAACTAAGCAAATTGCCGGTCTGCAGGTGGAAGTGACCACTCACCCTACCCTTAACCTATGTAAGAGAGTGGTGAATCACAATGACTTTGCGTCCGAAAGTGAGGAGGAACTTGTCTTTCTTCAAGAGTCACAGCGTAACGGAGGTGTTTAGGATCAAGGGGAAGGCAAATAAGAGACAGGTCCCTACTTCCACTCTGATCTTGACGTTTAATCTCCTCCTCCCTCAGAGGGGATTAGTCGTGGGTTTTAAAATCTCCACGTGCGGCAGTATGTACCAAACCTCCTGCGTTGATTCAAGTGTCAGTGGCTCGGCCATACCCAACATCGGTGCATGATCATAAGTCCTGTTTGCGCAAATTGCGGCAAATCGATGCACGATACTGATCCCTATGCTGTGTTAACTGTGAAGGAGACCATGCAGCCAACTCGAACAGGTGACCTACATATCTGAGGGAGAGGGAGATCCAAATATCACAGCGACGGAGAAAGTATCTCTTCCCGAGGCGAAACGCAGGTACTTGGTGAAAAACCCTGTAGATCTCGGGCGTTCATTTTCCAGTACTCTGGCAAAGACGGCAAAAACAACAGCGAATTGTCAGACTTCTGCTTCATCTGCTACTCCCCCAGTTGCTCATTTCTGTTGCCCCAGTGGACTTCCCTGACGAGACATCACCTCTGCAAGATGGGAAGATAATAATTCCCTTCAAATACAAATTGTCCAAGAAAAACACACAGGCGAAGTCGGACTTAGAATCCTCTTTTCAGCCCGCACGAAGCCCGATGTCACTCGGCCTTCTGGACCAGATAAACTTAAAAAAGATCGTTCCTCCAAACTCCGACCATCTACCCCGACTCCTGAGACTCTCTCTGAGCGATCTCTTAGCCCGTCGAGCAGTGCTCAGGAGGAACCTGCCTTCTGCCCCGGCTGAAGTTTCTTCAGCCGGGGTGGACAGTCGTCCCTTCGGGCAACAGAGGCATAAACGGAAAATTGGGAAGAAAAAATCCCCTTAGAAGCAAAGCAAATTAACGTCTAAGAGTTATGGCTCTCCTCGCGTGGAACCCTGGGGTGGCTTTCGCACCCGTTTAGACGAATTAAAGCTGATAATGTCACTGAATAGACTCGTTATCTGTCTGCAGGAAACACATCTTCATCCTGAGCATTTCCTCTCTCTCTTGGTGGCTTTTGTTGCTACTGGCAAGACATTGATAATAACCTCCGGGTACGTGGTGGAGTCGTTACATTTGTCACAAACTCCCTGGCGTCCAAAAAATAGACGTACGAACCACTCTTCAGACTTCTAGAGTTCCTCTGAACTTCTGCACTATATCAATAACTACTCTAGTTTATCCCGCCTGGCCAAGTCGTGACACAAGAGGAACTTGAAGATATGTTACCTTAGTTGCTTGCCCCTTTTCTTAGTGTGGGGGACTTAATGCCCACAACCCCGCCTGAGGTGGCACTAGGGCCTGTTCGAGAGACAATATACTTGAAAATATTGACAATCAGAACTGAATACTGACGAAAGCACGCATTTTTCTGTAGCTTCAAACACTTTCTCGTCTTTCAATCAGACTCTCTGTAGTCCATCTCTCTCTACCATCTTTAAGTGGACTGTCCTTGGCGACCTGAGTGACCACTTCCCCGTTCTGGTCAAATTCGATATTCCCGACCCAAACGTTGCTCGTCCTCCTCGCTGGCTAATCCACCGATCTGAGTGGGGAACATTCGAGAAAGAAATACGGATATCGGAAACCTATTAAACGATATCGATGCTATGGTTGCTGATGGTATTTTACTGATGCCGTTCTTCGTGCGACCTCAATTGCCATCCCCAAGTCGTCGGGTCACCCACGACATCCTCCCATGTCATGATGGTCCCCAACCATGGATAACCTGATCAATTATAAAAGATCACGAGCCAAATATAGATTGACCATACGGGAAAGTAAGGCCGCGTCCTGGAGAGCCTATATTTCATCATTCTCTTGCCGTATGTCCCTTAAAGTAGTGTGGCGAAAGGTTCGACAGACTGATGGAAGACTTCCTTCGCCGTCTGTCTCAGGGCTTCTGGTAAATGGAAATCTCACCTCTCCAGAACACATAGTTGAAGGATTGGCCTCACACTACGAGCATATCTCCATCTCCGTACATTACTCTTCTAGCTTTCTGAAGACCAAAAGAAGAATGGAGAACTGCAGACTAAATTTCTCGAGTCGAGTGGAGAAAGATTACAATGCTCCTTTCTATATGAATGAATTTTTCTGTGCCCTCGCTTGTGCAAAAGATTCTGCTCCAGGACCAGACCAGATACATAATCAAATGCTTAAACACCTACCGAAAAAGGCTCGTTCTTTTCTCCTCCGCATTTTCAACTTTATATGGGATAAACATTCCTTACCATGGATTTGGCGTGAAGCCATTGTTATTCCAATCCCTAAAGAAGGAAAGAACAAACACAATCCCTTCAAGTTACCGCCCAATCTCGCTCACAGGCTGTGTGTGCAAGCTTTTAGATCGAATAGTAAATAAGCATCTGGTCTGGCTCCTGGAGCAAAGGAATCTATTTACACCTTTTCAGCATGGTGTCAGGAAGCACAGGTTAACCAAGGACCACTTAGTCTCCCTTGCCATTCAGATCTCAATTTCTTGTGTGCTACGACAACACTTGGTAACATTTTTTTCGACATAGAGAAAGCGTATGAGGCGTACAGGAGGTACGGCATTCTTCGCTTCTTGCATTCTTGGGGCCTTAGAGGACGACTCCCTTCGTTTCTAGTAGATTTTCTTTCGTCAAGATCTTTCCGCATCCGCATTGGTGACACGTTATTCTCAAGTCACCAGTTAGAAAACGGTGTTCCCCAGGAATCAATTCTGAGTGTCACTCTTGTTTGCCGTTGCTATCAATAGTATCATCAGTTTCTATCATCAGTAATTCGATGTCCTATGAAAGCATCGCTCTTCGTTGATGACTGGCAAATTCTGCTCCTCGAAGAACATGCATGTTATTGAGAGGTAGCTACAGCTTGTCCTCAACAAATTGCAAGAATGGAGTGATAAAACTGGATTCAAATTCTCCCCCTCAAAATTCAGCTATATGCACTTCTGTAAAATATACCACATCCATAATCATCCTGATCTTTTTGGGGGGGATCATCTTCCCATCGTCAAATCTGCCACTTTCCTTGGCCTGACATTTGACAAGAGTTTAACAAAGCAAAAGAGGTGGGAAAAAATGCAAAAATGTGGCCATAAAATCGATGGAACAAAAAATAAAATGAAATTAAATAAAAAAATAAAAAAGATCGATTCTGAAGATGAAAATGTTGAAAATTTGGATATTTATATATCTGGGACAAGCTAATCTCAATTTTACCTTTAATTTATTATTATTATTATTATTATTATTATTATTATTATTATTATTATTATTATTATTATTATGTACTTATAATTTTGGGGAAGGCAAGGATGGAGGATGGATTGAACATTCAGTTTGTGATAAATTCAACAAAAATGGGTTCAAAATGGTTTAATTTCGAGTAAATTACTTATGATGGTTGCTAATTTCTTAGAATTGTTCGCAATTGCCCTATTCCTCAAGATTATAAACCATGCTTTATTTGTGGTAAAGGTGCAAAGTTATGTGTAAAATGTTCACTCCCTGGGTTAGCAGGGTTCACTAGTTCCATCTCAATACAACAGTAATCAACAATGTGTATTCCAGGGACCGCTTCCGTGCACTGTGTGATGGAAAAGTCGAGCGCGGAGCTATTACACTTATGGCTGATGTATCGTTACGTCAGAAAGGAGCCAAGGGCGAATACCTTTACAACAAAGCACAAGATATTGTCTACGATGACGTATTTTCTAAATACATTTTGTTGCCTGAGGTGAGTGAATTGTTTGTCAACAAATTATACAACATTCGCAAATGTCGAATTCAAACAACGTCAGGGGAGAAGGGAGAAATAAATTTCACGTTTTTCAATGTCAATATTTTATCCTTAGAACACTTTTGATAACGCGACTCTCCCTATCCTTTTTATTTACTTTCATTGTTTTATTATATTCCTAATAAAAAATCTTTCGCACTTCCGGCTATTTTATCACTTATGCGGTTCACAGAAATTTATAATCAAGTTTGATAAGATTTATTTCCTTTGAATTATTGTCTTAAAAAAACAACAAACAAAAAACAGTAGATACTGAAGGTGACTATGGAGAAGGGCTATCACTTAACATTGCGGCTATTTAAACCACAAGATATCAGTTCACATTGACAGATTAATTGTTAGAGATTCCGGGCGCGTAAACTACCATGTTCATTAGTCCCGTGTCTTTTAAAAAAAGAACTCCAAAAATATATTGTTTTTAAATATCTCTCATGCTGATATATACACATTTCCTGCGACTTGTAAACACCATTTCATTTGCGAGTTTAAGTACCTCAAATGACTTTAAATGAAGTTTTTCGAAAACTCAAAAATTTTCTGTGAAAAGGAGCTTCAAATTTCGCATTTACAGTAACGCTTAAACGCCATTTTCTTAAAAACGGCTCCATATTTGTCAATGAAAATGTCCATTTATGACGAAATTTTACTCTTCTTTAATAATCTTGAAGTAATATTTCGGTTCTACAGTTAGGAAACCGAAAAACGGAGAAAATGTCAAAAAATGTACTTTAGGCGGCGATAAATGGTAGCTGGCAAAAGGATGGGGCAAGGCTGTAAACCTAGTCCACACCAAGGAAATTAGAAAACTTTACTACGAGAATGTCTATGCCATTCTGTAGCACCGCTAGTTACTTTCTCGTATACATAGTTAAGAGAAAGTTAAGTTATGCTATGGAAAATCGATTTGGAGACGTCAACGGAAATACACGTTTTGTATCCCCTGATACCGAAAAGTGGTTCTTTTCAAAACGTCCGTCCGTCTGTGAACATTACTAGCGCCTAAACCACATGCAGGATTTTTTTTCCAAAATGGATATTCCCCGGTCAATCTGTCTTGTCTCGGGGCGCTGTAATTTTGAAAACCATTCTTTAAAATTTGGAGGCCCATGGGATGGGATTTCAATTGCCAAAGTTTGAATTTTTCTGTCGTTTTCCTGCAACTACAAAACTCATAATTCATATTTTTCCTTTAAATAGAATTTGTTTTCCATAGTTAGTTCTTTCAAGGTCATGTACATTTTTTGAGAATTTAGTATTATTTGTGCACTATTGCCTTTTGGGAGTAATAGTGTTAAATGTTCTCTATAAGATGACATAAACGCCATTCTTCTGTATTTTTTGTTTTTTCAAAAATTACAAAAATTGAACATTTTGAGTAACATCTTACGTTGTTAATTTTTACATTAACGGCGATTTGTTCCATTATCGTATTTATGCGCGCATGTGCTTTGAATGATGTCATGAAGTTTCTTGAAAACTCGAAAGTTGTTCGTGAGAACGAGCGCCAAATTCTGCATTTTCATAAACGCTCGAACGACATTTTCTTAAAATTATTCCAAATTTTATCTTCAAACTTGTCGTACGGATAGTGTTAATTTACAATTGTCATCTAACATTACAACCTAAAAGCAACTAAGCATGATGTAGTTGTTATAAATTATGCTTTGACTGTTCAAAAATACGACTGTCCCTGCCGGGTATCAACCCCTGGTCTCCTGAAATACACTCAGTGGCTCCGATCAATTTAATTTTATTTATTTTAAAACAAGTACGCAGTGGTATATTATTTTAATTTATCTCTTAACTTTGACAAATAATAATAATAAATAATAACAGATTTAGCCTATATATCTAGTTTTGATACATTTGCATCAGTTTTCCTCAGAATGTTGCTAATTTAACATGTACCTGACCGGAAACAATGGCTTGGCATAGAGTGGCTGTAGCACACGATTCATTCAACTCAAGTTCTCATTCATTTGTGTTTCGGGCCGTGGCCCGACTTCAGTCTTGTCACACGATGGACCCATGTGCTTTAGCAACTCCATGTGGAGATGGGTGTGGTGGCTGACTTTAATGTGTGCTGGCGTTTTATGTGTATTAATAAGGTGTGTATTTTCTACATTTTTTGTTTTGGTTTATAAACGTTTCTTTGTGGAGTGTTAATTAATGAATTAATTTTTGAATTTCTGTGTTGTCCTCATGCTTTGTTGATTTGTCTTTGTACTCTACCGCTGATGAAGGAATTAAATATTTCGAAACGTTGGCATAACTGTTTCTTTATCCATTTTGACCAATCCCGTGAACTAATTTTATATTACATCAATGGTCGTGATTTCTACAGTGGTAAATACAAATTATTTTTACTGCGCTATAATTTATTTTCACTTTTTGCATTTACAAGTGGAGAGTTGTCGCAAGCGTTACAAAATTATTTAGGGGGATTCATGCGGAAGTTATGGGTACGTTACTAGGGAGAGAGAGAGAGGGTATTGAAAATACTCCAAATTTTGCGTTACGTGATTTATGGACGGCTCCTAAACTGTTCGGACGATTTCTCCAAAATTGATATTCCCCAATCGATCTGGCTGATGTCGTGGCCCCTTGAATTTAAAACATATATTTTAATTTTGGGGGGGTACTGTATGAATGAAGCCCCTAGCACATTTTCATAAAAATGGCGTCATCGGTTTTGATTAAATTTTGTTTTTGAATAGTCTGAAGGGCGTTTCAGAGAATGGCGCAGGTCTCAGTTGGTTAAAAACTCTGATTTTTCGAAAATTGAAAAAATTCAAAATTTCTTGGGCGTCTTCCTACAACTAAAATATTAAAGATAGACATTTCCCCCTTTAATGAATTCTGCTCCATAAAGATAGATTTTGAAATAAGGTCGTGAAGAATTTTTCTAAAATTTAAGTTTTTCGCGTGATTTTGCGTGAAATATAGGCAATTTTTAATTTTTGTTAAAACAATTACGGCTCCATCGTTTTAGATGAAATTTCGTTCGTGGAGAGTGTGAAAGACGTTTAAGAGAATGGTGTAGGTCGAGAATTGAAAAAAATCAAAATTGTTTCGAAGTCTTCCTGCAACTCCAATTATGAAGATACATTTTTTTTAGTGAAATGTGTTCATCAGTAACAGATCTTTAAATAAGATCATGTTCAGTTTTTCAAAAACATTTTTGCAAAATGTTGTGTCAAACATACGCAATTTCTATTTTCTTGAAACAACTTTTTCTTAAAAAAACGCACATTTTTTTATTAAATTGATAGCATAAAGGACGCTCAAGTAATTGATGCAGGTCTTATGTTCATTGAAATGCGTGATTTTGTGAAAATTTAAAAAAAAAATGTCGGCGTCTTCCTACAACTACAGTTGTGAAGACTATTTTTTATTAATGAAATGTGTCATAAAAAACAGAACTTCAAAAAATGTCTTGTTGATCTTTTTGAAAATGTGAATATATTTGTGTAATTTGGCGACAAATTGAAATGCCTGCTGCGAATTTACTACGCTTCGTGAACAATTACAGACAGCTTCGTAAGTTAGATTTTGTGTATTAATATTTATTTGTTCGTTTCTTATATTCGATCTTTTGTAATACACTTACACATGAGTATTTTATAAAGTATTTAAAACCTATTTGAAATACATAAAATAAAAGTTACTAGCTCTCAGGCAATATCAGCAACGCAGGGAATGCAACAATGTAATTCTGCGTCGCGATTTCCTGTGAATTATGTCTCATTGTTCTGACATGATTTAGCTGTATGAAAATGAGTTATAATTGTTCAATTTGCGTTGATAATTGTTTGAAAATATTTAGTTTTCGCCCCAAATGTTCTAAAAACGTTAATATTATTCATGCAACCATGTACTTAAAATTCAGAATATGCGTTAAACGAAAATATAGGGAGTAACAGATAACATTTATTTATATAAATCCTTATTTTACACTGTAGTACAAAACGCGTATAATAAAAACATATTTTCAAAGACAATAAACAAAAAAGTTACTAAGCAACAAAAATGTCTCGCTTCAGCCCACGTCTGTGCATAAACCTGGAATATATGCTCTTAAATGTCACATAAAAATATAGTCAATGAAAATATCCCGGAAATATTCAATTATGCAAAATACAAATTGGCTACTTTTGTTTTATTTTTGGTGCTAAGTAAAGTTATATACATTCCTTTCAATATGCGCAATTAGTAAAGAAATGCAATTGCATGAAGCTCCGCCGTCTAGAAATGAGTAAGTGATGCTTCAATTACACTACATGTGAAAGTATGAGCCAGTACTTCCGTTTGCGATGAATTTTGCAGCGGTTTTTTATAAATTACTCCCACGATTGCCCGGTGACGTACTTTATATATTAGTATCATCTGATCCCTAAAAAGATACTGATATTAAATAAAAGAAAATAGTACATTAATCGCATAACTTCAATGACTTAAAGAAAACAATGCCCGCGAAAGTTTTTCCATAAGAGGCTGTACTAATTTAAACTTCTTTTATTAAAAAATTAGTCCGGTAAGAGCCAAATTGTTTTTTACCATCTTGAAGAACTGAGATTTTACTTTCCTTTAAAGTATTTTTGGGGGTACTTCACGGGAGTCGATTTAAGGAACATTACCTTAAAGTTTTATTTTCTTGCGCTTCGTTTGATGTGTGTGTGTATGTATATATAAGGTGGTAAAATTCAAAAATGTACTTGATATTAAAAATCGTAGAATATAGATATTATTCCCCAAGCGAATTAACATAGTTTTGACATCGCTGCGCTGGAAACAATGCGTTGCTCTCTTCGGACGAAATGAATGCTGATGTGCATCACAGGCGCTTTGTTTGAATTGGACGTTTTCAAGTAATAGCTAAGGTGTTAGTAGCGCAGAAAATGCAATATTTCAATACGTAGCTGTTTCCAATAAGAGAAAGTATGTGCTGTTGTAGCATCACTAGTTTTAACAGTCCTTTGGTACGAGGGAGAAAATTTACAAAACAAATTTGTAGCCGCCAAGAAAAGTTTTAAATAAAGAAAAATTGCTTTCATTCCATATTTCCACATGCTAAAATTCTCATATATTCAAAAATCGTACATGACCTTATTTCAAGATTTATGTTTAAAGAACAGATTTTATTAAGGAAATAATTCTCTATTTCAATATTGTAGTAGTGTAAAAAAGCCGAAAAAAATGTGACCTTTTGCAATTTTCGAAAAATTTGTGATTTCAATGAAAACGTCACGCGCATCTATCTCTTAAGCGTCTTTTACGCTATCCGTGGACAAAGTTTTATGAAAAAATGGTACCATTTTTGTGAAAATTTCGAAAATGTTGAAGTTTCATGTAAAGTATCCTCAAAAATCAAAATATCCGTTTCAAACTCGCAAAATCCTCGACTTCGTTCAGATCAATTGGGGAATATCAATTTTGAATAATATCGTCTAAACGGATTAGGCGCTAGCGTTGTTTGCCGTCAATCGATTTTTCGGTATCAAGGACCCACAAAACATGGATTCTTACAAAATCACGTGTTAGAGGAAGTATTCCTCTTCCACTTTATTTCAGTTGTATATACGAGTTTTGTGGCTCTCACGCGCAATCAATCTTTATAAATGAGGTTACAGACGCGAAAGTTTCACGAAGATTGACGAATTGCACTTTACTTTTTAAAATGAAAATTAAATGGATTTGTTTAAAAAAACATTAAATATTCATGTCAAATGTAACCCGCAACACTCAGGCAGTTTTGTTGAAAACTGTGTAGTTATATAACTCCAAAACGAAGCGATCTAGATCTTAAAACCTGGAATTTCAAAGAAACTTTCATCACACCGCAATCTACAGAATGATATCTTTTTGGATATTCTATTACAATATTGCTGGTTCAGCGCTTTTCGACACTTCATTGTATTTCAATTTCAATCACTGCAAAGAGTTGAGTTGTACATGCCCGATCATGTATTTTCGTATGCACAACTTTACGAAGCTTTCTCAAGAATAAAAAGCTTTTCTAATATTTTTGTGACTATAACGGAAAACGAAAAGCAAACTGTCCAGGAAAGTTGTATATTTACTTCAAATGTTTTTTTAAGGAAGTGTTGTGATCTGTTCCAAGAACTTGTCAATAACACTGAATAAACCGGAACATTTGTTGCAAAAATCAACCCATTTTTATTTTTATTTGATATTCTGTAAGTACATTGGAAGTTGCCTTTATACATTTTTAAACGCGTTTCGTTAACATCCCTTAATATGGAAATGGAAGGATAGGGAAGCGGATGAGAGTTAACGTGCGAACGTTCTCGCACGAGTTCGGTAGTTTACTATACACAGGAACATGATTTATCCTCTTTTTCGTTACCTGAGCACTACAATATGTTTTTTCTGCCGAAAATGCACCGTTTTCCGGCTCACAAATACAATACTTTTACTTCTTTTAAGGTTCGAGAAAGTAAAAACATGTTTCACCAAAATTACGCAATAACTACTAATATTTTCGAAAAATTGAACATGACCTTATTTCAGGATCTGATTTTGATGCGAAGAATGAATTTTTGAAGCGAAATTTTTCTACCTTCATTATTACAGTCGGAAGAAGGCGTCGAAAACAATTTGAACTTTTACAATTTTCGAAAATTCAAGAAGTGCAACGAAAATGTGACCGACACCAGTTCTTTAAGCGTCTTTTTCTCTATCAGAGGTAAATATGGAGCCATTTTTTAGAAAATGTAAAATTAGCTCCAAAAATCAAAATATTGAAAAAAAATTCAAATTGAAGGGGTCGCATCATCATTAAGATCGATCGGGAAAATTCTTTCTGGTGAAAAGCCTGTTTACGGCCGCTACCATTGATTGTAGATAGACGTTTTACCGTCATACGATATTTCAGTATGGAGGTACAGTAGAAACCTGGTAATCCGAACTAATTGGGGATGTTGTGTGTTTGGATTATCCGAAAAACATGTACCGTACATATAAAAATACATGTACACAATGATGCGAAACAATGCAACGCAGCGTGCTATTTGAGAAAATAGCTACATAGCGCAGCGATCGCATCATCACATCGTCAAGCGGATTCATTTCCTTACGGCTATTTCCCTTCTTTACCGACTTTGCAAGCTCCTCTGGATGAGAATTACTGCTACATAAACATATGATGTACACCGTAGTTACCAGTGGAATAAATGTTTCATTTCGATAACTTGTGTTTCAATAATTAGTTGTTCAGTTCTACAGTAATTATAAAATCCTTCTTTTCACTACAAATGAGCATTTTGTTTATGTTTCCTCAATCCCGAATTTTGATCGGATTATTCGAATTTCGGGTTTGCAGGGTTCGAATGTACTATTAAACGTGGATTTTGACCACACATCGTTAAGAGGATGTAATTTACTACACATAGGAACGAGAATTCACTTTTTCGTTACCAGGTCCGGCAATAAGTTTTGGTGTCGAAAAATCCGTAGTTATTACGCACTGTTACAATATTTTCTGTAAACCGTTGTAGAGTAGAAGAAGAAGAAGTAGTAGTAGAAGTAGTGGTAGTGGTAGTAGTAGCAGTAGTGGTGCCAGCAGTAAATTACTAAGGTCATTAGTCCCGTAAGTATAGTGCATGCTTTTGTTCTGGATTTCTCCTGCTGTATGGCGGGATCCGGCGCTGACCTACCGACGGCTAGCGGGTTGTCCCAACGAGGTGTCTCCCACAAGCAGGGTACCGCCCCAGCCGGCACAAGCTCTAAACTTCCGACGGGTCTCCCGGCATGTGAGGTAGTGTAATACACGTTAGTGAAAATGTAAGGGGTGAGGACAAGGAAGGTTAGATCGCGCGCGGTCCATGACCCGTTTGTTAGGGTACTGCTCCGGCATTCGCCAGTTATTGAACAGAGAAACCACGGATAACAACCGATCAGAGCAGCCGGCTGCTAGAATTCTCCTCCAGACAGCGACTGAACACGACCTTAGCTGACAAGCTAGTATCGAAAATCGTCGCCGTGGGACTCGAAGGGGTTCCGGTCAGGGGGTCTACATTTACATCAGTTGATGCCCTGTTCACAGTATAAATTGAACATCCAATATTTCGTTGTGAGTGCATTCTAAACGATGGCATTACCTTATGCACATTGTACATACATTTTTCCCGCATACATTTTACATCATTGCATTGAACATAAACATTAAGTCAATAAATCCATCTTAACGTATCTTCCCCATCATGTCGCCGTTCAACAATGAACTTCTCAAATAACCGTTGCCCAGCGTGCGGTGTTAATATAAAATTAAATTTAAATAAAAAGTGCGATCAAATGTATGGTACGCCAATTTGTTCAAGTTTTCCTTTTATATTACTCGTGTTTTTAAGAGACAAAACTTTATTGGGCTAATTTCAATTAGGGTTTGTGGATTGGTTGAAAGAACATACATCAAGAAACTGAGAATACAAATTGTAGAAGAGAGTAAAAATCGAATATTGAGATTTTCAATAGTAAATTATAATTAAAATTAAATAAATAATTCTTCATATCCGTTTTCTTCATTCCTGTTCTCCCAGGATTTGTATCCGAAAACCGTAGTTGGCAGAACACCTGCATACACTTCATTAATTTCAAGCAGAAATTTAGCGAAAACTACTAGTTTTTTTAAACGAACGTACGTGACTGTTTTAATGAGCTGATATTTTAGGCAAGGCTGAAAAGATTTTGTTTAAGACTAAAATCTCAGTCTTTTATTTTGTAGTTTCCAAATGTTACGTTTTTGCAACTTTCGAAAATATGGAGAGTTCAACGAAAATTAGACTTGTCCCTTCCTTTAAGCGTCCCTTCTATTCGTGAAAAAAAGTGAGTGGTTTTTGACGAAATAATTTTTATTTTATTTTAGAAATTACATAAAAATCAAGCGCAACTTACCCGAAAACTACTTTTTTTAAAACTGCACGTGGCCTTTTTTAAAGAGCTGCTTTTTTACAACAAACTTTGTCTGAGGCAAAAATGTAAATGCTTTGTCTGAGGCAATTTTGTAGTTCTGAAATGTTAACTGATTTCAATTGTTGGAAAAAAACAACAGAGAGATAGCTGAAAATGAGACTAGCGTCATACTTTTTAATTTTTTATTACATTACGATTTCAAGCATTTATTTTACCTAAAATAGGCAGGCAAAGGGGTATTTATTTGTACTAAAATAGGCATGCAAAAAGGCATTTATTCTGGCTAAACTAGGATGTAAAAACACAACGAAATTAAATCATTTAAAATTAATTAGTGTAAAAAGCATTGACCATTCGGTATGGCTAATTTATTTTACTCGCGACGCTGTCTTTATGAAAAGCTATCGTGAACTCCCTTTTGACTTTTTTAATCGCCCGAAAGGAAGAGAGCAAGAAGTAACTGAGAAGCGTACGTATATCGTGGACAGTCAACTCTGTCCGCAAAAGGGCCAATGTCTTCCGAGGCCATTCACAAACGGGTCGAAATATCTCGTGAGCGAACAAGTCTGTACGCATCAATGAAAAATATCAAAAATCTTCACTGATATCTTCCTTTCCCTTTTTAACCCAACCTAACACTGGATCCGTCGCGACCACAGTAAGACAATACAAGACCGTGTCTTCATGTTATCCAGGCCTGAAGGTATGTTTCTAGCTTGATAGAAATTTTCAGGAGGGGAAAATATTGACAAAAATGCAAAATGCCAAAAATACGCATCGAAGCTAAAATAGGCAAAATGAAAATCTACTAAAACAACTCCAGCTCAATTAAGTGATTTCTATTGTTAGAAGTCATAAAATCGTAACAATAATACAAAAGGTATTTTGCAAAACTTCCAGTCTACTTATTACACGTAACTTTAGCATCTGTAACTTTTGTACGGTTGAAGTTATTGCAATGCAGTTTTCACGGAAGTACATGAAGAAATGGGGCTAATTGATACGTGTATTTATTTTTATATTATCACTTGTATTTTACGAGATATTTGATGTAACTTTGTTTTTTCAAATGGAACTATGCATATTTTTCAGTCTATCATGATGAGTAAAAAAATACGAATCCAATGACGCACGTGATGAAAACACTGCAATAGTTTTGTGAATATGTTTTGAATAATTTGTGAACGTGCAACATATTTGGAATATGTTGCGTATCTTCAAATACAAAAATCCCTTCCCTGTGCGCGAGTTTGCCGATGGACGCTGTGTGGCGGAATGTTCCATTCAAAATATCCGTTAAACACCAGTCACCAAAAAATAAAAATTACTCAAAACTAGTGATGCTGCCAAAGCACATACTTTCCCGCATTGTTTCTAAAAGCTCTGCAACATTACACTACTAAATAGGTAATTTATCAACTTTTTCTTTACCCAGACCCGGTCGTAAGTGTTTTTCTGTCTAAAATTCGCTGTTTTTTTCAGCAGCACTACAATAATTCACCAAACTACGTAAGCAGTAGCGAGAAAGTAAAAGAACTAAAAATAAAAATTCAAGGCCAGGCTGGCATTCATCAATCTTTAACTTCAATCGTGGAATTAATTTTCAGGTGCTTGATATTGTAGAATGTATCACAGGGCCAAACATCATGGCCATGCACACAATGCTCATCAACAAGCCACCAGATTCTGGAGCCCTTACTTCCAAGCACCCTTTACACCAAGATTTACATTATTTCCCGTTTCGACCAGCCGATCGTATTGTAGCTTCCTGGACAGCAATGGAGCAAGTTACTGAAGCTAATGGCTGCCTTGTTGTGGTGCCTGGAAGCCATCGTGGTGTTCTTATGCCTCATGGATATCCCAAGTGGGAAGTAAGTTTTTATTTTGTGGAAGGAAGGAACATTCTTGCAAGGAAATGACCTTTTTTGTAATAACTTAGTATTAATAATAATTTATATTGAGGTTTTTTTAGTATGCAATTCAGAACCAAAGCAAGATGACTAAGGGGAAAATAAATTCCAGTAATTCAATAGTGCATGTGACATAAGTGTTAACCAGTACTAATGAATATAAATTTCAATTAGCTAATTGTCTTTGCTATCCAAAAGGTATAATTTCTTGATACTTGACCAATTTGGAATTCTTTACATAGAATTGCCACGTAATGGGCCATCAACATGTATTTTTTAGCTCAACCAGAAAATTATTCTATCTGATATTCTTTCACAGTCAAATGTCTTAAATCAAGGCCAAATAGACTCCACTATGCTTAAAGGGACCCCTTAATAATATTTAACTTGTTATAAAAATGAGCATGAAAATGTACTCTAACCTTTGCAATTTAAAAAATGAACATTAAAATAAGTTGCATTTATGAATTGAAATAAAATTTTGCTTAAAACACATACATGTTGGGGATCCTAAGCATGCAAAGTCATGTACTTCAATCCATCCTTGTAGCAAGATAAACATCTGGCATGGTGTAAAGATCTATAGTTTGGTTTTGGTCCCTCAAAATACACAAGCAACTATAATATCAATAGAGGTTTCTCAGGTGGCCCAATTGGGCTCTGGTATAAGAGCAACAATATTTAAACAGAATTTTTTGTTTTTATTAAATTAAATAATTTCAATATTTAAAATTGGTTTTGCAGAATGGAGTAAACAAAGCCTATCATGGTGTGATAAACTGCGACAATGTTCCCACTATAAATCTGGAGATGGAGAAAGGTGACACTGTCTTCTTTCATCCACTTTTACTTCATGGATCAGGAGTAAATCGCACTCAGGTATGTAGTTCTCAATTAATGATATTCATGATGTGATCAGAGAAAATTGGCTAGATGAGTAACTTGATTCCTGGCAAGGTACCCTTCATTGAATTCACATATTCCATTTAAAAATGTGACAAGCATTTTTGTGACACAATAATAGCTGTATCTTCATATGCTCTGATTGGAGAAATGGGAAAGAGAAAGAAACTAGAATGGAATTAATTATGCCTTTACAGATTTACATAAAGTTTTTACAAACTGAATATAATATTTTCACTTGTAAGTTCATTACATCATATTTGTATTTGAAAGATTATTACTATTATTATTACTAGTAGTATTCTTATTGTATTATCTTAATAATTGTCTATTTTAGGTAACCTTTGTTGAATAGGACATATCTGTACATAAATATTTCTTATTGGAAATGTAGGAAACTCGGAATATGATAATGTTCTATTGATAGAATGCAAAAACTTGCAAATGTCACTTTTGGGTCTATGAAAATAAGATTGAAAAATCTCTCTCTGCCAGTGCAAAGGTTACCAATCTCACCCTTGTCTTTTTCAATGTCAGTAGGAGAGTTATGTGCGAAGTTGTCATCTCCGCTTCTTTCCAGAACCATCTGTCTAGTGAACATTCATACTGATGAAGCTTTCTTAATAAAATCTGCGATTATAAATGCTGAAGCACATGAAAGGTGAAAATTTACACTCCTTGAAACCACATTACATTCTCCACACTTATCTACTACAAAAATTTAGATAGATGTTGACAGAGAATGAAGGGTTCTAAACATTAAATAATCACATATGAAATATATTTTTAATGTCAGAGCAAAAATAAATAATTGTGCAAGTAGAGCAATGCATCATCAGCTTTATTTCCACAGCAGGCTAGCACAGGGCATGAGCCTATAACCATTTTGGACCCCCATTACCAGATGACATGGCATGACAAACTGCAGCTTAAGTCGGCAATCAAATATTAATTCATTAATTAAAATCTATTCAATTTTGAATTAAAGACACCATCTCACTGGGAAAATGGGATACACCTGTAGCTAGCAGGAAAAATGATAATCTCTAAGGGACAAAGATAAAAATCTGAACTAAAGCCACACTATAAAAAAAAAAACCCACACCACACACCTAAAAAAAGTAAAGTAAAAAGGAAAGTTATCAACTCCATTGTATTATGTTTCAAATGTATTTCATTTTTAATCCTAGTTTTAAAAAAAATATAATTTTTATAGCACATGAAGGGTGACCCCCCCCCCCAAAAAAAAATTGTACGATCTCAATTTTTACTCGCCCTCCAGAATTTTTTTATCTCAGTTAGAAGAAATATAACAGGCAATCTTGCTGTATTCAATTGCTGTTGCCAAAGCTATATTCTTTTGATTGAGAACACATTTTATAAAATTTTATTTCCTTTGCTAACATGGAACTGAAACAAAGATGACAACTTAGCCCCATTATCTCCAATTACATTAACATGCATACATGTGCACTTTCATTCACACATGGTCATCCTCATATGCCCACTAGTTGGTTAGGAAATTATTTATACCCAAACCTGTTACTGTTTTTTTTTTTATATATATATAAAAATATACAAACTGCAACATTTGTATTGGTCTAATATTTAACTACATTACAGGTTATTGTAACAATTCAATTTGCATGTTAAATGAACCTTCTCATTGCAATACAAGTGTAGGAAACAATTGAAGATAAACACTCATTTAGCAAATTGGTGATTTCTTGAAGCATATAACTTGTATAAAATTTTCACTTGTACACTGTAATACAATATATTTTCTTCACTTTATTCCAGTAACTCATTGTTCCACTTATATTATTCTACATACATTTCTAACACTATCCTATTATTTCATTTATAGATATTTCAAGATTTTTTATTCCTCTAACCTACCGATAACCGAGTCAGTTTTCAAAATGGCACGATTTTTGGTAGTAGACTTCAGTTCTTACATTCAGAGGTGAATTACCTGCTGAAATATGCTCAACATCACAGAAAAATCAACAAATCATCATTATGACCTGTTACTCCTCCGTTTTAGTAATTTCACACAGGGTATGTAATTCATCCCTTGAATCTGTGAATACTAAAGTTCTTCCTTGAATCTGCCCCATTTATTCCTCTGACCTGAGATTTTAAAGTTTTATTCCTCTTTCCCTACCTAGGTAACCATCATCATCCTCTCTGCTCAGCCATAATTATTCCTTCAGCCGTCAGAAATACCACAAATACTACAAAAATAACGATATACTCGTCAGTCATAGCCATTGTGCACACTACTTTCATTTATTTAAATGGACATGGTAACACCCTTTTCTTGCAATAAAATGAATTGCTTAACTCTCATCTTGTGCACCTTTCATTGCAACTATGTGCAAAATATACTTAAAAATGAAAAGAAAAGTAATTTTTGTCAAATCTCCAGGCACTAGTACCTACTATATGCCTGGAGATATTCACATATTCAATTCTGATAAAACTAATAAATGATTAATTATATGGATAAGATATGAAAACGAATATAACCCTCAACCCCACCTACCCACCCCCCGCCGCATAAATTAAGAAACTAAGATAATATTTTCTTCTATTTCATAGGGTTTCCGCAAAGCTATTTCCTGCCATTATGCTGCTTCAGAATGTGAATACATTGATGTTCGAGGTACAACTCAAGAGATCATAGCAGAAGAAATAAAAGAAATGGCAAAGAGAAAAGGCTTTGAAGCGGATTTCACAGTAAGTATGGTACATAAAGCACTTAGTACTGTTACGATTTTACTCCAATATCTCGCAATGTGTTTGTTCTCTACAGGATCTTTGGAGATACCGGAGTCGCCTTGCCCGAGGTCAACACATGAACTTGTAGAATATTACTCAGGGAATAAGGCGGCAAACAATTTGTTTATTAATGGGCTGCAGTTCTCAATGCATCATTACTTAATTATGTTCTATACACTTCATTTCAGTACAAGATCAAACTTCAGCAAGAAGCTGAATTTTATATATTAATGATCTATGACAAGATCAAATGAACGCACTGAGAATTACAACTGCAGAAAATGTAATCTTGTTAATGTGATACCCTCTTTGTAAATATATAAATAAATACATAAAAATATGGGGTACAAATAATAATAATAATAATAATAATAATATTGCTTACTGCTATATTTTTATCCTAGATTTTTTCTATTTTCTTTTTCATGGTATGTAGTTAAAAATATTATGTAACTATATCATGACAGACATTTATAAAACAATTAAAATATTACATATGTATAAAATTACAAATTCTGTTGCATGTACACAAAATATAAATATTTACATGTATATTACATGATTAACATGGAATTAACACAGCATAGTTAATATAATATAAACTGAAGTCATTTACTTCAGAAGTAAAATTAACATACTTTACTAGTAATCTAAACTACATAGAAAATAAAACCAGAAATATCACAAGTAACATAAGAATAGTGGATTTCATAAGAAACCTCTTCAATCAAACTGTCTAAGGAACTCAAGCAGCAACCACCAGTCACTTTCAAGAACACAATTTTTAAAAATATTGAACCAATCAATGAGCTGCTACCATTCCAATTATCACTGATCGTCTACACATTCCTCATAATGTCCAGCATACCAGTGCTTTTGCTGCAAAGAGAAGCATTATTATTTAAACTCAGCAAGTATGATTTGTAACAAAGTATGACTTTTAACACACAATAAAATTTCACCATAATCATTAACTTGAGACTAAAAAGCAGCAAAATGCTACATGCCAAGATACATTTCAAATCCAAGTTTTCTGATTTATTTGTATTTATATATAACTCTTCACAGCATAATCATATTGCTCATTAAGTAATATTTCTATCCGAGAACACATCTAGATTAGTTATCTTTATACTAACTAGGACATAAAATTTCTAATGACAATGAAAGCTATTGACATTAGATTAAATAGCACGGTTTTACAACCATGTATCATCAGTGAAAGGAAAACCTATGACACTATTCAATCTTAAAATAGAGAATCTCTCTACTGCAATGTAAGTTTTGGAACATAAGCAAAGCTTCTAGTCCCTTAATTTTTTTTTTTCACACAGTACTACAATATGTCAAAACATTCAAGATTTTTTTTTTAATCTGGCAGTATGAATCACTATAATATAAATGAGAAAGGTGTGAAAACGCTTAAAAAAAAAATTAAAAAAATTAAAAAAAAACACACACACACACGTCCGACTTCCCTTTCCATCCACCCCACACATTTGGAAAAACAGGTGAATTGTCAGGATTATAAAGACTCATGTGAATAAAAGTAGGTAAGTATATGCTTGCACTGCAATCTAGTACTTAATCAACTAACACTGCAATCTAGTACTTAACAAGATGCGTTTGCCCAGGAAAAAAAAAGAAAAAGCTAGGCTTAGCTACTCCGAATACGAGTGGAAACCTGAACAAATTGAGTATGCAGTTTCCTTTCTGGCCATCATACTCTAAAGTTGTGACTTGTTTTATGTAATTTTATCTTATGTAATTTTCAATAATTTTCACTAAATTTGTAGAAAGTGAGGGTCATTCCCAGCAGTTTCATAGAAAAAATTAGTTTTCTACGTGTATGAAATCTGATACAAACCTGAACCCAATGACCAACCTAACCTCGCAGATTCCTACTCATGAGAAGTACGTACCGATTCCCCAGTTCACTTTAACAAGTAATGTTTTTTTCCTTCTAATTTTCTCAGCATTTCCTTGCTAATGAAAGATGAGATTATTCACACCAAATTACGAAAATGCTTTCAGAACTTAATCCAAACTTGGCGTAAATACATTTTTGTTCACACCAACCACTGTCCTGTACAGTACCAACATTTTTGTTATTAATTAACACTTCCTTAGAATTATAATTAGTTTGTTCTCAAAATGTAATAACTACCAACAATTTCGAACATTTTGTTAATATTAGTTTAGTTATAGTTAATAATAGTTTTACAATAAATAAAATAAACTGCACTGTTATCTAAATAATGAACTGTAAATAATTTCATATTCACACATAACCAGACACTAAAAATCCTATTTTTGCTCACCTGACATACTTCATTGCAGTAACAGATAGCTCGACATTGTGAGCAAACTACATGAGCCTCTTCCTGACACACTGCACATATTGGCTCTCTCTCTGAATTGCAAACGACTGGCACAGGATGTCTAGTTGCTGCTAACTTCTTGTTCTGTACAGCAGTATCCTGTAACACATTGCTTTTAATAACTAATTGAATTCACAAATTCAAGAAATGAAAGAACAAAAATGGAAAGAAGATTATATGATTCATTCCAAACAAAAACCGATAGACAAAACCTGGAATGTTCCAAAATATCCAATTTTTTTGCACACTATTACAAAAAATAAAAGACCTGAGTTTGATAGTTTGGCTGAACTAACTTTCTCTCTCCCCCCTCTTTCCTTCTAAGTGTTATTTTAAATAGTGAGAAATGTCCTGGATCAGAAGCGCGCGCGCGCGCACACACACACAAACGCGCGCGCGCGCACACACACAAACGCGCGCGCGCACGCACACACACACACACACACACACACAAACGCGCGCGCGCGCACACACACACAAACGCGCGCGCGCACACACACACACAAACGCGCGCGCGCACACACACACACAAGCGCGCGTGCACACACACACACAAACGCGCGCGCACACACACACACAAGCGCGCGTGCACACACACACACAAACGCGCGCGCACACACACACACAAACGCGCGCGCGCGCACACACACACAAACGCGCGCGCGCGCACACACACACAAACGCGCGCGCGCGCACACACACACAAACGCGCGCGCGCGCGCACACACACAAGCGCGCGCACACACACACAAACGCGCGCGCACACACACACACAAACGCGCGCGCACACACACACAAACGCGCGCGCGCACACACACACACACACAAACGCGCGCGCGCACACACACAAACGCACGCGCGCACACACACACACAAACGCGCGCGCGCACACACACACACAAACGCGCGCGCGCACACACACACACAAACTCGCGCGCGCACACACACACACACAAACGCGCGCGCGCACACACACACACAAACGCGCGCGCACACACACACACAAACGCGCGCGCACACACACACACAAACGCGCGCGCGCACACACACACAAACGCGCGCGCGCACACACACACACAAACGAGCGCGCGCGCACACACACACACACAAACGCGCGCGCGCACACACACACACAAACGCGCGCGCACACACACAAACGCGCGCGCACACACACAAACACGCGCGCGCACACACACAAACACGCGCACAAACACACGCGCGCGCGCACACACACACACAAACGCGCGCGCGCACACACACACAAACGCGCGCGCACGCACACACACACACAAACGCGCGCGCGCACACACACACAAACGCGCGCGCGCACACACACACACAAACGCGCGCGCGCACACACACACACACAGAAACGCGCGCGCGCACACACACACACAAACGCGCGCGCACACACACACACAAACGCGCGCGCGCACACACACACACACAAACGCGCGCGCGCACACACACACACACAAACGCGCGCGCACACACACACACACACAAACGCGCACGCGCGCACACACACACAAACGCGCGCGCACACACACACAAACGCGCGCGCGCACACACACACATACGCGCGCGCGCGCACACACACACAAACGCGCGCGCGCACACACACACACACACAAACGCGCGCGCGCACACACACACAAACGCGCGCGCGCACACACACACAAACGCGCGCACGCACACACACACAAACGCGCGCGCGCGCACACACACACACAAACGCGCGCACACACACACACAAACGCGCACGCGCGCACACACAAACGCGCGCGCACACACACACACAAACGCGCGCGCGCACACACACACACACAGAAACGCGCGCGCGCACACACACACACAAACGCGCGCGCACACACACACACAAACGCGCGCGCGCACACACACACACAAACGCGCGCGCGCACACACACACACACAAACGCGCGCGCACACACACACACACAAACGCGCACGCGCGCACACACACACAAACGCGCGCGCACACACACACAAACGCGCGCGCGCACACACACACATACGCGCGCGCGCGCACACACACACAAACGCGCGCGCGCACACACACACACACACAAACGCGCGCGCGCACACACACACAAACGCGCGCGCGCACACACACACAAACGCGCGCACGCACACACACACAAACGCGCGCGCGCGCACACACACACACAAACGCGCGCACACACACACACAAACGCGCACGCGCGCACACACAAACGCGCGCGCACACACACACACAAACGCGCGCGCGCACACACACACACAAACGCGCGCGCGCGCACACACACACACAAACGCGCGCGCGCGCGCACACACACACAAACGCGCGCGCGCACACACACAAGCGCGCGCGCACACACACACACAAACGCGCGCGCGCGCACACACACACAAACGCGCGCGCGCGCACACACACACACAAGCGCGCGCACACACACACACACAAGCGCGCGCACACACACACACAAACGCGCGCGCGCACACACACACACAAACGCGCGCACACACACACAAACACGCGCACAAACACACGCGCGCGCGCACACACACAAACACGCGCACAAACACGCGCGCGCGCGCACACACACAAACACACGCGCGCGCACACACACAAACACACGCGCGCGCACACACACAAACACGCGCGCGCGCACACACACAAACACGCGCGCGCGCGCACACACACAAACACGCGCGCGCGCACACACAAACACACGCGCGCGCGCGCACACAAACACACGCGCGCGCGCACACACAAACACACGCGCGCGCGCACACACAAACACGCGCGCGCGCGCACACACACTCACGCGCGCGCGCGCACACACACTCACGCGCGCGCACACACACACTCACGCGCGCGCACACACACACAAACACGCGCGCGCGCTCACACACACAAACACGCGCGCGCGCACACACACAAACACGCGCGCGCACACCTACAAACATGCGCGCGCACACACAAACGCACGCGCGCACACACACACACACAAACGCGCGCGCACACACACAAACACACGCGCGCGCGCACACACACAAACACGCGCGCGCGCACACACAAACACACGCGCGCGCGCACACACACAAACACACGCGCGCGCGCACACACACAAACACGCGCGCGCGCACACACACAAACGCGCGCGCGCGCACACACACAAACACGCGCGCGCGCACACACACACAAACACGCGCGCGCGCACACACACACAAACACGCGCGCGCGCGCACACACACAAACACGCGCGCGCGCGCACACACACAAACACGCGCGCGCGCGCACACACACAAACACGCGCGCGCGCACACACACACAAACACGCGCGCGCGCACACACACACAAACACGCGCGCGCGCGCACACACACAAACACGCGCGCGCGCACACACAAACACACGCGCGCGCGCGCACACAAACACACGCGCGCGCGCGCACACACAAACACGCGCGCGCGCGCACACACACTCACGCGCGCGCGCACACACACTCACGCGCGCGCACACACACACTCACGCGCGCGCACACACACACAAACACGCGCGCGCGCTCACACACACACAAACACGCGCGCGCGCACACACACAAACACGCGCGCGCACACCTACAAACATGCGCGCGCACACACAAACGCACGCGCGCACACACACACACACAAACGCGCGCGCACACACACAAACACACGCGCGAGCGCACACACACAAACGCGCGCGCGCGCGCACACACAAACACACGCGCGCACACACAAACACACGCGCGCGCACACACACACACAAACACACGCGCGCGCGCACACACACAAACACGCGCGCGCGCACACACACACACAAACACGCGCGCGCGCACACACACACACAAACACGCGCGCGCGCACACACACAAACACGCGCGCGCGCACACACACAAACACGCGCGCGCACACACAAACACACGCGCGCGCGCGCACACAAACACACGCGCGCGCGCACACACACTCACGCGCGCGCGCACACACACTCACGCGCGCGCACACACACACTCACGCGCGCGCACACACACACAAACACGCGCGCGCGCTCACACACACACAAACACGCGCGCGCACACACACAAACACGCGCGCGCACACCTACAAACATGCGCGCGCACACACAAACGCACGCGCGCACACACACACACACACAAACGCGCGCGCACACACACAAACACACGCGCGCGCGCACACACACAAACACGCGCGCGCGCGCACACACACAAACACACGCGCGCGCGCACACACACAAACACACGCGCGCGCGCACACACACACAAACACACGCGCGCGCGCACACACACAAACACGCGCGCGCGCACACACACACAAACACGCGCGCGCGCACACACACAAACACGCGCGCGCGCGCACACACACAAACACGCGCGCGCGCACACACAAACACACGCGCGCGCGCGCACACAAACACACGCGCGCGCGCGCACACACAAACACGCGCGCGCGCGCACACACACTCACGCGCGCGCGCACACACACTCACGCGCGCGCACACACACTCACGCGCGCGCACACACACACAAACACGCGCGCGCGCTCACACACACACAAACACGCGCGCGCGCACACACACAAACACGCGCGCGCACACCTACAAACATGCGCGCGCACACACAAACGCACGCGCGCACACACACACACACAAACGCGCGCGCACACACACAAACACACGCGCGCGCGCACACACACAAACACGCGCGCGCGCGCACACACACAAACACACGCGCGCACACACACAAACACACGCGCGCGCGCACACACACACACACACGCGCGCGCGCACACACACAAACACGCGCGCGCGCACACACACACAAACACGCGCGCGCGCGCACACACAAACGCGCGCGCGCGCACACACACAAACACGCGCGCGCGCACACACACACAAACACGCGCGCGCGCACACACACACAAACACGCGCGCGCGCACACACACACAAACACGCGCGCGCGCACACACACACAAACACGCGCGCGCGCACACACACACAAACACGCGCGCGCGCACACACACACACAAACGCGCGCGCGCACACACACACAAACACGCGCGCGCGCGCACACACACGCGCGCGCGCACACACACACACGCACACTCACGCGCGCGCGTGCACGCACACACACACACACTCTACAATATTATGATTTCTAACAGAAATCTTAATCCTATCCTCTGAATACTCTCTAGGTGTTTTTTGTCTTTTTCGAGATCTGGATTCCACACAACATTGGCATATTCAATTATCTCATGAATGTAGAGAAAATTTTCTTTAATGTTGGGGAATTCAAAGTCGAGAAGGCCTTCCTTATCAGATATAGAGCAGTGTTTGCTCTCTTAGTTACGTTGTTAATTTGATTTTCCCATTTAAATTTTGTGTTATGATCACATCTAAATCGTATTGTTTGTAGGTCTCCGCCAAAATGTGTCCATTTATAGATTGATAGTTTTGAGTTATTCCAATGTATAGAGTCGGACATGTGTCTGTATTCAGAGGAAGCAACCGAATTTCAGACCAGTTTGCAACAGCATCAAGATCTTTTTGTAACTCAGCGTGAAATGTCAAAGGGTTGACAAAGAGTTAAGTATAGTCAGAATAGCAATTCCAAGTCGAAGATAACTCATTTCCCAGGTCTCTGGACAAATAGAGGTCCCAGTACAGAACCGTGAGGTACTCCACTAGATACTACTCTGGATGTCGAAAAAATTTCCAATCCTAACTTTGAAGTTTGTGTTCATATCCACAAATTCACATATCCACCCAAGAATTTCCCTTGTATCCCTAATGATTACAGGTTGTGTATCAAACGTTTATGTGGGACCTTATCAAAAGCTTTTGCATAATCCAAATATATTACGTCCATAGGCTGGTTTAGATCAACGGCTTTTGTCCAAACATCCAATGATGCAAGTTAGTGATTGTGGATGGTCCTGGGACAAAACCGTGTATTCCTGAGGATAATGTTATTCCTTTGGGCGTTATCTCGAATCCTCGCAGCAAGTATGGATTCCTCATAATTTGTTTCGACACCTTTGTTTCTAGTCTGATAAATTTGTAGTGTTGGTGAAAGTGAATCGTTCAGAGTTTTTTTTTTAATTTCCTCGTAATTTACTGCCAAGAAATTACGTGTCTCAGGAATATCATTGGAAGATAACCGATTGTCATTAAATTCCTTCTGCAAGGTAGTGAAAATAACCTTGTGATCACTTCTACCTATGTGCGGTCTCAGAATTGGAGGAATAATGAAATCAATGTCGTTAGTAAAGATCAAATTTAATATTGCAGGGGTTTGGCTGCATCTATACCTTGTAGGTTATGGCACTATCTGGGTAATGTTTGAATTAACGTAATACTCCAAGAATATTTGCTCAATTTCTATACCTGACGAAGCTCCGTGTTTAGTCCATGAGATTGATGGGAAATTAAAATCTCCAAAAATCAAGACTTGCTTATATTGTTTGCTACTCTCTAAAATTCTTTCAAAGAGTATAAGATCAGATTGAATAGGCCTTTGATTCGACGTAGGGGGGTCTGTAAACTCCTGCAATCATAAATTCGGCATTACTTATTTTCAAGTTTAACCATAAAGCCTCTATAAGGGGATCATGTAGTTCATATAATGTAGAAGCACCTACAGCAATAGAATTCATTGTATATCTGATGTAAATTAAGATACCTCCCCACGTTTTTTAAGTCTCTCATTATGAAAGATAGCATATCCAGGGACATTCATCATAGTGATATCTGGCTTCAGACATGATTCCGTGATCGTTATATCAGGTTGGACATCAACTTCTAGTAAAAACTTATCAATCTTTGGAATAAGGGATGAGATATTAGTGTACATAATTATTGGATTTAGTCCAACCATGCCTGTTGCTGCTTTTATTCGTTTCCCTGTTTGGGCACAATCCAGGGGTTTCTTCTAATATATCTAATAACCAAGGTTGGGTTGGTTTTCTGCCTATCAATCCATTTTGCTTTAAGACCTTTCAACTCCTTTCTCTGTAACGGGGATAGATCATTATTGACTCTCAACTCTTGAGGTAACTTCCTGCTTTTCCTCAAAATATCTTAAGCAATATTTACTTCTTTCATAACTAACTTACTTGGCCGGGGATTTTCGAGATTGCCCAAACTTGTGATCTGCAATATGTGTTTATGGAAATCAATTCCTTCAAGCTCGAATTTGCACAAAGCATCTCTGACTGTCACGACTACAACGGTCTTTTGCTTCTCTGGAATTCACGTCCTTTACCCCATATGTGATGACCTTCTTACGCCGGTCACGCTCTTCAATCTCTCTCATTATTCCAAGATGAGAGACAGCTGATGGAGAATTTTGTATGGTATCCATATTCTCCATGATTTCTGAAATTTTCTTATGTGTCATTCTGTGAGGTCTATTTTGTCGCATTTTGCCTCTAATTGTTGGCGTTCATTCTTGCACGCTTGCACTTGTGCCATAAGATTTTGTATTGGATCTGAAATCCTTCCAATATCATTTTTAATACCTTCTAAGCCTTCTCTTTGTTCTTCAGGTAGCTTTCTTTTCAAGGAAATTATCTTATCACTCAGATCTCTAGTTGCTTTTTCTAGCTCTGACTTGAGAATTCGAACTAATTCGTTAAGCCTTTATATTTACCTCAGTTAAGCAACACTGACATTCTTCCAATTTTGTATTAATTCGTACTCTTTCACCACAGCTTGGATGATAGGACGACTTGCAGTTCACACGAAATAAAGTGCATTTAGAAACGAATTTGCTGCAGTATTTACACACCACGACAGTGCTTTCAACTCCTCCGCTCATAAGCCAGAGCTCAAATCAACAACGAACAGATATAAATCATTGCCAAAAATGGCCCATTTCCCACAGAAATCGGATACCACCTAAAAGAGACGTACTTCCGTATATAAGCAATTATTAATCAGCTCGATGTGATTCAATTTGGTCAATCATAAAATAAAAAATTGCTTACTCACGTGACTTTATAATTTGGAGGTTCGGAAATATCAGGAGTCTCGAAAAAACTCACGTAATCGGAAAAACTCATCACATGTATTCACATCTGCAGTATGCCATTTTCTTCGTACAAAATTACATCTAAAATCAAGGTTTAGAATACCGCACAAATCAAGGTTTAGAACCGCAACAACAAACCAATAACATGGAGCTTCTTGACAACACTCACTCTCTTCCGCCAAATTTTTTCCATTTAAAGAAACAATTTGGAGCAGTTTTTGAAACAATAATTGTTTAAAACTTAAAAATGGCTTATGATGAAATATTACACAAAAAATACTATTTTTTTATACCAACAGTATAGAACTATTGCAGAATATATTTCCTAGCATAATTGCATCCAAAAAAGGTAACAGGGTGTTGACAATTATGTACATCATCATAGACCTAGTTCACTGTTCACAAAAATTGGTAATAACAGTACCTTTATAGTGTAGCTACCGGGCGTTCAAGTCCTGATCAGGGTAAAAAATTCTTTGAACAAATGTAATTAGTTAGATAGATTTTGTTATTAAAGACTAATATTGATGCAAGAAAGCATTTTTTTGTGGATCCCAAACCTAAATATTTTCAGTTTAAACAAATACACAAATATGTTATTAGATAAATACATTTATTCATTTAAAAAATTGTTAAGAACACAAACAAAATCAAAATTTAAGGTGAGTTCCAGGCACCCTTTCCCCAATTGGCCAATACATCATCCCTTTTATAACATGGTATTGCTAGAGTTAATGCAGACAATTTACTTGTCACAGAAAAGTCTGAAATGTCACCTACAGAAGCACCCACGTACTGACTCAGGCCCCATGCGGAGTTGCCGGACACAGCAGCACTTAACTTATAGAGATGCTGATTGAGTGCCAGTTGGCTCAAAACATTCTTGGTCTTTTCAGAACATATTTTGTTACTTTTTGAGCAAATCGTGTGTCATTTTCTTCCTGATTTAAGCATCAGAGCTCTTGCTCCAAATGAGGGTTCTCTACATACACCTGTCCTTGCCATTGGCCCAAAGACAAATTTTACTTGAGGTTAGTTCAGGTGATCTAGGGGCATAACCATGAATAATTGTTTAATTCGTCACTGCTTGAAAATTCATCAATAGCAGAATTATAATGAACAAAAATGTATTAAGAAAAGAAGAGCTAGCCTCTTTTGCAAAGAAAATTTAATCTGATTTGCAGTTTGAATGCTGGGTTGTAGGAATTCACAGCTCGTCAAATGACATGCAGGCAACAATGTACGCATCAGGCTGCACAGTCCCAAGCCGGCATGGTCATGACTCACTGAGGTGGCCACCCATTGATTGATTTATTATATCGAGTCAAATATAGACGTTATTTAAAATAAGGTCGTCCTTATCATTACTATCAATCATGTGTAAACCATCACCATCATCATTTTAGTTAGTAAATGTTTGTTAACAAAGTGTCATGTCTCTTATTGAAAATCCCATTCCCGCTCCAGAAGCCACATAACCGTATTATTAAAGGAGGGTTACATTACGTTTTCAAAATGTTTAACTTCCCTCCTTTTGAAGGTTATCATGAAACCAAACTGATCTGTAATAGGCTAATCAAATCACCTTTCACATTTGAATTCAATTATCTTCCCTTCTCCTCTCCTTTGCCTCTTACCTGCAGAAATGGAGATGGAGTTTTGTATCCACTATCTAGAGATATTGAACGCACTTTTATTCCTTGAGGTTTTATCTGAAAGAAGAAAAAAATCAAGCACTCAGAATTGTATCACACAAATTGGAATTCATTTTTTTATTGCGATTATTGAATAACCTATTAATAATAGAACTTGCTCCAGAGCTGTATTGTATAAGAAACCCTTAATATATTTAGTTGTAAAGATGGCTCAGCATATTCTTAAATTCCCCATTGAATTTTGTACTCATCACAAACATGTAAATAAATGTTAGAAGTAACTAGTAGTTTACAATTTTAGGAACACTACAACTGGCTGCAATAAAAACACCTGTTCAAAAACCTTCAATTCTTTTTTCCACCTCATTAAGAATGAATTTGCAAGACACAAAGAAGATCATAGATAGGACATCTACCAAAAACCTTCTCATTCCAGTATCAGCATTAGCTTAATGTGCAAGGACTGTAATAGCAGACAGTTGATAGAATGCACCAAGAAAGAAAGAAAGCTCACAAACTACAAGCAAAAACAGAATTAGGGCAAAATGTCATGTTAGTTTGCATCGGTTAACACTTTCAAGCCCAAACCCAACTTACGCCACCTATGGTCCCAGCATCTCAAGCCGAGCACAGCTAGTCATTTTGTTTTTGCACTTATTCTGTGGAGTAACACTTTTTACTCGCAGTTTAGACATTATGAAGACCTTACTCAGAGCGTGTTGTGTTGGATTTCTGGACTATTTTGAGACCTCAATGAATAAAAAGAAATAAATGATCACAGGGCTGTGTACTTCACTGCCCAGACCTGAGTCCGGATGGCCATTTTTTGTCGCATTTGAGCACAACTGTGATTTAGTTCACAGAAAAAGTTATGAGATGCTTTGTGGCTCTCTGCATTCCAGGTTGTTTCAAACTGCATCAAACTAAAGCGAATTATGATTGAAAAATGAAAAGAAAATATTAATAGTTTGTTTTCTTATTAATTTTCAGAAAATATCAAGTCTTTGCAGAAATTGTGCAATATTTTGGTACCATTTTAAAGCCCAAACATTCCTATTTTTGAATATGTATTAAACATTGCTGAAATGTGCAAAGGTAAGAAAGAGTATGTGTTAACTTTATAGTCAGAAATGTCCGTGTGTGCAGCAGTATGCAAGAAGTGCTAAGGTTAGGATGCAAAGTGTTAACAAATTACTACATGTTTACTCAGCACTGAAATTTTACATCAAATTTTTATTTGAAGAAGGAAAATTATTGAAAATTTTTTGTTCATAACGGAAAAGATATATATTTTTATTAAAGTTGATTATAACTGTCTAAGTTGTTTAAAACAAAAAACAGGAACCCACAGCACAGAATATTAGATACATTTCTTCATGAATAGCAAACTTTTTCTAAATTTTTTAAACTAAATCTGTTTAGTTTAAAATGTCATTGATCAAAAATATTGAGGCTAGCTTTGATTTCTCAAAGCTCAATTTTCTATCCACCAACAACTGAGACGTAGATTACTCGAAACTAACTACCATTTGCAGAAGTACATATATCTTCCATAAATTATAAAATATGCCTCCACAAATAACTCATGAAAACTGATACAAATCACAGAAGAAAATTTCAGTAGCAACATTTAAATTGAATTAGTGGTTCTGAATGAGTTCATAATACCTGATGGGCATATATGAAGGTTTTTGATAATGACCAATAGAAGAGATAAGGGAAAATGTGCTCTCAGACCTGAACATCCACGTCAATGATTCCCCAAGTGATCTTCAAAACGTAATATATGAGAAATGAACATAAAAAGCACGAAACTGAAGTCATTGTTTTCAATGTATTGGAGTCTGAAAAAACAGAGGGAGCTAATCAGAGACTAGATGATTATGAGAAAATGAGAATCCTTATTCCACAGGAGATATCAGAAACTGTACTATTTTAAACTTCGGCGGCTTGGTCAACCAATAGCAGGTAAAACTCAACCGTTACTAATTAAAACTTTGTAGATAACTGAAGCTAGAACCTTGTTAAAGATCAAACCCACCAGTGAAATGAACATTGTATTTAAGCCAAATCTTACTCAAGCTCAAAAATCATCTCAATGCTCTATGTTCAGAACCAGAACTTCATCTTCTGACAAATCAACAAAAAATATTAATGATAAGCCATTAAATAAATGGCATACCAAAAATAGTAAACAAGCAATCTTTTTGCATGCAAAAAGAGTAGTACAAAGGAAAATAAACTACTCACTTACTATCAGAACACTAGAGGTCTGAGAACTAAGCTGAAAGAATTTTTAACCTCTACTGCAAGCTATAATTGTGACATTTTATGTGTAAGTGAATCATGGTTAAACTCAACTATTTCAAATACACCACAAATGTGAGTTATTGATCATGGGGTAATTATAACCTCCCCAGCAGTTATCCTGGTATAGACTGAACATATTTTATTTAGTGAGATGTTCTTGAATAACTGTCAACAGTTTAATGAAATTCGTAAATTAAATAATTAAATTCTTGATCTATGCTTTAGTGGTGCAGATGTGAATGAGAAAAACAAGCTATAATAGATGAAGATAAACACCATCTAGCACCAAGTAATACAAAACTAGTCTTAAAATAAATAAAGCACCAACATATAATTTTAAAACACCTAATTACTAGGAATTAAAAAGTTTCTTCTTGAGAAGAAATTGGGTCAATCTTCATAATTTGGAATCAGTGGATGGTAAGGTTAACTGATTTTATTGTAAAATAATGAAGGGATTTTGATTTGTCCTAATACACAATAACATGAAAAATTAACCCTGCTGGTTTTCCAAAAATTTAATACACAACATAAAAAAAGGGGGGGAGCACATACAAATTATTGAAGGTCGAGAACAAAAGAACAATGCCACATACAACTAATTCTGAAAACCGAGGTTAAAATTAAAAAAACAATAATAATAATAATAATAATAATAATAATAATAATAATAATAATAATAATAATAATAATAATAAAATGTTATTATGGTTATATATCGAGAACTGAGGAGAAGATGAAAACATATGCAACCATTTCTGGAAATTTATCAAAAATAAGAAATGGAGCAATCTAAGTATTTCATCAACAATGTTATACAATGAAACAATGGCAAAACATCTAAGTGAAGTGAGCAATTTATTTGCACTGTATTTTGAAAGCATTTATGCAAATGATTTTATCACTACAAGAACAAAGAACCTTTCGCCAATCAGGATGTCAACCATACCAAATTAAATGTCCATAGATCGCCGATGGAGTGAGCAGGAGAAAGACATTACCGCACACTTACTCACATTCAATTTCAACTTATTTTCAATACACCATTTGCTCAGTTCGGTAACGTCTTGTTGAAGAATATAATGTTGTTTTCATTATTTATATTTCTCAAAATTTTCAAATCATCAGTATATAACAAATATTTTTATTTGACTTTGTCTCCGATATCATTAATAAACATGTTAAATAGGATTGGTCCCAGATGTGAACCTTATGGAACACTGGAGGTTACTTCATAGAGATGTGACCCTTTACCCAAACCTGTAGATATCTCTCTGTCAAGAATGAAAGAAACCAGTCCAGTGCTCTGCCTTGTATGCCGTATCGACGCAATTTATTGCACAACATATCATGATCTACCATGTCAAAAGCTTTGCTGGAGTCCGTATAGACTGTGTGTACATCTGTCCTCCGATTCATACCATCAAACACATCATTTACATACATGTAGAGGTTGGTGGCGGTTTATCAGCCTGGAGGAAAAAAAAAGTTGTTTTGTCAATATAATATTTTAGATGAGAAAAGTTATCCGTGGTAAAATAAATTTTTCAAATAATTTGGATATGGAAGACTGAATGCAAATTGGTCTGTAGTTGGTCACATTAGATCTGGATCCTGATTTGTATATTGGTGTATATTTGAAAATTTCCACTGCGTTGGGAATATGCCAGATTCCAGAGATTTATTAAAGACGTAAGTTCTGCAAGTCCAGCAGCACAGTCCAATGAAACAGGTAGGGTACCCAACAGATCCAGCTCCTTTTATAACATCTAGTTTATACAATTGCTCAAACTCATCATCATATTGGACATTCAGTTCGGATAGATTGATGTCTTGTTTAACTAGTATCTCTTCATTCCGAATCACTGACGTAGATGTATCATCAGACCTGTTTGTATAAATGCTTTCAAAAAATGATGAAAAAAGGTTACACACCTCACGACCATTTTTAGCCATAACATCATTCCATGATATAGTTGATGGGATGTCTTGAACGTTTCGTCTCTTATTTTCAATAAAATTTCAGAATTGTTTGGCATCTGTCTTTATCTTTTCCTCGGTTCTTGATATATAATTCTTGTAACATTTTTCACTAATTTTTTTACATTCAAGTCTTAGCTCTCGGAAATGATTATAAGCATAATGTGTTGTTATTTTTGTATGTGCTTCTTTTTTAGATTTATTTTGTTTATTAATTCTCTGGTGACACAGCAAGGATAATTTTTCATATTATTTCAACAAATTGTTCAATTCCTTCGTTGATTTTTCTGCCAGCATTTCACCCTATATACCGTTCTCACAGTCATTATGTGGGCAGCTGCTTGGGAGGTTATAATCGTTCCTGAGTAACAATTTATTATTTGAATATTTATTCCTTATACATGATATTGTAGCCATATGGTTGTTGTATACCTCTACAGTCGATAGTGGTGGCAGGTAAACACATCCGAATATAATGACACTTTCAGAGCATTTTATTTCAATACACTTGCTCAATGATATTATCAATAGTTCAACGGAAACGTTTTGTTTTACTGCAATAAAAACTCCGCCTCCATGATCACAGCTATTTGTTATCTTTTCTAAATATCACATATGTATTAGCTACTATTTCTCCATCTGAGATAATAATTAACCATAATTCACTAACACACACAATATCACCATGATAGATTGCGGAAAAAGTTAAGAAATGATTCAATTTGGTTCTCAAACCTTGTGTTTTGATAGTATTTATATTACTCACAATTTTCATTATTTACAAGGATATGTTTTTTCGTGCTTTTCTCTTGACTGACGAAAAGAATGTTTATTGACTATCTTTGGTATCCCATTAATATATTTTATGGTTACATCGTTATTACCATTTTTGGTCAAGGTATCAAGTTCAGAAAGCAGAGCATTAAGATGATTCACTGGGATTGAGTTAAACTTGGCTTGAACGATATATGTGTATCACTGATGGGTTTGATCTTCAATTACGTACTAGCATAATTTACAGATGGGGTCTTCATTAGCAAAGGGCGAGTCTTCCCTGGTGTAGGTCGACCCAAACGACGTACTTTACTATTTGATAACATTTCTGATGATTCCTGTGGGATCAATTCGCCACTCTCTCGTAATCGTCTTGTCGCCGGTCAGCTCCGATTCGTTTTTCAGATTCAATTACACCAAAAATGATAACCTCTATTTCTCGTTTTCAGAGTTCGTTTATCTCGTATCATATTATTGGGATCGATGAAATGAAGACCCTTTATTTTCAACGATTTTAATTCCCGTCTCGATTTGTTTGTACTGTTGATTAATAATTCCATTTTGTTCTGCTAGATTGTTCAAATCTGATCTCATGCCTGCAATGTTTTCATATGATTCGATTTTCTCTCTGAAAGGAACTAAATAATTGTTCTTTTTCAGTCTTGGTATACAACGGTGAGTATTACTCACTGAAGTGAGTATTTACTGAATACTCAGAATTCTCTTGCGTTAGATTCGATTGTGCTAACCTGAAATTGACATGTCAAACATAGCCAATTGGTATGACCTGCCTTTTTATATTCCGCTTTTTTAAATTTATCATCACTAAGACCACTACACGTTTTGTGATACCAGTTTTTACAGTCAATTTAACTCAAACTTGCTGAGTTTTCTCTAGTTTGTTTGGAGCAACTTGCACATGCGTATATGTTCGTCGCCATCTTGTAATGATATTGTAATCGTGCGCCGGAAAACGGCGAATTTTCGACACAAAAACTCTTATTGACGGGCCCTGGTAAGAAAAATGGGTAAATCCAGTTATTAAATATAGAAAAAAAATACTGTAACACGCGGTGTAGCCAGAATCCATGTTTAGTGCGTCCTTCATACAGAAAAATCGATTGACGGCAAAACGTCAAAATTAAATATAAGAGATTTTTGCCTCGGACAGTCTGTTGTGCAAAATTAGCTCTTCAAAAACGACCATGTACAATATTTTTTAAATCTACTAGTTTTGCGTCATTTCTGCTTGAAATTAATTAAATATATACCGGTTTCACCCCAACTACGAACCACCTTTCATTTATGACAATAATGGCACTTTTAGAAAGAATTGATTATAAAATGTGTGCTCATTGTTGGCAGCGCCCATCGCTGCATGTGCACTTTGTTGGCAGCGCTCATCGACTGAGATGTGTTGATATAGACAGAAATGCAGTATAATATTATTACATAACCGTTACTAAGGGGGAGAAAGTATGTGCTGTTTTAGCACCACCAGTTAAATTTATAATATTTCTGCTTGTTATTTGCAGGTTAAGTGTGCCTTAAAATTTGTGGTTGTAATGGTACCACTTAATGTTGTGTTTGGCAGGCTTACAAATTTCACATGACGCTTTCACTTTTGCACCTAATTCTTCAAAAGCAGTGAAAAATGCATTTTCAAAATACAAAATAATTTTTATCGGTTCATCTTTGAAAATTCGAATTCAAATACAGTCAAACCTGGAAAACACAAATGTCGATAACACGATTTTTTATTGTGCGTAATCTTGGCTGCCCGGGTGACGCCGCGTCGAAGGCTGTCACGTTGCCGACGTTTCGACCATCGCATACCAGCCCTGAGGAAGACCACGACAAGATGGTCGAGACGTCGGCAACACATCCTTCGACGCGGCGTCACCAGGACAGCCAAGATCAGTGTTGCCATATCGGCGGAATTCCCGCCGTTTTCAGCGGATTTTGAACTCGTCCGGCGGAAAAAAAAATAGTTTCGCGGACAGCGGAATAAACAGCAGAAATTAATAAAGTTAGTAAAGCAGTAAAATTAGTAAAGAATCAGTTTTCGTTAACCCTTATTAATAAGTTGCTTTGCACAGATGTATATTTTTAAAATTTCTAAATCCATGTTACTAGCAAGAATAAATAATATATATATATATATATATATATATATATATATATATATATATATATATATATATATATATATATATATATATAATATCTATTGTTATCATTTTGCAAATTTTCACCGAAGTAATGCATTCTATATTATCTAAAAATTGAATAGCAGGTTTAATAATGCCCTATTTAATACAATCGCAGTTATTTTTAATAGAATAAAATAATACATTTAAATATGGAAAAAGGAATTTATTTTACGTTTAGCGGATTCAGGCGGGAAATTTAAAACCAGTTCAGCCGAGTTTCGGCGGAAACTGAAACGAACATGGCGGAATCCCTCTAAACCAACGAGTTAGAGATACTCTAACTTCTAAAATGCTTTTATGGAAAGTTTTTTACATCTAAAATACTGCTTTCAAGTATTTTGCTCAATTCTGCTTGCGAACTATTCTTACTGAATTTTTATTTGTTAAAACAGAATTTTCTAAACGTCCACTTAATGTACATGAAATTTTATTTTAAAAAATTTTCCTCTTTCCCTCTACACCAACAATATTTAGGATCAACTACTAGTTAATATGTATGCATTTGGGTAAAAAATTGATATGATGTAAAATTTTGATTAATTTTTTTTCAAAAATCTCTTTTCGTAGATATTTGGATTGGATACCTAAAAAGTTATATAATTAAAATGACCATATATTAAAGATTATACCACGTGTACTGAGAGATAATAAGAGTTTAAATGAATAAGATCCATTAAATATATCTTGTTAATATGTAGTATACATATGTTTAGATGCATATGATACGACAGCATGTTCTGTCAAAAGTTTATTACAAATCCAAAGACCACTCACCAAATGTTGCCAATAACATTACAGTTGGCACTAATTTTATAACACTACTTCTACAACTGTAAATTCTGATCTCAATGTCAAAGATATTATAACCACTTTTAGAAGACTGAGAAGGTTCTCAGCTACAATCATACTGGGTAGATTGAAAGTATGTTTTCGTACAATAGTAAACCTCCTGCAGAGAAGTCTTCAAATTTGAGAAAATTGGACGTACCTATCAATTGACACCTAATGTACACATAAAAAAATCCCGATGCTAATTGCCCAAAAAATATAAACTGAAGTCGTGCGAGTTAAATGCATCAAAACACAGTAAAGCAGAGAAGAAAGAATTAAATCAGAATATATTAAACATAAAACAGGTGTAAAATATTTTCCAGTGCGAATTTTTGTCTTTGTTAATGCTGCTGCCATCATGCATTACATTCAGTGAATATCTACCCAAAAACCAATTTGAAGGTGAATATAAAAAAAATATGCAATTTGGCTCACTGTCGCTCTAATATGGCACGCGATGGTTGAGCAGAGATGATAGTTGATAGATAATCCTTTCCTCATTTGTCAAGAAAAATTCACTGTTGGGATCAGTGGTTCACCAAGGAGTTCTAGTAGTACATTCATATATTCCTATGGCAGATACAAACAATGAAAAGAAAAAATATCCTCATTTCATAAGTGAAGTTTAACTAATTAGTATTTTTGAATTGAACTTTTATGTTTAACATCATTTGATTTTATTATTTCTCATTTACACTTGAGGAACTTGATAACACACTCTCTATATTGATTTCCAGAATTCTATAGAATTAATATACAGAATAGGATTAACATAACAAAAGCATACATACTTCCATAGAAATCATTAAATAGCATTCAGATGATAGTGGAAAGCTAGGCCTCCTAATCTGCATTTTTATGTGAATACAGTTCACATGTAAAGAACAGAAAATGCTGCATTCTATGAAACTTTGGCGAGACAAGCAATATTAACTAATAACATAACTATTCAATATTCTATCCAGGCCATCTGGGACAAGCCAAGTCTCTGCCATGGAGGCTTACACTTACAGCAGTACACCCTGAGAAAGGAAATGGCTGAAATTTCAATCCCAAAACAGGATAGCCTAGGTAATACAAATTCCGGCCATGGAAGCCTACTCCATTATATCACTGCATAATGGCACTTTTGCAAAAAGAATGGGGCGGGGGTATGGGACTCATAGTTGGGGGGAGGGGACGGTGGTGGTGGTGGTGGTGGTGGTGGTTGTTGTTGGGGGTACATGGTGACTGTCGTTATGAAAATCCTATGGTTTAGCCCCTCACATTGTGCATGGACATACTTTTTGACTCAAACCAATATTTCTGTATTAGGAAAGTCCAAATGTTCATTCTGACAACTATATGTAGGGACATGATTTATCTAGTTTTTATCATCAGTGCCCATAAGTTTTGTGTCTGAAATTCTCTTCCCAAATATAATATTATTATAATTATATTATCATCACCGAGGGATATTTTTAAATTTTATTATTGAAGGTCTCTGAGGAGGGTATTTTCTCAATTTTTTTTTTAATTTATTATAAAATTGAGTTCGTTGTTTTAAATTTCAACAAATACAATATAAGTATACTAATTCCACAGCACAAAGAAAATCAAAGACAAAAGTTACTCTGATTTCTTAGAAGTCACTGCACAAATGAAATGTTTCCTCTATTTCAAGACACTGCAGTTAGAACGAAACGATTAACTTTTTTGGGAAGAATTTCAAAATACTAGGCTTTCTCACTTGCTAAGAAAGTTACTATTATTGAAAAACCGGAAGGTAGGGCTCCATGCCTAATGTATACAGAGAAGTTAATATTAGTCAAATTACTACGAACTGGAAGTCTCAAGCAAACCATGGAAAAATTAACCAAAGATAAGCCCAAGAAAAAGAAAAAAAAGAAAAACATAACAAATAAGGATTTTAAAGAAGCAATATTGGAGTAAATCAAGAATGAGACATTCCCATTAAAGAACAAATTCAGCATTTTGCTTATTATTGACAACTGTCCATTGAAACCAGTTCTAACAAATCTATCAGGTCTTTGGGTCCCCTCAAATATGTATCGGTCAACAGCTTCAAATTGTTTCTTGCAGCATTATGTATCTTTCTCTATACCACATATCTAAGAAAGAAGAAATAAATAACATAAATATGTATTCCATAATCTCCAAGACTGCTTGACATGTATTATCGTAGTTTCATAAAAGGCACGGAAGGTCAAGAATAACCACATTTTAAGTATTAGCTTTATAATATGCTAATTATCAAACTTCCACAAAACACAATCAATAACTTTATAGCATATTAGTGCATCTTAAGGGCATTTTCTGTTAATGCATCATATTTAAGTTATTATTAATATTTTATTGCTTTTTTTGTTCTTGATGTGGCATATTTCTTTTGGAATTTCAATTAATATGCATAGTTGTCCCCTCAAACCGCAGACTGTACTTTACAAACGTGAAAGGGAATGCTTTTAATGAGAAATTGTCGGAATGCCTTTCACTCATTGCTACAGTATTTGAACCTCTTTTAGGTGATATCATGGCGCTGTTACCCTCAAACGATTTGTCCGATTATGATGTAATAATTTATCTTTGATAAAGAATTTGTGGCATAGAAATTGATACTTGAATGATGATGCAGACAAAATAATTATATTTTACTTTAAAAATTGTCACTAGAATACTAAGTAGACAAAAATACAAAATTAGTTGTAAAAATGAAAAGCTCACGAATACATTAAATGTAATTGTAAAAACATATTTCATTACTTCTAGCACATTTTTACAAATGATAGTGCATATTTCATGCTTATTTTTCCATTTAAAACAGCATTACCTTCCTAGTCTTTGTTTTATATTACAATTCCATTTTGTAACTGGCAAAAAACCTTGTTAAGAGTAGTTGAATTTGGCTAGTTTCTATATTTCAGCCCATAATAACGTTTAGCTCATTACACTTATTTCATCACACATCGTGGAGAATGGTGTCCATAACACCTGACATACACATTCAAATCTGTTTTGTTCCACTGATTTTGCCATATCCATCACCAATGCCACAATGTTATCACCATTAGAACTACGTCTTTTTATGTAAAGAATGTAACCCAATCCAATCATCAACTGTCACATCTCTCAATTCTTTGTATTTTAAGTTTATCATGCAACTCCTATGATGGATACTCAGTTTTCAAGAGAAAAGCCCCAACACTGTGGGCATTTATAGTATATTGAATAACCTCAGAAATACACTCACTGTACTGACCTTGAATCATACTTATCAACATTTAATTTCAACACTCTGTTTCTTTAGATTTTAGCAATTGCTATAAATATATCACCTCCTAGCCATTAAAACGATCACACTTCCTTTCAGAAACATATTTAATTCTACTTCTCTATCACTTAATGTAAATTTACTACTTATGAAATAACCCTTCTTTTACAGGAAATTGTGAAACAAAAGAATTGAAAAGCAATAGTTTCAATAAAGTAAATTGTAATATCTAACAAAAGATAGGGTACTTACATCTGTCTCCTCTTCATGCTCTGTGCCATGAACCTCTGGAGGCAACTTTTCTTCACTCCTACTTCCCAGTCCTTCTATTATTGAAGATGAACTTTCGTTATGATCTATTATGGTAATTTTATTTCCAACTTGAAATTCTGTTTCTGAACTCTGACTATCTTTACCATTATTTTCTTTTTGAGTAAAAGGTTTATTCTCACTGATAGCATTAACTGCTATCTCCACAAGATCATTTTGTCTGGAACACTGAGATTTGTTTTCCTTTACGGCCGAGTCAATTTCATTTGAAATATCCATTGGTTTTATCACTGAACATGTGTCACCCACGGTAGAAATCACATTCTTTGTACCAGTGTCTACAAGCTGCATTTCAATGAGATCTTCAGTCCTTCCATCATTCAGTCCTTCAGGCTTTCCACCCTGCCTCAAGTCATTATCAAATACCAATTTTACACTACCTGGCATCTGTCTTGAACATTCAGTTCTGGTTTCAATGTCTCCTCCATTCTCGTGAATTCGTAAGACAGATGGCCTAACATTTGCAATCTCTAAGTTTATGTCAGTTCCTTCCATTACTTTTTCTACATTTTTACATTTCTGTAAAACCTGTTTATTGACTTCTTTCACACGCATTACTGCCCTTATTTCATTCTGATCACTTTCACTAACCTCACTCAATATTTCATTACTTATCACCCTAACAGAGTTAGACAGTGATGAAACTCCTATTTCAGGCATAACAGTTGATGTTTTTGAACTAGGCATTGAAAGTTCCAGTATAGTAGGCAAAGTTTGAGATGAATCTGTACTGAAACTGTGAGAAGGGTTTGGTGGTGGCAGCTGCAATTGATTTTTAACCATTGCAGAGGAAGGACAGGACTGATGTGATCCTGAAGATGATGATGTGCCTGCATTTTTCAGTAAATTTGATAAAGATAACTCAGATATTGCAGAGGAAGCAGAAGACTGATGTGTCCCTGAACACGATGATGATTGTAGTAAAATTCCCAGATTTAACTCTGATCTTGAAGATGATTCTGAACTGACAGAATAGCTTGACTGTAAATTTTGTGCCAAAGCATTCGAAACAGGAGTCATAGAACATTTCTGAACAGCAGAGGTCGGTGGTACAATTGTATTTGTAACAGTTTGTGGTGACACAGATTGTAGTGATGACACCGACTGCTTTTGCTTCTCATGATCTGGTACACACCATCTTTCACCACAATCACTGGTAATTCTACGTTTATTTTCTACAATTAGAAGTTGCTTATGTGGTTGCTGCAGCAGATACACATCCTGCCGTTTCTGCTCCAGTGGTTGTACTTTTTGTTGTTGCTGTGTTATTTGTGGTGACTGTTGCAAGTGCTGCTGATCCAGTTGATGATGCAGACGAGCATATGGGTGTTGCGGTTCTTGCAGAGAACGTGGATACTGTTGCTGGGGTTGGGATTGCGGTTGTTGCTGTTGTTTCTCTGCTTCAGCTCCTGCTGGCAATCTTGGACTTTTGAGATGCTGTATAAGTAGTGATTGCTTGAGTTGCGGCTGAAGCTGTGGTTGTTGTTGCTTGAGCTGCAATTGCGGTAGTCGCTGCTGCTGTTGCGGCAATTGTGCTTGTTGCTGTTGCTGCGATTGTGCTCGTTGCTGTTGCTGCTCCTGTTGCTGCTGCTGCGAAAATCGTGCTCGTTGCAGATCCTGTTGTTGCTGCTGCTGCTGCTGCGACAATTGTGTTTGCTGCACCTGCTGTTGCTGCTGCGGCAATTGTACTCCTTGCACCTGCTGTTGCTGCTGCTGCTGCAATTGTACTCCTTGCACCTGCTGTTGCTGCTGCGGCAATTGTACTCCCTGCACCTGCTGTTGCTGCTGTGGCAACTGTACTCCCTGCACATGCTGTTGCTGCTGCGGCAATTGTGTTTGTTGCAGCTGCTGATGCCACTGTTGTGACAATTGTGTTTGTTGCAGCTGCTGTTGCAATTGTGCTCCCTGCACCTGCTGCTGTGGCAATTGTACTCTCTGCACATGCTGTTCCTGCTGTGGTAATTGTACTCCCTGCACCTGCTGTTGCTGCTGTGGCAATAATTGTGCTAGTTGCAGTTGTCTCTGCCGATGCAATGTTTTTAACTTGTGATGGATTTTCCGTAGCTCACCTTCCAATTGTGGGTTGTGTTGATATTGTGATTTTAATAGTTTACTGCGATTCATCAGTCGTTTTATCTCTTGCTCTAGCATCTGAATACTTTGTTGTTGCTGCTGTGGCAATTGTACTCCCTGCACCTGCTGTTGCTGCTGCGGCAATTGTGTTTGCTGCAGCTGCTGTTGCTGCTGCGGCAATTGTACTCCCAGCACCTGCTGTTGCTGCTGTGGCAATTGTACTCTCTGCACATGCTGTTCCTGCTGTGGTAATTGTACTCCCTGCACCTGCTGTTGCTGCTGTGGCAATAATTGTGCTAGTTGCAGTTGTCTCTGCTGATGCAATGTTTTTAACTTGTGATGGATTTTCCGTAGCTCACCTTCCAATTGTGGGTTGTGTTGATATTGTGATTTTAATAGTTTACTGCGATCCATCAGTCGTTTTATCTCTTGCTCTAGCATCTGAATACTTTGTTGTTGCTGCTGTGGCAATTGTACTCCCTGCACCTGCTGTTGCTGCTGCGGCAATTGTGTTTGCTGCAGCTGCTGTTGCTGCTGCGGCAATTGTACTCCCAGCACCTGCTGTTGCTGCTGTGGCAATTGTACTCTCTGCACATGCTGTTCCTGCTGTGGCAATTGTACTCCCTGCACCTGCTGTTGCTGCTGTGGCAATAATTGTGCTAGTTGCAGTTGTCTCTGCCAATGCAATGTTTTTAACTTGTGATGGATTTTCCGTAGCTCACCTTCCAATTGTGGGTTGTGTTGATATTGTGATTTTAATAGTTTACTGCGATCCATCAGTCGTTTTATCTCTTGCTCTAGCATCTGAATACTTTGTTGTTGCTGCTGTGGCAATTGTACTCCCTGCACCTGCTGTTGCTGCTGCGGCAATTGTGTTTGCTGCAGCTGCTGTTGCTGCTGCGGCAATTGTACTCCCAGCACCAGCTGTTGCTGCTGTGGCAATTGTACTCTCTGCACATGCTGTTCCTGCTGTGGCAATTGTACTCCCTGCACCTGCTGTTGCTGCTGTGGCAATTGTGCTCCCTGCACCTGCTGTTGCTGCTGCGGCAATAATTGTGCTAGTTGCAGTTGTCTCTGCCAATGCAATGTTTTTAACTTGTGATGGATTTTCCGTAGCTCACCTTCCAATTGTGGGTTGTGTTGATATTGTGATTTTAATAGTTTACTGCAATCCATCAGTCGTTTTATCTCTTGCTCTAGCATCTGAATACTTTGTAAAATAGGTTGCTGATTATGTGGTTGTGTTTGATCCTGTGACATGCTCTGTAAAACTTGATGTTGACTCGCAGAGTCATAAGACTCTTGTTGCTGTGCCTGACAGCGTACTGGTATTTGTACTTTAGCTTGTGTTTGTCTCATAGGTGATATAAAATATGATTGCCCCAATTGCTGTTGGTGCAATTGATTACGTTCAACCAACTGCTGCTGTTGAGGTCCCTGATTTGAAAGTACATTTTGGGTTTGTACAGTTTGAAGTTGATGTGGTTCTGGAAAATGAGACTGCTGGTTTGACCCATGATTCTGATTAGGTTTCTGTTGTACTACTGATTCGTCGATGATATTAGATGTATTCTGCTGATGAAGCAGCTGTTCCTCAATTCTACCCGACTGTTGTTTCCTCTCATTTCTTCCCAAATCAATAGACTGGCTGTTATGCATCTGCATTTGAGAGTTTTGTATCATCTGCTGACTAGAGCTAGAAGTTTGTTGTTGAGATACAGATGGATTGGTCATGGAAAGACTGAAATCGACAGCTGGACTCGGAACAGAAGGTAAGTGACCAGACTGTGTATGTGGGGTGTTCAGTTCTGCTATCTGATACCATTGCTTTGGATGTGACACTGTTCCCACAGATTCTCTTTTAGATCTTTGTGGTTCAATAGTAAGCAAATTATTACTATCTATCAAAGAAACTCTTGTATCTGCACAGGCATTAGCTACATCTGATACAAAAGTTTGAGAAGATGAATCATGAGAAACACTGCCTTCTGTTTCTGGTGGTCGGGCTTCTTCCCTGTGTGAATAAATAAAATTTTTCCAAATTGCATTAAAAAAAGGTATTACACCTTTGCTTGTCTCTCTCTTCGAAATATGAAGTCTTATTAACTCCTCTGTTTTTTTCACACTTTGAATTTTCTCTACTAGTTTCTTAAAAATAACAACTACATTTTCCTGAATGTACGTCACTAAAGTTTGCTTTTCAGCAACGAGTACTTCCTTCCTAAAATTAGAAACAACATCATTATCTTGGATTAGAGCTTTCAGTTCATCTTCTTTCTTATTCCATTTACTCGCAAACTCACTTATCAAATTGACTGCATCCTCTCCACATTTAATAGACTCTTGATCAAAACCAGACAAATCAGATGTACTACTTAATGCAGAGATTGCAATTTGATCTTTCGTTTGGTTTAAATTGGAAGCATTCCAATTTTCTGAGATTCCCAAGGTTCTATTATCTTTAACCCAAATTTGGCCTGTCCGAGGACCGCCAATGGGGCAAGTTTCTTGAGGAGATAGAGGTAATCCAGAAGAAGTTACTGTGGCCTCTTGTTGATTTTCTCCTCCACTTGTAATCTGCTTCTCCGAAATAGAAGTTGTATCAGAATTATCATTTTTCTGAAGTGTGGAGTCTGCAAGGGATTCTGATGTTGACACTTGTTCAATTAGCCCTCTAGGAGTAGATGATGAATTTTCCGGTTCTGCTCCTGGAGAATTTCTTTGAATATTTTCTGCCTGAGATTCACCTTGAACATCTTGATTATGTTCTCTACGTAATTTATTTTCCAATTCATTTTTCTGTAAACACTCGTCAGAAATATATTTTTCTTCATCAATCATTACAGGACTATTTTCTGGAGAATCTACTATTATTATAACATTCTTTAATACCTCTGTGGGAGATGGATACGATTTCTCTTGTATTATGGTGGAAATATGTTCACTTACTCCAGACTTGGTAAGTTTATTTTCATTTTTTTGGCAACTAATAGTATTCTCATTTTGTACATCAGAGGCTAAAACTTCCTCCTTAACTTCTACTCCACACAGAGTTATGTCAGAACTCTTCAACTTCAACTTTTTATTTTTTCTCTTTACTCTTTCATTAACACACAGTTCATCAGAGCAGTCTGAATCACAGTCCTTAATCAGAACACAGGAAACAGATTTTTCAGAAAGTTTGATTGTATCAGTTTCATCTTCTGAATCGCTACCAAAGAATTTTGCAAAGCGTCGTTTTCGACACAGGTGAATGTTCTTGGTAGGCGACTCTTGAATTTCTTCATCTGAATCCACCAAATCAATGATTTCTGCGACTTCCACTATGTTTGGATTCGAAATGGGTACTCCTACTAAAGAACTCTGTGGCAATGCATTTGATTCTTCCATGTGATCATGAGCATCAGATATATGTATGTTTGTCTTATAATCATTGCCATCTTCATCACTATCACTGTCGATTATTATCCTTCTCCTCCTCTTTTTTTTTCTTGTTAAGGGATCTCTCCTGAAACAAAACATAAAACAATGAAAACAAAAAGATCAACAGGAGATAACACTGAAAGTCATTAATAATTAACAACAATAAACTGTACAAGCTGCTTGTTCAAAAGCTATTTCATATTTTAATAACAGTAAACAAGATGAACTATTGAAAACTCTGGAATTTGAAAATAATTGTTTTGTAAGTGAAAACGACTTCTTAGTAGAACCTATCAAACAGCCCCTGAAATATGCCTTGCAGCATTTATGGCCTGGTACTTCGTGAGAATAACTATTCTAACATTGCTAAGCAATGAAAATAAATTGCACAAAAAATTGTATAATCCTTTTAGTTTTATCTTGTAAGAGGTCCTTTTCTATTTATTTTTACATAGATTTTGGGTTTTGGCACTTTAGCACTCAAAAGAATCAAATCTGCAAATATGTAACAAAGTACAAAAAGATCTCATTTTGTAGAATAGTACCCAAGAAACATAATACGAACATGCCCATTACCAACAGGTCTCCTCTAATTTCCATACATGTCTAACCTCATTTCATTACATGTCCTTCATAATTTCCTTACCTGACTAATCATTTTCCTACATGGCCTCCAAACTCATGTCACCATTCACCAATTCCTATTAGCTATGCACAATTTTAATGCGAGTTGAATTTGTTTTTGTATGTCCTACTCTGCAAACTTTAATGTTTTTGACCATTCTTTCCTTGGTGCATTATATAAATATGGGAACCTATTAATTTGAGTGCTTGCTTGATTTAGATTAGAGTCAGTCAATTTAAAATTACCCAAACAAATTCACTTGGTTGCTTGAGCATTATTTAATAAAATCATCTCTCCTCAATTTTTAGGATTTCAAAACAAAGAAAAACACAATTATGCCTTCAAGTCGTCCAGGCTCTGCTTCCAGTTTGATTGAGATCGATGCTGGGAGAGAAAAAAGCAAAATAACAAAAAAGGGGAAAAAAGAAAAAAATATACGATAGACCTCAGAAATGTTAAATGGGTAGATTTCTTTGACCTAAGCACATTCAATGTTGGCTTGAAAAAAATATTTCTATGCAAAAATTTGCATTGCAAAAGCATATAAACACCCCAGAAACATGTACATTGTTTTATTTTTTACAAATGAAATGAACCTTTGTGACCCGTTTTGTTTTATCAACATTCAATCATCAATTCCATCAACAGTCAAAAAATCGATGTTCAACCAAATTTAATCCTCTATTTATTATATTTAACACACCTTGATCATTATTACCATACAGATAAATCAATGAATTATCAGCAAACAGCAATGGTTCTCATTGCTATACCACCCCTGGTAAATCATTCATGTATAAAGTAAACAGTAGTGGACCAAATTTACTCACTTGTGGCACTCCATAAATTACTTACTTTTCATCTGATGCACCATTTTAAAATCTAACCTTCTGATATCAGTCCTCGAGATAATGCTGTAACCATTCATACGCACAACAACTTATATTATACAATCGCAGCTTTTTCAACAGTAACCCGTTATAATTGTTTTAAATGCCCATCTGCAGGCCCAGAACCCCGCCACTACCTTCTCACCCTTCAATGGCTTTTAATCAATCCTCAATAACTATTTGGTTCTACGCTTTCCTCGAAATCCTGATTGGTGTTCCGTTAACCAATTGTTTTCTCTTTATTGTTATTATTGTTTCATACACAACCCTTTGCATAATTTTTTTCAATTACTGAAAGATTATTTATTGGCGCAAGATCACTGCATTTCGTATTAACTCTTATGTTAGTTATACAAACAACCACAGACATCTTCAGTGCCTTTAGTATCTTTTAACTAGTGAACATTTTATTTCTTCAATGCTTCTATAACACTGAGACATTTTTGTACATTATTTTAACACCCGACTTGATTATTAATAATAATTTTGCATGGCCAAGTGTGTACATTTCATTGTCTGCAAAACTTACAGTCAAAAGTTAAACACCTTAGTAATGATTACGCAGACCCAAAGAGTCGCTTCTTTGATATCTTTATTTTTTGTGAGCAACAGTTTCATAATTCGAGTAAACTATTTCCTATCCCCATCCATGATTTTATTATTAATTCACTACTTTTTCCACCAGGTCCGTTAGTCTTGTTAAGTTATTAATAATTGGTTTAATATCTTGCCAAGTGTCATCAAGAAACAAGCTTCGATTAACATTGTGAAATTTTTTACTATTTCATATTTATTTTTCAAATAGGTATATTTTCCACTAGTTTTCCTGCAGCATTTCTCCTAGCTACCAACAAAATAATTATTTAATGTAATTGCCACTTCAAGCTAAATACATATTAGTGACCAAATACTTCACATTACACCAGTGTTTCAGTTTCCATAATTTCTTAGGTTCATCTTAAGATGCTTCATGTTTTCAGTTTGCTTCTCTCCCACAAATGAGACGAGTTATTTCATTTCTACTTTTTATATATTTTCCATAATGTTCTTGAAACAAAACTTTCCCTTAGGTATATCAGCCTCCTCTGGAATATCAATTTCAGTTTCATCTCCCCTCCCTGCAAAATTTGCAGCTTGCAGTAATAATCTCTGTAATATATCCTTTCTATTTGATTTCGCTGTAATTCGTAATATATAATTTGTGTCTGCAATATTTTTCACTCCATATTCATATTGTCAGTTATTATGAGATCAATTAAAGTTTTACCATCTTTAATTACGCTATTTTCTGATTTAAATGTAGAACAGATAGACTTTTGATCAGCTGAGACGTGTTTAACCAATCTGGAGCTTCATTATAAAAAAAATTAAGTTGTAACTAAGCGCCAGGGAGGATAACCAGCTGATAACTGAAATCGCCTTATATTTTAATTAGAGAGTTCGTTCTGGTACCAGCCATTTTAGTTTTCCAACCCTTGAACAACATTTAAATTTGTACAATCTTCCGCTTTAAGCCATCTATACTGAACGCCCCTCCATTTGTAAAATCTTTTAATAATTCCACCTATCTAAAAATTCACCTTTCCCACACCATCGACAATATAGATGCATATTATACCTATCCCTATCAATTTGCTTCAATGTATAGTTAATGTTATAGTTAAAGGTTAATATCCACTTGTTTTTTGTTTTATATCCCTAGCATTACTTATAATAAAATTTAAGAATGTACTACTTTTTTAATTAATCAAGTACTTGCAATATGTGTACAGTAAAAAATGAATGATCATAGTCTAAGTGCAGAGGTCCTAAACGTTTTACCCTGGACTGTGTTTTTTTCCATATTCTGTTCAGTTTCAGACCATTATATCTGCACACTTCTTATAGATCAGACATGTGGATTTGAATTTATGTATTTTGGATGGATGAAAGTCAGGGTATACAATTACTGATTGTAGAAAAAATGCCTAGTGGTTTGAAGCCAACATGGGAACTAAAACATATCAAGAAATTTGATGATGGTCCTAAATCTTTTGCACCTGTAATTCAAACTGTAAATAGATATTCACATAGAATATGTATTGGGAAATTAATATACCAGATTATAATTAATTACTAATAATTCCTCATTCATTTTTCCTTTAAATGTGCTCATTAATACAGTCATCATAATACAGGTTTATTTCATTAAATGAATGTTCAATAACAATTAATTTAAAAAAATATATTTATAGTGAGATTGCATATTTAGTAAGTATTTACAGAAGCTGTATATATGCTTAAGTTATAATAAACTAAATTTTGTGTATTTACATTAATTTGTGACGTCTGAAAAAGTAGTTACTAGTAACTAACAAAAGCAAGTTTATTTCTTAAATCTGTATATTTAAAACACTAAAGGTTCCCATTGAGAATGAAATTCAAACTTTCCACTCCACCAACTTTAATGAGTTTTGTTTTCAATGAAAGGTAGTGGGCCCTAGATGTGTTGTCACTCGCTTTAATTAAGTCTTTTTATAGTAAAAAAACTAAATTTTAATATCATCTTAAAATGAACGCTTATCTGCCATCATTTTTTCAAGTCCTTTTCAAGTTCATTGTTTTCAAGTCCTAGGGCATTCCATACTGTTTGTTGCCTCTGTTTTGTTTTGCAAGTTACATCTATTGAAAGCAGTCAATGTTTCAAAAGAGTTTTTTGCACAATCAAAGATGATAATTTATAAATGTTAAGATTAAATATTATATATGTGTATGTGTATATATATTATATATATACACAATGTCTAGCAATCATCTGACATGTGTCTTCATAAAAATGTGAAGTGATTACAATTATATGCAATGCATTATACAGTGAACATTAGGAATTCCTGCTGGTATCCACTATACACTACATGTAGATCTTGGTAAACAAAAAGCATTTCAATTACATTTTAAGAAACATGTTTAAGAAAAACAGTTCACAGCAAGTATAATAATTCAGAATTTATAAACCTCTCAGTTCTTTAGTCTTAGAAAATAAGTACTGAACGACATGAAACAATATTTTTGAAGTTTTCCGTTTTTCAATTCAGTATATGTACAACTTTTCTGTTATAACTTTTCTATTGGCCATTCTTTATGCAATAGAATTTCACAAATGACAATACGTGAAAAAATTTAATATATATATATAAAAATAAAATTACACACACACACACTCGTTTGTCATTTACACTGACAAATCACAAATCTATTGAGTGTTACACTTATTAACAAAAGTTTAAAATAATAATTAATAGCAATTGAGTGGAAATACAGGGAGATGTCATTTGTACATTATAGCGAGTACTTACTGGGAGCACGAAAGTTTTCTTATGGGCACAGATGTCTTCCGTGTCAATTGACACATAGCTCTTTGCACTTCAGGAAACGGAAGATTGAGATTCCTCACTTGCCGCAACACCTGCAGGATCAAATAACAATGTGACATGAGATGTTCACTACGAATACTTTACACTTGTGAGAGTTGTTTTAAAGGATTGCGCACTTCACGGACAGCAATACATTTACTTACGTCTCTAAACAATTCATCTTGACGAGGTCGTGGAAAAGACGATAACCACGCTTTCATTAAAGAATTAGTGATTCCTCCGTTATGTAAATTGTCTTCCATTTTTGTGAGTGTTTCACACAGCCTCCCAAACTCGCTAACCTCCGTACGTTCCTGTATCACTTTCAACCTCCTAAAGAAACGCACACATTTTTCCTGTCTTTATGTACTCATTGTGACAAAAAGAAAATATAAACCACTTCGCTTTATGATTTCGCACAAAGATAAGAGTAATAGCGATCCACTTTCGTATTCCGAGAGAAATCCTCTAACATGTATAATTTCCCGCCCTTCTTACATCGCTGGAGCGACGAAATAACTTTCCCTAACTCTTCTTCATAAGCACTACATCCTAGCACTGCTTCCAGGAGACAGACTGACCACGACTGGCACTGTAGCTGGTGCTGCACATTGACGCGCAAGACAGTGATACCAACTGGGCCACAGTGTAGGCAACTGAGTCACTCAACTCCCAGGACACACCCGATGGCAGCGCTTACGGCAAGCTCTTAAACTATGTATAATCGCCACGGCGCGAGATTTGGTTCTCAGTGTGGCGTTCGCACCAGGCCACCCATTTTAATTTCCCTCCTTAGTTTTCCTGTAATCATTGAGCTCTTTCCTAGATGGACTCTTATATGCTGTATATCCAGAAGATAGAAAAATATGTAAGTAAAGGAAAAAACTATCAGATTATCTAGAAGAAAAATTCGAGATTGTCATGAACCTTATCAGCAGGGGTAAGACTTAAAAGGCAAAAGTGTAGCCAAATATACATTACTCACGTAACTTTAGCACCTCCTGTAATTTTTGAATGGTTGAAGTTTTTTCAATGCAGTTTTCACGGAAGTGCATGAGGGAATGGGGCTATACATATATTCATTTCCATTTTATCACTTGTAGTTTACGAGTTATTGAGGTAACTTTTTTTTTTCAAATGGAACTAAACATATTTTTTAGTTTATCATGACGAGCGTATATAGACGAATCCAGACATATTTTTATAGTGTGATTACATTAAAATGCAATCCACAGCGGGTAGAACGAATAGCTCTGGCAACCATGTTTGAGCAGGTCGGATACTGGCTGGCGGTTTCAAACAGGTAAACTCTCGGGAAGTACGCTTAATCCCCTCTCCCACCTAATTCCACCTACACGAAGAGAGCAGGTGACCGTCGTGGCCACTACTTCAAAGAGAAAGGCACGCGCCTGCTTGTTTGGCGTCGAAAGAAAATTGAATTCACAAGATCAGTGACTCCTTTGTAAATAGTTCAAAAGTTAAATAAGATTTCTATATAAAATATACATTCAGGTAGATTCAATAAAAAAATTTGTTTTAGTTTCACAACATATAAGCTCCAGAAATGTACAGATGTTTCATTCTTGCTGTTTTAAATATGCACTCATAAATTATTAATTCTAGATCCGCAGAACACATGTTTGTAATTATTATTATTCTTTATATTTCTTTCAAGTCTCTCGCTTAGCAAAGTGTTCATAGCAGACACCGGGACCTTTGTAGAACTAAGGTTCCTGCATCGCTTGCAAACTCGGGCGGTCAGTTATATCAATAAAAACGTCCTAACGATGCGTGCAGTACTCAGGAGAACAGCCTTTTGCAGTGATTAAACGTGTCAGTTCTTCAGGCCAAGCCTTGCCGACGATGAAATTAGTTCTTCAGAGATCAGTCCATTTGCAGAGATGACTACAGGGATTACTTCAACAGATACTATTCGCCACATGTCGCTCAGTTCAATAGCCAAGGTCTGATATTTTCGCTTCTCGGCAACAGAGGCAACTATATTTCGGTCCAAAAGGATAGCTATGTCGATTATAATTCCTTTCGGTGAAGCCTTATCAATCCATATTATCTCACGTCTGTTGGCTTCGATTCTGCGATCAGTGGTGACTGCTACATTCCAAATGAGCTTCCACCGTTTCGACTCCAAAACTGAATCCGGCTTGAACTTGTAGTATGGGACCTCTATCTGTATCATCTTGCAGCCAGGGCCTGATGGACAGCCGAAGCAACGTCGTTGTGCCGACTCAGGTATTCTGTTTGTGCCAAAGTAGAGCACCCGCCCATGACGCGTTGGAGTGTTTCGCCGGGTTGATTGCAAAGGCGGCAGCGGTCCTCTACACTCATATTCCCAATTACATACCTTTGGTAATTGCGAGTGGAGGTTACTTCGTCCTGAATAGAAATGACGAACCCTTCTGTCTCAGCAAAGAGGCCTGATTTTGTTAGCCAGAAGACTGACGATCCCATATTCACGGCGTTTCCCTTGAGCTCAAGAGGATACCTGCTGTGCAAACGCTTCTCCAGTAAGCTCCATCATTATGGGTCTTGGGGATGCTCCATATATTACTCCAATATTCCTCCATCTCGGAGCTTTTAAGAACTGTTTCAGACAACTTTCTTTGATCACTGAGTTGCCTGAAAAGTTTCTTTTGGTCGCATGAATACAAAGCATTCTGTTGTCTTCGTTTCATTGCTTTACGATATCTTCTTATACGGCACCCAAGGGCTGCGACGCGCTGTTTCAGATACTCAAGTCGGACTTGGAGCCTCTCCTCGAAATTCGTCTGGGTTCTTCGAATTCTCATCTTTCGTCCAGTCGCCTTCACTGCTTTCTAGTTGCATTCTCAGGAGCTTTTAAGAAGGCTGTCAGAGTGCCTATGTCCTGCCGGAAGCTTTCAATTTTGCGCTCAATACGCCTCAACCAGAAGGGCTTGGTGGGCTTAACGGACTGTACTGTGTCTTTCGATGTTTTTAATTTATCCTTTACAGGTTTACCATGACCCTGTATAACAGCAAGGGCTGCACAAGACACATAGCTTTCCACTTCCTCAAGCGCTGTCGCTTGTTCTACATCCCCCTTCAGCAAGTTATTGACAGTTTCCATCACCGCATTTGTACATGGGCCACATCCCTCGTGGGATCCATGGTGTGGAGGATAATGGAATACCATGATAGTATGGCTTCATGGCTTTATAATGCACAGTCTAAGAGAATTGCTCAGGCACTGGGAGGCAGGATTCATCAGCATTCGTATCCACAGATCATTCTTGATTAGGTTGTGAGTCTTCATTATTCTTCCTTCATCAGTCTCATTCCTATTCTCAATACCAAAGGATGCTCTTACATTCTCCCTAATGGTATTTATCTCTGCAGCTGACAGCAAGTTCCTTACAAAGATGGTGTGCTGCTAGTCGCACACTCTCTGCTAGGATACCGGTATGTTCGGATGCAGCTTTAACCATTCTTCGTGAAATCGGGCCCTGTATCCCTCCATGTCCGCTTCAAGTCTGGTAGCCAAAAAGGAAGCATGTATAACGGAGATATTTAACTCCTTAGTCCATTTCATGCGCTGGCGTTTGCTCTGAGATCGGGCGGGGAGAGCTGTTGTCTCACCGAAGCTGCGACCCCCAGTATTTGTTTGTATTGTGGTCGCCATAAGTGGTGCAGCGACAAACCTTCCCGGATGGTATGAGAAGGCTCCACTCTCTCCACTGGCACAGGTAGCACATTTCTCACTGCGAGTCCAGTGCCAGAACTCGCAGCGCCGCCTTGCAAGTGCGGGTCGCGTGCGTCACGAATCCTTTGACTTCTCATAACTGCTTCTCCACCGGCAGACCAGGTAAGATACGTCAGTGGAAGCCCCTCTCGCCTCTGAGCCAGAGCCCCATCTACGCACCATCACTCAACCTCTAAGGTCATAGCTCAGGCACCTACAGCCCGAAAAACTTTAGGGATGGCTGTTTCAGATGCTGACCCATCTTCCAGTTGCCAGTTGGTTCGCCTATCCCTTTCCCGGAAGTCAAGGGCACAGGTCACCTCCCAGCTTCCAGAAGAACAGACAGATATCCGATTTGGCAGGTTGCCATTGCCCTGACAGCCGACACGCAATAGTTCATTTGCCCGTCCCCCACGTGCCGCAGCTGTTCCTTCAGTCCACGTAGGGTTGGTCTTCGGGGAAAGTAAAAAAGGGTAGAATGGATAGGAAATATTTTGAAAACATTCGGGAAAAAAGGTAAGGGACAGTTAAGGTAACATTTTGCCAATAGAATAGAGGAATGGAGAACGAAAGATGGATCAATTTTAGATGGAGGGACAGCGGACAGCTGCTCCTGCTAGTCGCCTTTTACGACAGGGGGATATCCCGTGGCACTATTCGACAAAAACAACAGAACACAACACTGGTATTATTATTGTTATTATTATTATTATTATTATTATTGAAATGTTACTTTTAAAATAAAAGAGTTTTGAAACACCGGTTTCGTATTCAGAGCATAATAATCGTCACTGAAATTATCAGTGAAAGATAGGCACTGGTTGACGATAAATCACAGCCATGCTCTTCATCCCATTTATAGAATAAAAGTTTTGGAAATTCCCTGCAATATAAATAAGAAAGGTAGTTTATTAATCGCTAAAGTAGAAAAGGAAATTATATATTTTGAATAATGAACAGGAAATTATGAATTTTACATCGGTGTCGGAAACAAGCAAACCTCAAAAAAGGTGTTAAAAATACCCTCAATTTGCTAACAAACAAGCATTAACTCGCTTGAGAACATTTGCTGCAACCCGATGTAAAATTTGCACGTTAATGATGCGAATTGCTTCCTTGATGTTTCTTTGGAGCTCTTCGTTATTAGGTTTGTTAGCATAAACGTTACTTTTGAAGCACCCCTAAAGACAAAAATCTGGTGGTGACAAATCAGGAGAACGAATGGGCCACAAACCCCGTAAAATTATTCGGCTCCCAAAAAACTCTTCCAGAAACTGCAGTGTCGACTTGGCAGTCAGTATCTGGCCCCATCCTGCCGAAACCAACAATTTCTCTCGTCCTTTTTAGAAGGGATACAATATCCCACAATATATCATATGTACCAGCCGTTACTGTTTCTTTGAAAAGCAATGGACCAATTATTCTGCGACAAGAAATGGCACACCATACTCCAATCTCTTTTTTAATGCAATGGTCTCTCTCCTGTGGTCTCTCAGAAGTCTGTTTTGCTGGATAACGACATAATGAGGCTCGGTTTCATTCAGGTGAAACCAAACCTAATCACAAAAAAATACGTTATCACGTGCCTTAAGACCTTCGCTAACAAATCGTCGTAGCCAATTACAATCATTCATTCAAGCAGCCTGAACAGGAACCAGGGATGTCCGCCGTTTAAACGCGCGCATTTTCAATTCTGTTGTGGCACAGTGCGCTCTTCCATTAGAAAGATTACATCGTGGCTGAAGCTTCCTTAATGATATATTCAGGGAAGTTGAAACAACATCCCGAATTTCCTCTAGTTACCGCTGCGCGAGCACTGCTTTTTGGCGACCGCATTTCCGATCAAACACGCCTCCCGTCTCACGATAGCACTTCACTAACCGAAATATGGTACTCTTGTTCGAAAGAGACTCAGATGAAGATTTTTTCCATAAAGCTCCCTGGCACTCTTTGAAAGATTGTGTTCGGAAATACTCCTTTTTATCTGTGTTACTCTATACTGAGGCCAGTAACTTAACTCGAAAACTGGATGCGGCTGTTTTGCTTTGAGCAGGTATGACGCAGACCACAGAAAGGGGGCGATGGGTGAAGGGAGTGTCACAGAAATGCAAAGGTTCCAGAAGCAGTGTTGAAACGCTTTCACTTGTCTCTCAGTGCCTCGAACAGCAGGGTTACGTTTTAAACTGATCACCCGATATGTTAGATAATCATTTTTAGAGTAATTTTGATTTTTTGCGACTTGTGTTTAACAGATAACGTAACGATCGCTCGCATTAGCAGCTCGCATTAGCAGGGAGAGTGCTGCGTGACCTTGTGCGTCATATGACGGCGCCCCCACCCCCAACTGGACGGTTCCAGGTTATTCACGAGTCGAGTAGAAATGTTGCGCACGTTCCCGATGGCTCGAGGAGGGCGCCGGCCAAACAGAAATTCGCCGCTGCCGGCGGCCGCGAGTCAGTCAGTCAGGCAGTAAGCAGCCGCGAGTCAGTCAGTGATTGCAGCCAAGTAGTAGTAGTAGTAGTAGTAGTAGTAGTAGTAGTAGTAGTAGTAGCAATAAGAAGAGTAGTCAACTTAGTAGTAAGCATTCAGTCCGTCAGTGTGAGTATGCAGTAGTCTGTCTGAAGTGGAAGCTGAGCTGTGAAGTATACATTGCGGTGAACAGTGGTGCAGTGGGTGAACAGCAGTCAGCAGTCTGAAATCTGCAGTGGAAGTTGAGCTGTGAAGTGTGCATCGCGGTAAACAGCAGTGCAGTGCACCCTAGCCTGCGCAGTGAATAGTGGTCTGGGCAGTGAATTGTGGTCTGCGCAGTGAATTGTGGTCTGCGCAGTGAATTGTGGTCAGCGCAGTGGACCGGGGACAGAGCATCGGACTGTGCGATAGTGTAGAAGAAGTGAACTGTGTAACTAAATAATCAGAAGTGAACTGTGTAAATAAATTATCAAGAGAACGGAGGTGTGTGAAATAAAATAATCACGTGAAGAACACAAGGACTGTGTAATATTCTGTAAATAAATCAAGTATTTTAGTGTAGCATTGTTTCCAAATAAACGTTTTTGTTAAATAATACCTGAGTGAGTTATAATTCACCACAGAGAATCGTTACAATATTGTGACTTCGATCGAATCAACCAAACGTCACAGCCTCACACTCAACTGCTCACACTCGACTTTGCGTCATAAAAATGAGACTTAGAAGAACGCTTGGCGATGTGGTAAGCGAGAAAGTAACATTTTTCCACTGACCGCAACATCGCACAGAATTTGCAAGGCCAGATACGCGCACCGGCTCAGTCCGGAAGGGGTGTGGCGCGCTACCTCCCCTCACCTGAAAGGAAGCCACATAAACTACGGAAGACTACGGAAGAGGCTTTCTTCGTGCTCGAGTTGCCGGCGGTAATATTTGCTATTCAATTGCGTAACGTTGTACGAGTAGAGGTCGTAATCGACGACATATTGAATACGTAGTAATTACCGTAAGTTAGGAGCGTAAGAGAAGTAAGTTGAGAGAGACTGTGTAAAATCCGTCATTGTGTGCAAAACTAAGAGTTTGTACTGTATTTTGAACTATTTCGAGGTGGAATCAGCAGCGGACGCATTTGCGTTTGAAATAGGGTCAGAATTTGTATTTAGAATTGGAAGTAAGAACTATAACATCGTAAGTGTTGCGGGGAAACGAACGAGTGCCGTAAGCGACGCCAGAAATATTTCAAACGCCATAAGTTAACTACGATGTGCAAGGACTTTACACACGCAGGAGTTCGATGTATTGAGCGGGCAAGATAGAAGGGAAAAGGCGCGTGTGGACGGGTGTTCCCTCCGGGAGAATCAGAAGGAAGAAATAAGAAGGAAGTCTGTTGCCGGCGTAATTTGGGGAACTTCACGATCGGAGAGGTAAAGGCTGTAACGTCCTACTCCAACAGCGTGCTGCCAGAGGCGATGACGCAACTCTGCCCTGCGAGGCGACGGCGTGCAGGGAAGCTCAGGTCCGCGGCGCTACGAACAGGGGCAACGAAGTGAATTTTTGTAACGCGGCCGTAAAGTACGTTGTGAGGCGACAGGCCGATGACCGCTAGCATTTCTTGACGGAAAAGCGATGCACCTGAATGAACTAGATAAATAAGATGTAAATCAGCATCTTAGCAGAAATTAGGAGGAAATGTTATTCCCGTTGTACGATGAAGTTAAAATAGGACTGGAAGCAGAATTGTGTTCAAAAGGGAACAGATAAATTGCCTTGAGAACTTTATAGCACGATTGTACAGATGGTTTTAAATGTTTACTTGAATTTCCATGTATTAATTGTAGTCAGTTGATGGGATAATTGTTCATTTTTTAGTATTATATGTCACGCAATTCAAGTCTTTCAGTTCGAATTTCTGTAAAGTTATGAGCAAAATTCTTACGTTTGTGTATTTGGTAATGTGATTTTGAAGTTTAGAGCAAACTATTTGCAAATCATAGTATAGTATTTTATGTGCACGGTGCGAATTGAGTATAGATTTTATTTTGAAATATCGTTTGATTTGAAAGAAGAGGTCATTACTTAGGGGTGCCGTTCGTTAAGCGTACGCAAATTGAATATGTCATTTGTTTTTGTCTAGTATTCGCATTTAATTTCAGAATACATGAGTATTGTGTCATTGATTTAAGTGTACTTGGATTTCTTTTCTCCTCCGAAGGATTCTTCCACCCTAAAGGTAAATATAAAGCTATATATATATATATATATATATATATATATATATATATAGCTTTATATATTATAATATATTATATTATATTACATTATATATAATATAATATATAATATATTATATTAATATATAGCTATATATTGTGGTGTCACCAAATAACATTATAATAATTTCATATCGAAATAGTTCCCATCACAGTTAAGTAGGTCACGGGACGGGGCTTTTGTTGCGAAGAACCCTAACGACCGCCAGGCCGCGCTCGCACATGACAGCTGCCCGACCGACCGCTGATGAGGGTGTCTCTTAGTAACGGACACATTTATGACCCGTCATATACACCTCGCGCTGCCACCCTGCGGAGCCACCGGGCACTTAAGACAAACAATACGCGCCCGCGTAAGGAATCCAAATTCCCAAAGGGGTTATTTACAAATCAACAGTCGCCGGCTGCAGATCAGCCTCCGCTGACAAATGTATGGCCCAGGAAAAAAACGCAACCGCTCGAACAAGTGTTCGGACAGCTGTGAGAGAAGCTTCTGGAATCGCTCACAGAGGGAGAGAGAGAGAGAGGGGGGGGGCCCGAGGTAGAAAGAGAGATCTCCCTGGAAAATTCCGTAAACGATGCAACCCGATTGGAGAACTTCAAAATTAAAACGCATTTAGTTTAGGCCTATGAGACATCTCATCGTGAGGGAAGGGGCAGATCTGCAGGTTCGGAAACGTTTTGGGAGGGGCAAACGGAGGTAACTTGAACGCGAGATGTGCAGAGAAACTGGACTTACCAAGCATATTCTCGAATAAGCACTTGAATTCTCTCTAAACTACGCCTAAAGTCACTACTGAGAGAACATCCTTCACCTTAGAATTACCGCGGAGGAAACTTGGGCGGAAGCTGGCAAGATCCCGCGTAACTTTCGCCTAAGTTGATCTGCATCCGCCGCCTAGTGCCATATCGGGCCCATTCAAGTCCGCACTAAACCACGGCCAGCACCCGTGTGTCCTAAACTGACTGAGTCCGCACGATTTGACGACTCCGTCGCCACGCCACGCTGCCAGCTGAGGAGGAACACCCAGTGGGAGGTCGGTGACCTGAGACCGCCCGCCGTCTTCGAATGAGGACCGCCATCCGGCCGGTCTGCGGAGCCACCGCCAGCCAGTGGTGATTAATTTGGTATTTAACCGGAGTCGAACTATCTCCCGTAGTTATGACGCGGGGCTACCTCGCAGGACATTTTGGCGAGAGACTAAGAGTGGCCGCGCTCAGGCCTTGTGTATTGTAGTTAAAATATGCATGAATTGTTAGAAATAAGTTATTAATGTTAGCGTTAAGAAATTTGTTCATTAACTGTTAAGGTTATGAGCTCGTAACGTAAAGTTAGCAAGTAATCTGTGTCGCTCTCTAGTGACCTGTAACTTCCCTGGCAGCTCATGGTGCCAGGAATAAATTCAATTTCGTTAGAAACGATTCAAACGATTCAACAATTCAAACGATTTATGACGTAGACTAATGCTCGATACTAGCTTTGTATCTGCCTTTAGAGCGGCAGACTCTTTCAAGGGAGAAGGGAAATCCAAGTACACTTAAATCAAGGAAACAATGTTCATTTATTCCGAAATTAACTGTGAATACTAGACAGAAACAAGAGAACAAATAACATATTCAATTCAACAACCCGTCCATGTATGAGCCGCCATAGGAGATTTTCGCTCCGGATTCAGTGTTTGAAAACCGCGCGCCTAGAAAAAGAGTTATTCACTATGAGCACGGAACCCGTGTTATCAGCCAGGGCGGTCGCGACACGGAGGGGTGATAGAAGGTAGCGGAAGACGGTTAGAGGTACGCTGGCGGCGAAGAGTTTGGAAGTGGTAGCAAGAGAGCTCTTGAAACGAAACGGTCTTGCTGGGTCAGTAAAATTTAAAAAATAAACACCGAAGCTCGCGAGTAAGATTTCCTAGCAGATTTCCTAGACTGTGGATGGAAGCGAGCGGAGGGCGATCCAGGAGCCATGGGCAGCCCGTGCTGCTAGACATGGAGGCTGATTGTTATCGGGCCAGCGAGCGAAGTCGGTGACTTTGCTTTTAACCATTTTCGGGCCTCGACACTGCGACTGAGCTCACCCGCCAGATAGCGCACGCTTTTCACAGCTACTCTTCGTCGTCGGAGCAGAGTTCCCTGACCGAGCGGCCGCTGCTGCCATCGGAGATGACGCTACGACGGAGGTTACCACTCCATGCTTCCGTGATAAGTACCCAAAGGATATTTATTTCGTTATCGCATTATATATTTATTTACACGAAGTGAATCCCCTTCCGTGGAAAGCGAGGGTTCGGGACTCCGCTCAGCTGATTGGGGCTCTCATATTTCTTCTGGAATGGACATCACCATCGCTCGAAAACGCGAACTCTATGCTTTAAGAAAACACCTCTCACACGTGACAGCTACTAGTGCGGCGTAATAAATGTAACACTTCTCTGCCAGGGATTTACTGCGCTATTTGTGGATTTCCTGCAAGAGTTCTTGTAGGATATGCGAAATTCAAGTTAAAAGTTATCCTTATGCCAGCGTTCTCTCAAGTCTACTGCTAACAGGCACCTAGAGCGAACGTTTGCGGAATGCAGGAACTTGCACCATGCAGTATTTCACATACACTGGCACCATTATAACGGAACGCACCAATGGCATCTTTCTGCTCTAACAACTTTGCGAATTCCTTGACTATTTCGTTTACGCTGCAGGCTTGTAGGAGGAACTCACAGAGTTGCGCGTTCTGAGAACTTAAGAATTAATATTTAAACTAGTGGCGATACAAGGGCACAAACATTCGCGTATTAAAGCTCACATAGACCAAGGGAACCATTCGCAGTAGCTACAGCAACGAAATGATCGCGCCAGTCGCGTTGAAGAAATTCCTGCCTCTATTCACACAGCAACTTTAGTTGTGGTTCAGCTTTTGGGGACACTATTTTACTCATGAAGAAGTTCTTGCTTTATTGATAATTCAGGATAAGGAAAATATCAAGTTAGTACATTCATTTTGATGTTGTAACGTAAACAATGTGTTGACTCAAAATGAAATAAGACATTCATCTGAGGCACACAATCTTGAGAATACAAAAAAAGGCTTAAGGGATAGAATGAAGACATACTATGCATAATCCCCTCCAACATCTGTCGATCTATAAATTAAAATCTTCCATAACATGGTTCTAACAATAGCAGTAAATGCTACTTGAAAAGTGAGCAATAAGAACCGTTACAAAGACTTACTCAATGAACAAATACTATAAAATCATAAAAATCATCTATTTTTCAAAATCTAAAAGTTTCTGGCGCATTCCATTCTTTCCTAGGTATAGACCAACCCCCAGAACTTCGTATACCAATCTTTCCCTTTCCACACCTTCCTCTACAATCTTGCAGATAGAAATGTTTGCCTTTAATCATATTTTCGGTGTCAAGAACTCGCAAAACATGGATTCTGACTACATAACGTGTTAAAGGGAGTAATTTACGATGTATAAGAACATGAATGATCAACTTTTTACTACTACGGTCCGGCACTAAACGTCTACCTGACGAAAATTCAACTTTTTCCGACGCACAATTACAATACTTTCTTTTTTTACGAAGGGAGAGAAAGTAAACTAGAGGTGTTATACGAACACACTCTTTCTCGCATTATTTCTAAAATTTCAATTTTCAAAATTTCTGAGTTCAAAGAAAATTAGATTTGCAACATTATTTTAAGCGTTCCGTGTTCTACCCATGAAAAACTGGGGGGAATGGGGCGAGTTTTGAGAAAGTTGTTTTTATATATAAATTTCATTAATTTCAAGCACAAATTACGGAAAACTACATTTTTTTAAAAAAAATTGTGATTGATGAATTTTATATAGCTGAGTTTTTAGAACAGATTTCGTGTAAGTGTGTCTTGTGGTGGCGGTCGTTAGGTGCAGACGATCCTTTCGAGAGCTCCTGAGGATTAGGATGCGTTCGTACCTGCAAGAGCACCGGGCGAGGATCGGCGCCTGGGCCGGGCGCCTTTTCTCGCGTGCGGCGCGCGCGCACCGGGGACCGGCCACGTGGCGCGGCGACGGTTCTCTGGGCTCGGTCTCCTTGAGTGCGACGGTGAAAGCTATATTGCTAGTGAAGGGAGAAATCGAACAAAATCCCGGTCCAGTGGTCAGTTCTGTGGCTAGTGCGTTTGATAAAATAATCCAAATCGTTAAATCCGTAATGAGCACCTGGCGGAGTTGAGAGCTAAAATTGAGACTCCATCCGTGACTGAACCTACAGATGACAACGCTAGAGCCTTGTATTAGAAGACTCTATAGTGCGACACGTCGCGAAACAAGACAGCAAATTGCGCGTGGAATGTTTGCCGGGCATCCGTATGGAGCAATTGAAGCGTTTTGTGCAAAATCACGACCTTGAAATTCCTAATAAAATAGTGCTTCACATAGGTACTAACAATTTAAAGGCAAAATCGAATGAATTCATTATGGGAGAAATCTACGACCTTGTCAATGCTACCAAGATAAAGTTTCCACGCGCTTCTATCGTAGTAAGTGGTGTTTTACGACGCAGAGACATGAATGAATTAATGAGATGGCTTGCCGAAGCACATAAGATCAATTTCGTTGATCCCAACTCCTGGTTGCAAGATTCCGACTTTGGTCGCGACAGGCTCCACTTGTATCGAAGAGGAGCAGAGAGTTCAGGACAGCTCTATTCGCGTGTCTGCAACTCCATGCCGTGTACTGTTTGAGAAAGAAAAGCGGCGACTAACATGGCGGGAGGGGACACGGTGGCGAGGAACGAGATGGCGACGCAGGACGAGACGGCGGTACGAGATGTAGGGACGAGACGACGGCGGTGCGGGGCGAAACAGTGACTCAGATGGCGGCGCGGGACCACACTGCGACGCTGGACGAGACCAGTGGCGTAAGACGAGACGAGACGAGTGGCGTGGGACGAGACGACGGTGCGGGACGAGACTGCGAAGGGGAACGAGACGGCGGTGAGGGACGAAACGACGGCGCGGGACGAGACGGTGGCGCGGGACCAGACGGCGGTGTGGGACGTCGACGGTTCAGGCGAGGGTACTCTACGCCTGCTGTAGGTGAACTGTAGGAGTATCCGCTCGAAAATACTTGAATTCGAGACGTTCATTGACACACGTAGGCCTGATGTAAATAGGTACAGAGTCTTGGCTCACAGAGATAAACAACGCAGAAATATTTAGTCCGAGTTTCATCACATACAGGATGATGAGGAAGAAAATTCTGTCGTCGAATATGTGTTTAGGTTAATAAATAGACTATAGAAATCTCGCGAATTAGCACACGAGAAGCTTATTCACGAGCAGGAAACAAGTAAAAATCTTGGTACGATCGACGAGCCGTACCCAGAGAATTTGCGCCGGGCGACCGGGTGCTGGTGTTGGCTCCGAATCGCTCTAAGAAGTTATCGGTACAATGAATAGGGCCGGGAGAAGTGATAGAGAAAAAATAGGACACGAACTACTCTATCCTGATGCCTCGGAAAAAGGAAGGGCGTATCTACCACATTAACATGCTGAAAGCGTACGTGCAGCGGACAGAATATTTTAATTATGTAGCCGATCGTAGCTCCAACTTTGAAGTCGAGGAAGACGAGCTGGATAAGTACGCCGTTAACCTTGATAGTGACGACTTCGATGCGGAAGCTATGCTTGAAGGGACGGAAGTTGAGGACGAGTTCCGTACTAAACTGCTCAATTTAATTGTAAAGTACAAGCATATATTTTCGAATAGGCCAGGGTTGACGGATGTTGTCACCATGGACATTGAATTGATGGACGAGTCGAAAAAGAAAGCTCACGGAAGCTTGGCTTTGTGCGCGCTTCAGATGTAGGAGTGGCGAGTGCCACAATTGAAACCGATCATCAATCAGGTATTGATCGCTCCCGATCAGGTGATATGTGGTCTATCAGAGCTAGGGTGTAAAGTGTAAATTCATTGTAAATATTTGTTGTGTTTTCTTTGTAAATAAATATTTGTTATATGAATGCTCTATTTCTGTGTTCCTTGTGAGTATTCATGACGTCACAATAGTTAAAGAAAATAGTGATCCAGCGTATTACACGGCTAATATCAGAAAACTAAAAAGAAATGTCAAAAAAGCGTACGCTAATCGCAAAAAAGGACTCTCTTCAAAGATCTACGTAACAAATTAATGCAGCAAAACCGTATAGCGCAAGAAAATTATCTCCGTAAAATTCTATTAAACGAGCGAACAAGTTGGAGAAATTTTTATAGATATATAAAACAAAAAAGGGGTAAGAAAGAATCTATTCCGGCTCTTAAAGACGAAAACGGGAAATTTGTACTATCGGATAAAGAAAAAGCCGATCATTTTAGTGTATATTTCCAATCGGCATTCGAGTTAGGATCGGATACTCCCAGTACTTTCGGAAGATATGACGGAGAAAAATTTCAAGTACAACCACAACTCATTAGACAAAGAATTCGCAATATACGAAGTAAAATGCGTAGGGTTTGATGTATCGCCGGAGAACTATTAAAAACTGGAGGGGAACCGATGATTACATACTTGCCGCGATTATTTGAAATAAGCATAAATAATTGTAGCCTGCCTCACGACTGAAAAAGGGCTATAGTGGTTCCAATATTTAGAACCGGAAGTCGTTCTGTAATTTCCAATTACAGACCAGTAAGCCTAACGTCAGTGATTTACAAACAAATCGAACATATGGTAGCTGAGTTCTTGCGTCGGGAATGGGACATAAATCGTACGGTTAAAAATTGGAATGAAATCCCTGCAGCAGTCGTAGAGTCTTTTCCTGGCTCTGTTGGTGTTTTCAGAAGACAACTTAATACGTACATGTAGAGAATGTATTTTACCGCACAGCTCAGAATCCATCATTCAAGTGAATTGTAGCGTATTATAGATAAAGTGTAGTGTAGTGAAGTGCAGTGGAAAGCTACCTTAATTAGTTATATGGCATAACCACAGAAAGATATGGTTAAAGTGTAGTGTAGTGTAGTGCAGTGTAGTGTAGTTTAGTGAAGTGTAGGAGTGGGTGGGGAACAAAATGAGATGTTGAAAGAACTAACTTAAACAATCCACATTGTGTTTCTATTTAATAAAAGAAATTGTATAACTGGTTAATTTTATGGATATATATATATATATATATGCATGTTTACTAGGTGTAACTAAGTGTATGTTTCTTCATATAAATGTAGGCATGTATACTATGTAGGGCAAGTGTGTTTGTTTGTGTTATGTGTGAACGTGAGAGTGTGCAGTCATGTATTAGAATGTGTATGTATGTGTATGTGTGTGTGTATGTGCTATAGATGTATACAGGTCTGTGTATATTTATATAATGGGTGTATATGCTCGAAAGGATTGTATTGTAAATGCACTATATTGTAAAACTGTAGGGTTATGGTACCACCTGGCAACCAGCCAATTGTAGCCAATAATAATAATAATAATAATAATAATAATAATAATAATAATAATAATAATAATAATAATAATTATAATAATAATAATAATAATTACTATTATTATTATTATAAGACCAAAATCTTTCATCAATGTTGTTTTGAAACGTTAACATTGGGTAATTTTAAAAAATACACAGATTTAGCCAGAAATGAGACAAGTAAATTTTCTACCGCGTTTTGATAGAAATGAGAAAATTTAAAGATAAAATTTAAAGCTGTTTCAAAAATTGTTTTAAAAAATTCAAAATTGCCTATATTTCTCGCAAAAGCATGCGAAAACTACTCATATTTTCGAAAAATCGTACGTGATACTTCAAGACATGTCTTTAAGAACATATTTCACTAAGGAAAAAATATGTATCTTCAATATTGTAATTGTAGGAAGACGCCGATTTTATTTCGACGATCGATTTCAACGATTTGTTTTCATCATTGCATTAGTGATTGAAGTTCTTGAAATGACGTTCCACTGATGGTTTTCGAAAATTTTCAAAAATTTTAAAATTTAGTTACGCTCAAAAGGCATTGTCTTAAAAGAGTCCCCCAATTTTCCCCACGAACATTTCCATATAGACTACGTCATCAAAAGTATGCGGACACGTAGCTGAAAATGACTTACCGCAGCATTATACAACTGTCCTTATACAACGTATATACTTACGCATACAGGAAAGTAAAAATACCCAATTACTCTTAATAAAGAATATCTGAACTGGAATACCTTCAACCGAACTGGGCACCGCCGCTGCCGGGACAATCTTGAATCACTCGACTGGTCTCCCGGCATGTATGCTAATGTAATGCATGTTAGTGTAAGTAAGGGGTGAGGTTCCGACAAGAAAGGAAAGGAAGGAAAGATCGCGCGCGGTCCGTGACCCGTTAGTTAGGTAAACTCTCCCGCATTTGACAGGCGTTGATCGGAGAAACTACCGATCAGAGCAGCCGGCCCCTAGAGTTCTCCTCCAGATAGCGGCTGAACTCGACCTACTATGTATGAAGCTAGTGTCGAAAACCCTAGGTCCTCTCGGTCAGTGACACCAGATGATAACCCCAGCCACCTACAGCTGGCGCGTGACAGTCAGCACTGGGAGCGGCGCACGTGCCCCTGCATAAGCGCTGAATTGCATTCCCACTCTTTTCCAGCGGGCGTCTGCAATTCCAACGCTAGGCGCTGTCGGCACTTGCTATAGAGCGGTGGCCTGCAAATGTGTGACTGATTGAGGAACAAGGGCATTTCTTGTAGTCACCACGTGCAGAGATTCTCATGAAATTCATCGGGGCAAACTACAACAAACTTGATATGTGTATTCTGATTCTGATATCCAAACTAATTAAGGCGCTCTTAAAGTGAATACCGCCACATGCTCTTCTACAGAGGAGATAGTTGGCATTCAAAGTTGCCAGCGGGATGTAATACATAATGAATATATCATCTATGTATACAGTAGTCAAGTTCAACTCGCAACACCTGTCAGGAAATACCACCCCTTATTTTGACAATTTGGCAACGCATGAAATACCTTTGGCATCCCTTTCACTTTTAGCGACCCACGGTCGCGTGCCCTCAGATTTCTTAGTGAGAGAATGTGGCTAATTTTAGTTGGAAGAAAGAGAAAGAACACTTTTGTCCTTGTTAATCTTCAACGTACCGCAGCCATTACACTGAAAAGAGTAAACGCCTGTCTCTTGGCAAATGGTCGCTGTTCACGCACGCTCCTGGCTTACAACCGTCCGCGCCGTCCCCCCCCCCCCCCCCCGTCACTGCCCGGCCGCCGGGACGCGTCTCCCGCTCATTCCCGCTGTCCGCCCTCCCCACGTCGCGATAGCAACGCGCTTCCGAGCGTCGCGGCTCGTAGCAGAGCATTGGCTTGAATGAAGACCTTCCCATGTGCAGCGGGCGGGTGCTGCGGTGGCAAGCGGCGGAGAACTCTCGCTACGCGAAGCGGAGGAGGGGGCACGCGCCACCGCTAGCAGAACACTGCTTTAAATGGGAGCCTTCCTACCTTCCCGCCGGTCGCTGCATTTTACCTCCTGCGGTCTCTTTGTTCGACGTCGCCAGCTAAGACTTTGGAATATAGTGCTAGACCTACCCTCCTGCCTTTCGGAGTACTGCAAATTGAACACTGCGCGGTCCGCCATGTTGATGGCAAGTATGCGAAGTGAATAGCCGAAGCCCACGAGCGTTTTTTACGAGCGTTTATTTTATAATATAAAGTTTTTAGTGAAACATTACGGTCAGTTGCTGTGCAGCATTCGGCTGTACGAATCGACATTCGTAAGTTTGTATGTTAAAACCAACCTTTACCACTTAGCAGAATGTCACAATAGTTTATTACATAAAAAAATTATAAGACAGCATTGCACAAAGTCAATCACCTTCATGAACCAATAAATAAAATTCTATTTCTCAAAAGTCAGTTTTATTACAACCCTGTCAAATTTCCCTAAATCCTTTCAAAAGAAAAAGTTCACTATATATTATTGGTCAGAATGTTTGTAATAATTTATTTTCCATATTCAAGACTTCATTTCTTCAATTTTGTCCTCAAGTGTTATACTAACAGGTTAATTGAAACTTATTAGTGTCCAATTTTCCTTCTAAATCTTGTGTAAAATCAGTTCATGTGCTTTTAGGAAAAATTGTAAAAACAAAGATTGTCTTCCTGTCCATCATATTTCATTATGAAAGGTTGTTCATGTGCCAGTAAACGTTTATGTAAACAAAACCCAAAATAATTTAAGTTTATAACAAGCAGTTTTGCAGTTGAGATTAGCAAAAATGTTCTGTATAAAACAAGAAAATGTATTCTCTGAACTTTGTAAAGGAATGTCATTGATCTGAAGAATAAAAAAATACGTTTTATTACGAATATTTTCTTATTAATGCATCTAACTGAATGTTTATTCTTGCTTTTATTTCCGAAACACCGTATTTGTATGCTCAGCTCAAGTGCTTTTGCCATCATCATGGCGGACGGCGCAACGTTCAATTTTTGTTGCGCGTTGGACCTCCTTGACATTGGTGTGTGGGGCCTTGGTCGCCGGAGGGTCGGCGAAACCTACCCCTGCAGAACCCAGCCCCTTCCACGGCGGGCGGCAGTGCGGCGGTGGTGTGAAGCGGTGGCGGCGTCAAAAAAGTCTTGCCGCTTATCGGAAACGCGCCGCTGTGGCGACGTATGAAAACGCCCTTAAAGCTGTGTTCTGCATAGCCGGCAGTGGCTCCTGGCCACTCAGGCGGCGTGGGCTGAATTGTAAGATGAACCCCAATATGGGGGGGAGCGCGCCGATACACACTGCAAGTCAATTAAAAAACATCCTGAATTTGGCTCTATGCTTTCACCGATGTAAAAATGGCCAACCCTGCAAAGGTTGGTCTTATCCAGCGCGCTCGCTTGAGATTCAACACATCCACTCGCCGTAAGCGGCATAAGTTTTAACATTTTTTGTTGTCAATCAGCAATTAAATGATGAATGTCCAATTTTCGTGATATAATTTAAAGTTAAGACCAGTCGTGATTATTTCTTGTGCTTTAGATACGTACAGTGGCTGATATCTTAAAAAATTGCAATCATTACGATTACATTGAAAAATAGATTTCCGTGAGAGTTATACTACTTAAAGCCTTGTAAGAGAAGAAATTAAAGAACAGTTATGTTCGCGAAAAAACAAAACAAAATGAAGCTATGACTTGTGAATTTGATTCACAAAACAACTCTTAATTCTCTTCTTTACATAATTTAAATATAAAGTGATACAGTAGTTATATGGTATATGTTTTCAATATTTAATAATTATGCATATTGACGATATTCATAATGAAAAAAGTAACGAAGTTTCATTCGTAAGGAAATAAAATATCTCAAATAAAATGGACTTTTACAATAGAAAAGCAAAGAGTGTACTGGGAATAGCCTGTTCCCACCGAATGCCATTTGACCTTGAGGAAACAACCCTCTACAACGCCAACCTCGGCGTTGGCCCACGCGCTCGCCGCTCGGCTTGCGAGGGCTGTCCAAGTTCTCTGTAGAATCGAAAAATAGTACGAAAATGTTGGCAAATTTGGAAATTCTTAAAGTAATTGGCAGAATGTATAGCAGCCCAACTTTACATCGTGGTATCAGTAGAGCATGTCAATTTAATGAAAAAACTATGAGGGCGTGTTTCGGCATGTCACATAGCGGCATTCTCTTGTTAGCTTTTCGGGACTGCACGTAAACATATTTGCGACCCCGACCCTGCCACTGCCAGGGTGACCGTTGGCGTGCGACGTTATAGGGCAAAGACATCTCAATCGGCGAGTGCAATTGTTCACACCGCTAAAATGAATCTGAAGTTCCATTTCCACCCTTCCCTCGCAAGATTCGTATAATAATTTTGCGCGAAAGTAATAGTGTAGCCAGTGTAAAGTAATAGTGTCCAGTTTTTCATTTGCCCAAAACATCACTCAATAGCTCTTTCAAGTAGAACACGAACATCCGGTAGGATGTCTTGGCTGCTACAAAGTCGCGAGTAATTTTTGTCAGGCCTGATACGTTAACAGTCGCCGGATACGTTATGACTCAAGTAACTTAGATATGAATGAAATAGTTTCTTTACTATCCGGACTTGTCTCCCGCACGTGTGATAGTGAGTGTGAAAGGAGACACGAGGGAACAACAAAGGGAAAATTAGGTGATGTCCTTGGCCAATTTGTCATGGAACTGCTGCAGCATCCGTTTGGTATTCGTAGGATAAAAACACTCATTAGAGCAACCGGTAGCTAGAATTCGTCTTCAATGTTGAGAATTTCTTGTCTACAACGTATGGTATGGACTCATTCTGGGGGATATTTTTCATGGGTTCAGGCAGCTAGCGTGTACATGTTGCGGTGTTGCCGGCTGGGCAAGGACTCAGCTTGCTGAATGTGTTTCCTGTCCGATAAGATAACTCCAACGGATATTTTCATCGTTTACAGTCTACCAATGGCTTGTTTCCTTCGAATCGGTGTTACTGAGCGCGGCGACACTCCAGAAACCCTTTCGCGCCCCCGCACAGCACGAGTGACTGACTCAGCGCCAGACGCCACTGAAGCCCAACTGCCATCCTCAGAGTAAGGTCTCTGAAATACAGTGGCTACTCAGAGGGGTGAAGTGCAACACTCTTTTACCTTGTGTCGTGATTATGTGCTGCAAGTGATAGCGGGTAGCCAGCGCTCTGATAGCTGACTTAGAAGTTCGTGGCAGTATCAGAGGCTTCTTTCATTTGGGGATGATAGGTCTGTCAGACTCGCCAGGAGACTGATTTCTCGTTCTTACGGAAGTTGTATTCTTTCAAACCGAGCGACACGAGATGTCTGCTTGTAGGTCTAAAAAGAATTGATTGCCAGGCTTGCAGGAGACTTTTTAGGATGTTGCGTCATATATTGTTATGGACAAGCTTAATTACAGATGCTAACTCATCATTATTTTATTATTATTATTATTATTATTATTATTATTATTATTATTATTATTATTATTATTATTATTATTATTATTATTATTATTATTAAGTAGACTACTCCAGCGCAGCAAAATCGAATGGATTGTTTCAGATGAAATTTCATTTACTATCACTGGAAAATGCTCACACGTGCTATTGTGCAACTACTGTGCAAGTATTCTTCTTAGTAAGAGTAAAAATGTGCAATTGAGTTGGCCCAGGGCAATATGACAGAATATTTTCATATATATGATTCCACATAAAATCAACAAAGTTTCCAACCCTGACAGTTTCAGATCTTTCTCAAACTTTGTGTGCCTTAAGTACCTCTTAAAATATATAAACGGCCGCTTATGAAGGCTGTAGCAAATATAGTTTCCCATTTATCATGATTTGAAGCCCGGAAGTATCACGAAATGGCAGCGCGCATTATTAAAAAAACTATAATCTCGGTCATTATCTCAGTGAAGATTAAAAATCTTTTCGAATACCATTTTAAAGCTTGTAAACGAGGCTTTATCACACATTTTGAAATGGTTAAAATATATTTTTGGAAGGTTTCAAAATTAACTAATACATATTTTAAAATCTATTTATACAAAATGCAGAATTTTAAAATGAACGAAAAATATATTTTGTGGTTCTATTTATATAGAAAGTACTAAAAAGTTTGGATTTGGACTGATAATGGGATTAAGAGTTACAAATTAATCCGACATGCGTTCCATGAACGTAATGGAAATTTTGGACCCCTGCTCGTTGCTACTTCCAATGATCAAAATCTAATGTGACACATTGAAGTCACACGAATGTGCCTGAACTCTCCTCCAACGCATATAAGATAAAATAAGCTATTTTTTACTCAAAAGAGATACAATGTAAAGTCCAAGAAACAATAATAATAATAATAATAATAATAATAATAATAATAATAATAATAATAATAATAATAATAATAATAATAATAATAATAATAATAATAATAATAATTGGATTGTTCAACCTCTATCAAGCACAGAATATACTAAGAGACATAACAATGTGGCGAAATCCTTCATCACTTAATAGGAAACCTAAAAAAAATTCCGCATTAGAAAAAGGAACCTTTGAATGTTATTGACAACCAGAATATAACGCTATACTGGGATAGAGAAATAAGAACAGATGTTACTGTACCAGCCAACCACCTTGACATCTTGTTCTTGAACTAAAGTAGACAAGAGGTGCATATTTGCACATTACCGTCCCTCTCACTCATAATATCAATACTACCTAGATACAAAGATGAGTAAATATAAAAATTTGGAAAATGAGAGAAAGAAGTTCTGGAAGATAAAAAAAAGTTACCATTCAACCTATCGTACTAATCTCAAATACTGGAGTAGTGCTAAAATCGACAAAGCGTCAACTCGAGACATTAGGAGCCGGAAAACTGCTGATGATACTGCAAAAATCGGTTATTCTGGATACATGCCATATAGTAAGAAAATTCCTAGGAGAAAAGCTTGATTAAACTAATAGAATCCACAAACAGTGCTCGTACGTGTTCGCCCGAGCCGTGCAGTGACCTAGTCGAAGTGACTACGGCAGGGCAATGTTTACCGTGAGGGAGAAGTGTAAATAATAATAATAATAATAATAATAATAATAATAATAATAATAATAATAATAATAAAGTAGTCAGAGAATGGAATAAAAACCTAAACAAAAATAATGGAATTAAAATTGGAGATAAAGGACTAAAATGTAACTGCCTAGCCTTTGCAGAAGATATGGTTCTTATAGCCAAAGACTGGTCAGAAGCAGAAAGACAAATCCAAGAATTACAACAAGCAGCTAACAACGGTCAGTCAATGGAATGAAGGCAATGAGTCTAGAATTACAAATAAATCATTTTTATATTTTTCCTTGTATATAATAAATATTTTTCTCTAATAGAGGCAAAGAGCGCCCATTGCTAATTCTTGTGTGTTCTTCTCCTGTGTTGCTATCTGGCGGCAGTTTATGAAAATAGTGCGGAAAATATGCGTACTTGTGGTGGCTTGCAGAACTAAATTGACCGCTTGTCGTCCTGTCTAAGCAATGATAATTTGTAAACGTTCCCTTTGAAAAGTATTTTTTTAATAATAGCGTAGTTCACCCGTTGGGTCAAAAATATTGGTAGATTCGAGAGTAATTGTTTAACTTAATTTGTAAAATGACATCTTGTACGCTTGGCTCTTGTAGTTCTACCAAGAATTGGATTTTTCCTAGGTGTAACGTATATTTTAAAGCTGTGTGCCCTAGCAGCCGCTTTGTAAAGGGAACGCAACTACGTTCATTCCCTGCGTTTTCAAACGTCAACCAAAGCCAAAGGTGCGTACGGCATTTTAACATGGAGCAATACAAAAAAGCGGACTGGTTATGAGGTTGTAAAAAGGGTTCAAAATTATATTGTTGACCCCTGTGTATTAGTTTCAAATAAAAAGTATTTGGAACAGCTCTGGGTTTGATGATACGAATCATTTATTGAAAGCCATGCAGCGACATTGACAAACACAAAATCATATTAGATCTGAAATATGTCTCGCAATATTTGGTACTGCCCGAACAGATTTCCAGTTAGACCAACAACTTAAGCAAGACCCTGTTAAATACAATGATCAAGTCAAAAACAGTAGGAAAGTTCTGCGACGCCAAATTGAAGTGATAATTTTCTTGGTCTGGCCAGGAACATTGTTTCAGAGAACATTCGAAAGATGAAGAATCTTTTAAGAGTAAATTACATCGAAATTATATCTGATTTGAACATTTATAGTTTTTTCTTTTTTTATGGCGAATTGGCCATCTCGGGACCACGCAAATATGTAACCCACCGAGGACCAGTTACATTCATCTAGAGTAAGTGCATGTGACTTTTATCGGGGGGGGGGGGTGTCATCATTTTCATGAATCCATTTTTACAGGGCTGTTAGCCCCGGAATTTTTTTACGGTAAATATTATTAATATATTTAATTATTTGATATATTTGATTATTAAGTATTTGTTATATGCTACGCAGAAAAGGAGGAGTCTTCGATTATTTAAAATATAAATATTTACCAAAATGCTGGTCTACGAAATTGATATTTTAAGACATTTATGTGCAATTGTTACTAATCCGAGATATTACGCGGTGTAATATCCTTAACTTAATAACTATAGAACATTTTTGTTAATTTAATATATTGTAATGAAATATGAATACCGCTTGGCCATCCCATGGCATGGGTATAAACAGAACTCCGGAGATGAGTCCAGCGAGAATTTTTAGGATACTTATCGGACCGAGCCATAACAGAAGTCGAATGTGCTGATAACCTATACCCTGCGTTCCGAGAGAAGGGTGGGAGTGAGAGAGGTTGGGGAAGTCGAATGGAAGCAGGGAAGGGGGAAAAGGAATGGAAAAAAAGGGGGACGGTAGTTCAGAGGCGTAGAAGGGGTCGGACGGAGGGGGAATGAAGAACAAGAACAACAAATTCAGAGGAAAATATTTTAACTGGGAAACTAGCAACTCAGATGTAACAAAAAAACAACGCAGTTAATTATCGTATGAAATGTACGTTATAATCTTACAGAGACACAAATATTTTTATTACTAATTATCTAAATGTTTCGATAATCCTCCGCCAATTCTCAGCGACCTCCATTATCTTGCATTGCCTCAGGGCCGGCACTTGTCGAACCTTCCCGAAACCCGTTGGAGGATTATTAACCTTTATTTTCTATTTATGAATCATTACATCGTAATGCTATACTAGAAAAAGAAAAAATCTAGATCTCAACTTGATCTTTAAATAGATCGTTGGTGAGGTAGATACTTTTTATTATTATGATAAATAAAGGATGTTGTCTGGTATCAATAACTTTTTTTATTAAGCTTATGATCGTTTCGATCGCATAGCGATCATCCTCAGAGCTAAAATGCCTTAACCAACAAATCCTTGAACTCTCTTCACCTCTGCTAAAATGAGCACAAAGTGTACACCCCTAACCCCCCGCCCTCCCTACTCCACTGACCTTCGCTCGCCCGTCCGCTTCTCAAGCCTCCACCGGCACCCCCGCGTTTTACGACCCTTCACGCGCACCCCACCCCTCTCCCCGCCCCCACCCGCTGCCGACCGGCTGGGTTCTTAAACAAGACACACACTCAAAAAGCAGAACACCGCAGAACTTTGTTTTCGGCGCGGAAGCTGCAAGTTATGTAAGACCCAGTTTGCTTACGCATCTTGCACACAATGCCTACATCCTGTAAATAATATTTGTATTTCGAGTTTTAGCTCTGAGGATGATCGTAATGCGATCGAAACGATCATAAGCTTAATAAAAAAGTTATTGATACCAGACAACATCCTTTAGTTATCATCAACTTGATCTATTAAGTTCAATAAAAGGACTTCATTTTCCGATACAATTTGTACAATTAGACTGTCCCGATTTATGGGCGGTATAAAAAATACCCACGGTGTAGCAAGTGATGTAACCCCTTCCGGCACGACGAAATTGAAATAAATTGTTTGAATCCCAGAAAAAATAGCACTTTCTATTTTTTTTTTCTTTTTATGGGTTTTTACGTTGTATTTTTCGTGTATTCGCTTACGTTTATTGGGATATTTCTCTTCACGAATCAAACCTCAGAAACGACATGGTCCTTTTTTTAAGATAATGTTTTGACTTGTTCTAAATCTGTAATGACATTTCTACAAAACCAATTAACAAAATTATATAATAGTTTCATTTGAATTCCTTCGTACCACCTCCAGGTGCGGTACACATATTTATTGTATTGTAAATTATTTTTGTAGTGTAAATATTATACTACAGAATGTATATATGGTATGTACTATAAAATAAATATTATTAATATTGTATAGTATATACATGTATATATAATATGCAATATTGTTTAAATAATAGCATAATTTATAAATAAATATTTAAATCGATTTTGCCAAATAAAGAAAGATAAGAAACGAAAGCTCAAGGCCTTTTTTGGGGGGGGGGGGGGCACGGCCACCATGCCCCTCCCCTCTCACCACCTCCAATTATTTAAAAAGAAGCTTCTCAGAAAATTTGCTGCTAGATAAAACCTTGTCAATCTGAAGCTGAGACATATCCACAACTGAAGTGACACGTCTGACCACTCAGTTGTTTGTCACTCTCTATACAATGCTGCTAGTCCGAGCACTGAAGAAGAGTTTGACCCCGCCCCCGGCCCGTCTCCCACCCTCCCGACCTCCCTCCCTCCCTTCCCCACAACAGGCAGCGCTGCAAATGGCGGCTCGCGCGCGCCCGCGGGCGCACAGGCCCTCACCTCCATGGCGACCTGGAGCTGCCGGCAGCCGACTTCGCGGCACCGATGCTCAGCCTCGGGCGGCGCCGTCGTGGCGGCGCGAACGCAGCGCTGGCCGCAGGGCCAGTCGCCTCCGATAGCCAGCCTGCGGGGACGCGTGCGCAGCGGAAGGCTGCTGCTGCTGCTTTCTCTAGTTGCCGAGGCCTCACTGCGCGTGGGGTCCGCGCAGCTGCGTCGTCACGGCCACTATGCTGAGCTCAGGCTTCCGCCACCATCGCCACCACCACGCGGCCGCCGCTGCGGCTGCCGTCGCCGCCGCTACCACTACGGCTGCTGCCGCCGCCGCCGCCGTGCTTACACGCACACTTAAGTTGGAATTTTAATCGAGCACTTACACTTACTGACTTCACTGCGGATAGTAGGTTATAGAGCGATGCGGTGATATATTGTGAAGTGAGTTGTCGTGCAGCGTAAAACAGAAATTATGAAGGAAGTGATTAAAGGATCATAGTGCAGTGCAGTGCAGTGTAGTGTGGTCTTAATTGAACAGTCAGTGCGGAGTTAATTATATAAGTTTCTTTTTCTTAAGATAATTTAATGTTTTATGAATTAGTTTCTATATCATTATTACTTTTATTATTAATGTTATTATTGGTTAATCAGCTATTTTTATTGTTTCTGTGATTATTATTAATTATTATATAATTTGCACGTTAGCTATATTATCTTATTTATGTAATTAGCTGCCACTGCGTTATACCCATTTGCAGTTTAAATAATTTTTTTTACACTACCACACATGCCGGGAAACAGGTCTGGTGCTTAGGGATTGACCTGGCTGGGGCGGTGCCCCGTTGGTGGTAGATACCTGATTGGGGAAACCCCGAAAAAAACACCAAAGCTGCAATATTTTAGGCCCTAGTAGTGTTCGCAGACAGACAGACAGTCGGACGTTTTGAAAAAAAACAACCGTTTTTGGTATCAAATGACCCCAAAACATGTATTTCTCTGAAAATCTCGAAATCGATTTTCCGCAGAATTACATAACTTTCCCTATACTAAGTGTATGACTATGTATATACTCCGTATATATGTACGTACGAATTCGGGAAAGTAAAAAGAAAACATCTGGAGATCAACACAAAACATGGGCTCTACATAAGGTGTGCAGAAGATGCGAGGAAGATTTTCGTTTGTGGATTAAGGTTTCGTATTGGTGCTCCTGTGATTTAGCGTGAACAGAAAAATCATACAACCGACTGCTATTTCTGTTCGGTAAATGAGAAAGGATTTAATTAAAAGAATAAAATATCGTACCCTAACCTTGACTCAGCTATCCATCCAGTGTCCCACTGTTCTGAAATATCAATTCCACAGCCATCTTCTAATTTAGATGACATTCTGAGTGAGTCAGAGTACTCAGACACATTTGCTTCCCAAATCAAATCTAGTTCAAATTTTTAGGTTCACAAGGTACCTCAACTTTTTTCTCAGAGTGAAATCACCGACTAAGTAGGAGACTTAGGTCTTTCAAAAGGTGTTAGGATCAAGGCAAAAACACAAAAACCTGACAAATAACAAGCCTCAAAGCATTCTTGCTGCTAATGGAAATGTACTTGCACATCTTCCTATGAAACTAAACTCGGTTCATATGAAAGAGAACTAAAAAGACTTGGCTACGATTCTTGAGAAAATTTAATATCAAGAACATCAACGGATGACTTGTAAGTACGGAAGTTTTTGTAACGGAAGTAAACGGAAGGTTTTGTAAATTTCAATCGCAAATTATGCATAAAAAATCTTAAACTCTGCTCCATTTTTTTTCTTTAAATTGTCTCCACATATGTAATAAGGAACGGTAAGAAATATGTCTAGTTTCGTTTTGAAAGTATTGCTCGTTTTTTTTTTTGAAAATTACAAAAATCTTCTCCAAACTACAGAATTGAAGATAAATATTTTTGCCTCAGACAAAGTTTGTTGCACAAAATTAGCTCATCAAAAAAGTTCATGTACAAGTTTGTGGTAAAAAACGAGTTGTTATGCATCATTTCTGTTTGAAATTAATGCAATATATACAGGCTTCACTCTAAATATGGAGCACATTCCATTTGTAGCAGAAATGGCGCTCTTAGGAAGAATTGATAAGAAAAATAATGTGCCTATTGTTGGCAGCGCCATCGCTGAATGCGCGCTTTACTGTCATCGCTCATCGACTGAGATGTGTTGATACAGGCAGAAATGCGGTATAGTATTAATACATAACCGTTACTAAGGGGTGACAAAGAGAAAGTATGTGCATTTTAGCACTGCTCATTTACAGGGTGTGATTTCTTATATACAGTGGCTCACGATAATATTCGGACACCCAGAGATAGTCCAGAAATCGTAAGTTGTGCGATATTTTGGCGGTTGTAGGAAAGAAATATAAGCAAGAAAGTGAATCATAATTGTTCCTTTATTATAATGGATAACAGTATAAACAAAACAAAAAGGCCGAATGTAGTTGACGCATTCAATAAAAAAGAAAACAAAACAAAACTGTCTGGATTCTTTAGCAACAGTAATATTCGGACACGTGAAATGAAATATAATATAAATGAATAATTAAATAAGCAAAATAAAATTAATACTTTGTAGCATAACCATTGTCAATGACTTGCTGCGATTGCTTTAACATTGAACCAATAATTATTTTCAGGTACTGTTGTCCAATGTGGGCCCATTCTTCCTTCTTTCTCTCTTGCAGATGGCACTTTGACGTAAACGGGATTCTCCTGACTGTATATTCCTATTCATGACATAAATTCCCGATTCGATTGAGGTCAGATGGCTGAAGCGGCGTTTCCAGCACTATTGAACAATTGTACAACAACCATTCCCGCACTAAATACGATGTGTGTAGGGTCGTTATCTTGATAAAATTTACACGAGTTCCTGATGCCCAGAGTGTCAACATATTTGTGTAAATTCTCTTTCAGTATGTTGTGATACTGATATTTGTCCATTGTGTCTTTAATAAACACCAGCTCCCCCACGCCAGCAGCTGATATGCCGCCCCACGCCATTATGTGTCCACCTCCGTGTTTCACAGCTGACACTAGGTTTTTAGGATACAATTCTTTGTTTTGCGCCGTATCATTTTCCTACCGTCACTGCCAAAAATATTAACCTTTTTTTTCATCTACAAAAATTACCTCATGCCACCACTCCTCTGATTTTGTAACATATTCCTTTGCAAACTGAAGTCGTTTAGCTTTATTCCTAGCACAGATAAAGGTTTCTTCCTGGCCGCTCTGCCATAAAATCCGGCATTTCTAATTTCTCCGCACTGTTTCGGGGTGCACAGATGTCCCTGACACTTCGTGCAGTTTCGCTGCCAGCTGGATGGCACTCACCTTCGAATTTTCTCGTACTCTCCTCAAAATTGCACGCTGCTCTCTTACGTCGTCCTTGTTGCGGTTCAGATTCAATTCTGTCTTTTTTCTCAAATCTCTTAGGGCCGGTTTCACCACCCGGAATCAAGATAATGATCCCCAGTTGATCCGGATCAACTTCAGTTTGATCCCGTTGTACGTTTCTCCACGCACTTGACACGAATCAACGTGTCTGACTCGGATCAAATTTGACTTGCAATTGATCCGTCGCCGAGCGGTGGATCACGGCCAGATCAGGAGTTATCTCTCGTCTTGGTTGTCTAGCTATTCCAGTTTTCCGTATTTTTTAAGTAAATACCTGTAGTTGGACTTGGATTCAGTATGGAAGTATTCGCTAAGAAGTAGGATTGCGCGTAATATTTGTAGAGCAAATGTGTTTTTTAAGATAGTATTGTAAATAAAAGTAGGGTTAACACAATTGTAGTTTAGAATTCTCGGTATTGGGAAGTAAAATTTAAATATATTTTGGCTTCAAATTAGTGTAATTATAAGTATCATTAGTAAAACAGCATTTTGCGATATCTGTATTGCAATTGGCGTGGGATAGTTTTATTGAATACTTTTTTTAGTGTAGTAATACTTTCAATTGTTGTTCTTGTTAGATTAATTTGTGTCGTAAAAATGGGGTATGTTTTCGAATGTGACTCAATAATAATAATAATAATAATAATAATTATTATTATTATTATTATTATTATTATTCATAATAATAATACTGAAGTCATTGAAGATTTATTGTGGGGAGAGACACCCCCAAAAGAAGCGATTATTTTGAAATGACAGAACGAGCATTAAAACTGTCTTTGTATTTGCTCATTAAGCTTTCGAGTAATGCTCTTTCAACTGAAGAGAAATGGGCGTAGTCTATCTATTCTTTCCAACGTCAGGTGAATCCATCACCGAACAAGAACACCACAGACGGAACGAAATGAAATCAAAACAACTCATTTTCTACAGCTGACCGCGAGAATACCCACAATGCATTGCAAAATTGTTGCCAACCGCGCATTTTCACGACTGCTCACGATTCTGATTAACTTCGAAGTCTCAAAACGTTGGTGAAACGCACAGGGATCAAGTCGGCCTTGACTCCGCGGATCAGGATCACGAAACTCCGATCAACTACGAATTTGATACTGGTTGGTGAAACCGACCCTTAATGATATCTGCACCATGATCTTGCTCAAGAGTCAATGATTTGTGATCGCTCTGCAGAGCGTCCCTTTGCGAGGTGGAAAACCATAAGCTGCCTCTCCTAGAACGTAGAGTTCTTTACCTTGCGCCCCATTGCAAGAGGTGTTTCCAAGCGGAAATGTGTACAGCGACTGTCTGCATAGTTTCGTTTGACCTGGGTAGCCGATGGTGCGCTTATCGCGCTATCTGAGAGAAGGGCGAGGGGTTAACAGGACATACTCCATTACATATTCCTGTCCGAATATTAATGTGACTTCGTATTCTTGCATATTCACACATAAATCCGTGTTTATGAAACGTATGTTGTGTATCAGAAACATTTTCTTTCTATTATTATGTTTCCTAATAATATAGATACAGTTCCTATGCATTTTCGCGCATGTACCTTCCGCGCACGTGCCAAAAATTAGTTTAAACAAGAAACGCCTTCTGTATTTGTGGCTGTCCGAATATTGTGAGACACTGTATGTATATTATGCTCTTCCCAGTATCCATAGGTCTAATTAGAATTTTTCTTATTTGTTTATAAGATTTACCAATTCGGTAGCAGGGGTCGGCTACTTTTCGCTCCTCTTCTGTTGTCTCTTCACCTTTTCTTCCCATGGCTGAATACTTCACTTCCACTTACCGAATAATTCACCTCAACAGTTATACACTTCACACACTGCTTAGTAATCACATATTTCTCCACTACGGTCAGTTACTATACTGCAACTGATTTTTTCCCCCTAGTTGAATACTTTTATGACATCATATTCAACGGACCTTTCCAAGGTCGCTTAATTCTTGACGATACTGGAAGGCAGTAATGTATTTTCGGTCACTTTGTAACCAGCTGGTGCTCAACGACCTTCCCTTTATTCTTTCTACAAGTCACGCATTCGTGTGTGCATGTCTGGGCATGAATGTAATGTGAATACAGAAAATAGAATACTTTTTTGAGTTACTGCATCTACTATTTCTATCTCTACGGCATACTTCTTGCCTCATGATTCCGCATTATTGAGCGAAAACTGCATTTCAATATTGTGAACCGTTTAGAAGTTATGGCCTAGAGTGGCTTAGAGTTGGTGGGACATTCTCTGTTCAACTAAAACTGTAGCTTCATTAATTGTTTCATGAAGAAAACACGAACAACAAAAATCACACGAACGTCACACAAACAACTTACTGTTTCTCACATCGTGCCGCGCTGTAGTCTTATACGAGCATTCTATACAAGTCCACAGAGGCCACGTGCGTGTGCGAAAGTCGAAGGGAGCCGAGTCCTCGTCTCTGGCGTGGAGCAGCCGCTCCGGCTTCCAGGGCGTTGTCTTCGCCCGACAGCCGTGGCGGCAGCAGCGACGGCGGCGGCGGCGGCGGCGGCGGCGGCGGCGGCGGCGGTGGTGGTTGCGCAATAGTGGAGGGGGGACTTCGGTGACGTCAGTTGGACAGGCGCGCGCGCTCGGCGGCGGCGGGGGCGGCCCCGATGTTTCGTCATGGTTTTCTTTCCAACGTTTACGTCCACCCCTCCCTCGGGCGGCCCGGCAGGGCACGGGGGGCGGGTGGAGGTGTAAGGTGCGGGTCTGGGTTCTGCCCAGCGCGGCAGGGGCACGTCCGCTCGTCGCGAAGTGTATGCGGGAAGTAAGGATTTGTAAACCGTGCTGAGCGCCTCGCGGCGTACCCGCACCTCCCTCCTTCCCCACCCAATAAATACCCTAGAAACACCGACGTGTTCGGAGTTCTGGGCGTAAAAAAACCAATTCTTGCCGGAGCTCCAACGGCGCTGGGTCCGAAGGCGCCGCGCATCCTGCGGGACACCGGCCCACAGGCGAACAGCGATGCGCATCGCTCCCACCCACGGAAAGGTCCGAAGCGCGTCGCTTTCTCTTTCCGAGCGCTGCCCCACGACACGTGTGCTGCCTTGTGCGAGCGAGCGGAGGCTGCCGATGTAATACTTTGAGTTGCTGCTTGCTAGGCCCCGCTTGCACCCACAATGATATAGGCAGGCAGAGCGTCGCAGTTAAAGCAGCAAACGCGTATCACAAATTATTTAGAATTTATGGGTCCTTGGGAGCTAAGTCCCTTCAGAAGACTGCAGGATGGTGGATCAGCACAAGTGAGAATGAAAGACAGAATATGTTTTAGCAAATGTCGAAACAAGAGTCCTTTACTTACACAGAAGTGAAGTTACACAGAAATCAAAGTTACATCTAAGTGACGGGGAGACCTCCGTCCAAGTAAACGGTAGCTCAGAGAGTCCCCCGGGCTGGGCCCGTGGGCGTATTTTATAGTACTCAGGGCTTTGTTCATCATACGCTTCCACTTGGGTGGCACGTGGCCTCCCTTCCCCAAACATGACGTGGCCACAAGGCGTCGAACCGCCTCTCTGTGCTCATGCCTCTACTTCGGACATGTCGTCCGTCACCTTAAGGGCTTAATCTTGAAGCTGAGGGCTGCTAGCGGGTGACCTCATGTCTCAAGAACCCACGTGCCTAAGTATTCATATTTAGTGGATACTTCCCAGTTGAATGTGTCATGATCAAAGCTCCTATAGAATTTTATAAAGTATGATTATAATAATTACAATTACAATCGTTACAGTTACAATCATTACACCGAACGCGAGGGGAAAAACTCGCCATCGGCCGAGGGACGCGCGGGGAACGCGACGCCGCTCCCCACCTGCCACGCCTCCCAATGGGCCCGAGCGCCACGGACACTTTGAGCCAAGTCACTGCCGTGGCGAACAGTGTGTAGTGTAGTGAAGTACGAATGAATGGGAAGAATGAATGGTTATGTGTATAATGAAACAAGTAGGAATGATGTGTGAATGTAGTGACAGAAAGAGAGAGAAAAAAAATATCTCACACATGTATAATGATAACAATTTTTTAATAATTAATAAAAACCCATCTTAGTGTAAGTTAGGAATGCCAAAGTGCAAATAATTTAACTTTAGATCTAGGATATTAAATTTAGCTGTAAGACAAAGCCCCTCCTCTTGCTGCTTTAGCTGCAAGGAAGCAGCCTGATGTACAAATTAAAAGTAAATCAATTACCCTTCTCCACAGGAATACTGTGGAGGGGACAAAGAAAAAAAGCATTTATAAAGAAAGTTAGTATTTAGTAGTACTAAAGTGTTTAAATACTGCCCAACCTTGCTCGTTACAAATCGTACAACCTTTGGTGCAAAAACGAAATATTTTCAGGCAAATATCAACACATATTTGACAATCATAACTGATATTCATACAGGTTAATCATATCCCAACTGTCGCGAGTTGAGGGGGAGAGGGAGGACCCCACAAACTCGTGCAGGAAGAAAAGAGAGTATATTTTAAATAAGTTTATTCACTTACCCGCGTAGTGGACGCTACGTACTGGGAGCGGGTGGCATGACGACGGCTGGCTTCGGCAGGTTGACGCGTAATAAGAGGGGCGAGGTGCGAAGTCCTCGCCATTTTATAGCCTCGGAACGCTGGCGTCGGCAAATGACAACTGGTCACTTGTCGACGGCAGCGTGTCGCGAGGGCCGGAAAGCCATATCGCGACACAACAATTAGACGGAATTCTCAAAAATGAGCTCCCGAGTCATTGTAGCATTCCAATCTAATATTCCCTGAAAGCTAGCCGAATTCAAAAATGTAACTTGACAAGCGGGAAATTTAAATTGCATTAAAAATAACTGGTCTGCATGATTCTGGGGTTTTCTTCAAAGTACGTCTTCTTTATATAATATATCATCCTGATTTTGAAAATACAAACTGTTTTTCTCTATCACGCACCATTTGCCACGGAGTTTTGTGGCAATAAAAAGAAGACGGAATATCACGAACTTTGTTAAAAGACATACCATGCTTACTTTGGTATTAAACTAGGAGATCTTGACAAAAATGGGCTCCCAAAAATGGGTGTCATAGTTGTGTTGAACAATTAAGACAAAAGAACCAAGGAAAGACATTAAGAGCCGTATTCATAGCCGTCACTTACACTGAGTGTTCCCTTAAGGGTAAATGCACCGAAAAATACTTGTAGGAAAATTCAATAGATCGCAGCACTATCACAGGGGAATTTACTTTACTGATAACGTCTGAACCAATGGTCCGATTTTCGATCTGTAAACGGCACTTGACGCCTTTTTAAAATAGAATTTACGCCACGATGACCTTTTTTCAAACATCTAGCAAAAACGCGAATTTGAAATTAGTTCTCCAACTTCCGAGAACAAATTAAAAAATGTGGGCTTATAGCGCGATGGCGACATGCTTCCTGAATCCAACGCCGTGACAATAATACAAATCGGACGAATAGGAGCGTCGTAAAGAGAAATTTACGAAAACACCTCCCTCCCCCTTCCCCTTCTGCGCCGTTGCGCCATCCGCCCGACTGTTGTGGGCCCTCTGTCGGCGCGGCGACACGGCCAGGCCAGGCCAGGCCAGGCCAGGCGGCGTGGGCCAGCCTCGGCGGAGCAGGAGGGACTTGCGGGATTCGCAAGGCAGACAGTCGGTTTATGTGGACGAATCGTATTCATAAACAGTCATTGAGTGAAGTTTTAACTGAGCACTCATTCCTACAAGCAGAGGTGGATTTACGCATAGGCACAGTAGGCACACAGTGTTGAACAATTAAGACAAAAGAACCAAGGAAAGACATTAAGAGCCGTATTCATAGCCGTCACTTACACTGAGTGTTCCCTTAAGGGTAAATGCACCGAAAAATACTACGGCGGCAAATTTTCAAGGGCGGCAAATTTTCAAAGGCGCAAAATTTTCTTGATATTGTAACGTCGTGCCAAGGGGCCAGATGGACAACACATGTCGGAAGGCCAGCGAGGGGGCGGGGGCAGTCCTTTGGCGGCAAGCGGAAGGCCACCATAGGTGGGCCCCTCCTCTAGGGCCCGGGTGGGCGTGTCTCGGAACGCGGGTGTCAACTGGCGCAGAGTCAAAGAAAATGAAGAGAAATGTCAAAATGAAATTGATAAGACAAAAAAATAAATGAATTCTGTAAACCTATATGTGAAACTGATCACTGTTGCAGTCCATTCGACAATTCTATTACTGAGTTAATATAAACATATAGATTAGATAACATATTTAGTTTTCAGCTTGTATATTTTTTCTATGTACAAACAACTTGTGATAAATAAATGTTAACATTAATATATTTTTAATGCAGAGTTGTGTTGCCAAAATATTCTCAAAATGCAAAAAATGTTTAAAATTAAATATTCTTGACGTGCTGTTGTTGTATTCGTTAAAATGAACTATATCTTAATATAGAATTTAAATAAATTAGCATAAAGTATGTTACTATAATTATGTTACTAAACTTTATTTTATATAATATGTAATAATACATATAATATTTTGACTCTTATTTATTCAGGGTTATCACTGAATCTAATAATGAGACTGCAAAGTTCCAAACAGCTAAAAATGAAATGGTTCCTCGAAGCAATTGAAAATATAACTGGGATTGATTATGAGTCGACGATTCAACCGATGTAAATAGTTTAAGCATTTTTTGTATAATTAATTGAACCTTTATGTATATAAATATTATAATCTTTCTAGAATATTTGTTTATAATATTACAATACATTATTCTAATAATTTATTTTTTTCTTTTTTAATAAAATAGGGTTTCTACCGAATGTATACAACTGCAAGAACATAAAATTGATGAAACCATAACTTCGACTGATCGGTTTTGTTGGAAAAGCGATCCAGCTTTGTGGTCTATTAATGAAGCTACACGTGATTATGTTGCCAAGCATGGGTTCAAACAAAACAGAAACGCTGACTTTTCTAAATCAAAAAAAAGAGTACAATGATGGCAAAGTTCGTTACTTAACGTCAAATATGTTTGAGTATACACATATCAGTAAAGAAAAAATGCCTCGCGAGTGGCCTGTTTACTCTGAGAGCAATGGAACTGTTTTCTGCGGTGTTTGTTTATTGTTTTCAAGCAATTCAGAAGTAAGAACAAAATTATCATCGGAGGAATTCAATGATTGGAAAAATGCGCATACCAAATAAAAAGAACATGAGAATTCTACATGTCATAGAAACTGTACGTCCGCATTGAAAAACAGACAGCGGACTGAAAACCAAGTGAATAAGCAGCTGCTTGAAAAAGTTGAAACCGAGCCAACTTACTGGAGGAATGTTCTTGAGTGTGTCATTTTAGTAATAAAAACTCTTGTTTCAAGAGGGCTTCCTGTGAGAGGACATGTCGAAAAGTTTGGAAATAATCAAAATGGTAATTACATGATGCTTGAGTTCTTTTCGAAATATGACCACTTCTTAGCTGATCACATACAAAAATTTGGTAACTGCGGAAAGGGAAATACATCGTATTTATCACCACGACGGTTGAAGAACTAATAGGTATATTAGCTAAAGCATTTAAAGATGAGATTCTCTGAAGCTTTAGAAGTGCCAAGTATTTCTCCATAATTGTGGACTCTACACCAGACATATCACACGTGGATCAACTCGCTATAGTTATTAGACATGTGGGAAAAGATGGTACACCAAAAGAGTCATTTTTGGAATTCCTTCCAAACACAAAGGACGCTGTTCGACGCTGTATGTAATTTTATGGAGATTAAAGAACGGTACATTAATAATTGTCGTGGTCTGTCCTGCAACAACGCGTCAAATATGTCCGGTCTTTACACAGGTCTTCAAGCCCGTATGAAAGACGTAAATGCTCTAATTAAATTCATCCCCTGTTCTGGTCATTCTTTAAATTTAGTTGGTACAAATGCAGCTGAATCATGAACTGAAGCATGTACTTATTTTCTACTTCTTCAAAATTTATATAGTTTCTTAAGTGCATCTACATCAAGGTGGGACATACTTCAAAATTTAGTAGATGAAGGATCCAGTACATCCTCTTTGAAAAGTCTTTCAATTACGCGCTGGTCAGCTCGAGATGATGCATGTCAGGCTCTAAAACATCGTTAGCAAAATGTTTTAGATGCCCTTCAAATTATATCTGATGATTCTACGCAAAAACCGTCAACGCGTGCAGAAGCTAAAGGTGTTATTGTTGTTTTAAATCGACTCTATTATGACCGAGGTTTGGGGATTCATTTTAGACCGCTTGAATGCGACGAACAAACAACTGCAAAAAGTCGATTTCGATACAAGTTCCGTGGTTGGCATTTACACTTCGCTTGTAGAACTTTAAAAAACGAACAGAGACAATTTTGAATTTTTTGAAGAGAAGGGTAAGAAGCTGTCAAATACTGAAATGTACGAATCGGAAAACAAAAGAAAAAGGAAACGTAAAATGCATTGTGATGAAACTAACGAGAATGCAGCAGAACTGACCGCACGAGACAAGTTTAAAATCGACACTTATTTGGTTATTGTTGATAAATTAATTGCAGAATTGAATAAGAGACTTAAAGCGTATAAAGATGTATATGACAAATTTAAGGCTGTCATTGAAATAGAAAAATTATCTCTGATAGATTTGGAAAAGCAGCGATATTTTTTTGTTCACAATTTCCCCAAGATCTTGAAAAATCGCTTGTTTCTGAGCTAATACAAGTTCGTATTTAAAAATCCTTGACGAAGATGTTAAGCCAACGAATCCTGCAGATTTATTAAAGTGGTTACGGAAAGAAGAATTATAATGTAGTTATCCTAACGTTGACATTGCACTTCGAATCTTTTTATGTATTCCGGTGGCCAATTGCACACCAGAACGTTCATTCTCTTGTTTAAAAAGGATGAAAAATTATTTGCGTTCTACAATGACAGAGTATCGACTGAACTCGTTAGCGTTATTGTGTATCGAAGAAAATTATCTCAGCGTTTTTGATTATACTATAATTATTGATGAAATTGCTCACCAAAAGGCACGTCGCAAAATATTACATTAATAGACAAATTAGCTATAATTAATAAAACGTTATTTCAACTGTATAAAAAACCCCATCCAAAAAGTTAAATGCTATATTCCTTGTTTATAACGGTAAATCGAAAATTATAAAAACTGTTCCAACGTCGTAATATTCTAATCGTTCAGTTGTAAATAAAAATCTATCATATTAATATTTAATACAAGCTATTTATTTGTCTACTTTATTAGAGTATACCTTATGATTTCAGAAGTATATGAATCTGAAAGTAAGGCCCATTGACGAAAGAAAACATGTTGCAATTCTAGTTGTCATGTTTTAGTTTCCTTTTAATGTTAACGTTATAGTGTTGAAACGGTAATAATGTTGAACGTTACTTGCTATGAAGATACAGTTTATATCCAAAATTAGCTAATCCAAAAAAAATATTTAATTTATGAAAGCAATGTGCAAAATGTAATGTTACTTTTTAAGTTAAAACCTTCAAATTAATGGGGAATTTTTACTGAAACGTTACAATTTGAATTGTAACATTAATTTTAAATAGGGGGCGGCAAATTTGATGTGCCTACAGGCGGCAAAAATATTAATCCGCCCCTGCCTACAAGCGAGGCAGTCTGCTCCCCTGCACCCTTAAATGTCCCTTATGGCCCCCTCGCATCGTGTCTTAACCAGTTTAGGTTGTACTTTTACGTAGCGTTCGCCGACTATTGAATTGCTGGTGTTTGTGTTAGTGTAGCCAATTAAAACGCTCCATTTGTGAAACGTGTTTTGGAAAACGACTTCCTCGTATTATTTTCAGTTTTATACTCAACACATCCTGCGAAATAGGGATATGAGCAACCCAATAAAACTACTGCCAATAAAACTACTGTAGTGGATACACTTGTGCCGATGATCGACAAAGTCCCAACGACAAAAAGAGTACTGCCTACGAGACTCCCCCTTATTAAAAGTTCTCGTTGCATTAAGCTTTTATGCAACTTCATTCTTTCAGGTATGTTTCCAAAATGTTTAACTTTAATTCATTATTGATTTATAAGACCTGTTATAAGTAATTATGAATTTGCAATACGAATAACAAGTGAAGTAATTTAAATTGTTGTAAAATGGAATTTATGTTAATACTATATGCAGTTGACATTACTAATTACATGAAATGATGATAATCCATTACCAATATTGGCATAGCTATGTTCATCCCATTTACATTAGATATACTAGAGCATAAGTTAATGATGTGGACTCAATTTAAACTGATGTTAAGTATTATAAACACAACAAATGAGAGAGACACATGGTCGCAGCACGCGACGTCAACTCGACGTTGGAGTATCCTCCCGCAGTTGAACTGGACGCTATTAGTACAAGATGTGCATGTTTTATAAACTCGGTTTTCAAGAACAGCTGCCGCCAATGCCATGTTGCCACATTTCCCTTCCGTTCATTCCGCGGTCGTAAGGAACGTCTATGAAATACGAGCGCCTATAAGTGAACACTTATTTTGAGAAAGCACTTATCACTGAAGGTGGTTAGTTTCCCTTCCGTTCATTCCGCGGTCGTAAGGAACGTCTATCAAATACGAGCGCCTATAAGTGAACACTTATTTTGAGAAAGCACTTATCACTGAAGGTGGTTAGAGCGATGTTTTCCCTAGTAGATAGAGAGTCCATATTACAATCAAAAATATTTATTTGCGAGATACGTGGGTATTGTGAGGCCTACACACACAAAATAGAGACTTTTATGCTAATTTATTTAATTAATTTTGCTTCATAGATGTAAAATAAAATATTTTAATCACATAAAGAGCTACTGTTGACTAGTCTCTTAACTAGTACCAACAGATTGCGTGGCCACGGAATGAAAAATTGAAGCCTAAGATTGAACATAAAAAAACACTATTACACAATTAGTACGAGAAAAATCATAAAAAGTAACATTACAGACATATCTATATATTTTTGTACAGTGATTGCAAATAACAGCAACATTTTCCATGTTTGAGTGGGGCATAAGGTCTTAAGTAAATTCGGCAACACCGTAATGTCCTTGAAATTGACATGATTGTTCAGGGCTCAAGCTTCTTCAAACTTTCGTTGTTCTGAATCTCTTTAAATACTGTTCGTTGCCTGATCGCCACACGGTAAATATCACAATCTGAGCGAATTGGCGGAAGATATATTTCCAAAGCGGAATTTGAGAGATAACAAAATAATTCCCCCAATATCACAAGAACAGTGACGTAATAAAATGTTTTCAAGTATTTTTTCAATGTTTGTTTCGCTCTAATTTTATTACTTGAATTACCTAAGCCAATGGTAGGATAAACCTTTTAATAATTTTGATTAAAATTTTAAAACTATTTTGACAATGCGCCATATTTCCGGCGGTGCGCTTAGGTAATTCATAAAAACTGTTTGCTGGTTTTCAGTATAATTTTATATCATGTTACGATATTGATTAGATGCAGATTATTGTGTATAGCACATATCAGACTGAAGCTGATAAAATGAAATTACTCATGTAATCATAATTGCTCCCTGAAGATCCAGCGGGATGTACGAACTCTTGCAGAGGGCTTGCCACTCGATTTGTATGAAGCACGTTGCGCGCGCAGTGTTGCCCAGTTGCGCGTCACTGTCCCGACCCTCTAGAAAGCGCGCGATCGTCACCCTTTGGGCTGATTTAGGCTTATAATTTTGCAAAATTCTCCTATTTGAATCGGCAGATGTCCTTCAAATTGCGTATTTTGATTCTTCGAGATGCTAGCTACCTAAAGAAAAGTTTTTAAAAACATGTTCAACAGTTAATTTTCTCACAATTTTAAAATGTCAGGTCAGATCTGTTTGGTCACACTAAGAGCACGTGTTAAAACAACAAACTTTACAGTCTCGTTACGCGAAAACTAGACGGTAAAATAGATGCAAACTCTACCAGAACCTAGAAAAACCACTCATCTTTCGATTAATACTATAAAAAAAGACGTGTGAAACATAACACGTATCTCGCTTTAATCACCTTAAGTGTTCGCTTATCCTATAAATGACGACAATGAATTCGGCCCTTAGCATGCCTTTTGCTGTTCCAATGTCTTGGCAAAAACCTTGAAATCTTGTAGATTATTGTTATTTTCTATATGTAACGTTGCAGATTACAATTCAAAAAACCTGAAATATATCGTTTATTGAAATCTCTTATCAGAAAAAATACCCGTCGCTCATCAACCGTGTTTTTCTGTGCTTTCTTCATCAGAAACATTTGGAAACAAATCATCTTTAGAGTGAAACAAACTCTGAAGACAATTTCAGTTCAAGAAGAGGACGTCAAGCAGTCTCAACAGTTCACACGAATGAACTTCATGATTTGGTAAGACTTGAGTCTTGGACTTGGGTCTTCCTAAGGCTGCTGCTGCTGCTCAAATCCTGGGATCAGGACTAAAAGAAAAGAACCTCCGGCGCTCAAGTTTCACATACCACCCGAATGCACTGCCTGGTGGTCATACTGTTTTCTTAAATGAAACTTTGAAAAAGGTAAATTAAAACAAGTAGATAATAAAATAATTATATTTTATGTATTAAATCTATGAATCTTGCAAATCCATTTAGTAAAACCCCAAAATGTGCAATTTTCAGATAGCATTACCCAAAACGTGCAATTTTGTGCATTTACCTCCTAAACGTTCAATATCGGGCAAAATAAAACAAGTACTAAAATAACGTTCGTTCCATGATTCAAAATTTCAGGCTAGGTTTCATTCAGTTTCAAGTTAGCAAAGAAAAGATGCGAAAATCACAAGAATCTGGTCTTTATTTATGCAATTCTAGTTGAAATCGGTGAAAGGGCAGAAAACAAACGGTCGTTCTATTCTTGTCGTTGATTTAAACCTTCTTGACGCTAACTGGAAAGGAGAGGTATGCGACAGCAAAATTCAAAAGGGCGTAAATCGACTGGTATGGGACCCGGGATTATCGCAGGTAGTCGACCAACCCACGAGGCAGAGCACAATTTTGAAAATTTTCCTTGTCAATCCTGCAGAAATGTTCTATTCTTGGCACGTACTTTAGGGAATTAGTGTCCACAAAGCAGTGATGGTAGAAGTACATGTAAACGTGATTAGGCGATCTAAGGTTTATATATATATATATATATATATATATATATATATATATATATATATATATATATATATATATTAAAACAATATACGAATACGTTCTAACTTATTCATAGCTTAGCTTCAAGAGCTGTAATGAAATGGGGTAAAATATGTTTTCAATTTTTGGAATTAGAGATGAGAAAAATTCTTACTACAATACATGTACAATAATGTTATCTTAGTCTACTGATGAATAGACAAAACTAGTGTTAATAGAACATCACATACTTTTTTGCATTTGCAATTTTCGAAAATTCAGAGTTCAACAAAAATTAGACATGCGTCATTATTTTAAGCGTTCCTTGCCCTATCTGTGGAGGGGGAAAATGAGTGGTATTTGAGAAAATGTTGTTTAGAACAGGTTTTATGGCAAAAATCTCTAACTTCAGTTTTAAAGTAGTGAAATATATTTCAAATTTCGCAATTTTCGAAAATACCGAGTTCATCGCAAAGAAGACTAGCGCCATTTTTTTACCGCCATTTGTTACTTTCTTGCGTAAATTTTTATAGTTCGCTGATCAACAAATTTTTGATCTAAGCCCTCAAAATGTTGCATTCGTGTTTTAATTCTGTGGGACCGACCTCTGACAGATATTCGAATGAAACCTTTTTGTGACATGTTAATGATTCGGATTGACCGTGCGATTAAAACTTACTTCAAAACATTGTTTTTCACTTACATTAATATCTTTGCAGATAAATTTATTCTGCTTGTGCACTTTTTGCAGTAAACGTCTTTTTAATATCACGTGTTGGAACTCCTTTCAACATTGAATTGTCAATTTGAAGATCACACAATTTCCCCCCTTTGCTTACTTCTCTCTCAGCCTTTCATCTCTATTTTTCGATCAATTTATTTCTGTTTACCTCGCTACTTAACATAACATCTTCCAAATGATGTGTTGAAGTAATATTAACATTTTCACATTTACAAAATAAGTCATTTCGCCTCCCCGAGGCAGGTGGAAAAACGTATTAGATCCGAAACCTTTTGCACAATGTCTCCAACTGGACTTTAGCAGGTCGTATTTACTTGGCCACGTGACCTACTACGTCACGCCACCCCCACCCCGGTTCTAATGCTAACCATTAAGGGTTCGGGGTCTCCATTCCCGGAAGACCGGAAGACCCCAAAGCCTTGTGTCTCCCGTTTCCGCGTTCTTGCTTTAAGGAAAAACCCTTCTCTCCTTCCTGTGGCGAGGAGTTTCCTCTTATTAATCCCTTACCAAGCGTCCCCAAATAGATGCCACGAGGCACGCTAGCTAATACGTTACAATAGCAATGCGAGTTGTAGACATATGTTGGCGAGGAATGTTCGCTCCCGTGTATTAAAAAGTATTTTTCAGGGAAAAATAAACCACAAATTCGACGTAAAATTCCTTTCATCAAAATAACCAAACTCCCCACTCCTCTCGCATCTAGAGAAGCGAGGGCTCAAGAAAACGTGCGCGGATAATATGTATCACAAGAACATCGCGTTTAGACCTCCAAGCACGGAACACTAAGTTTGTTGACAGGTTGTCCTCACGTCGTTCACTACTTTGTCTAGACTAGAAATACGCATTCAATTCTAAAGTAATCACATGTTCGCTGGATATTTCCCTTTCTTAAATGCTTTGGGGGGATTTCTGGTATGTCACAATATGGACTGTATGCTAATGTTAGCATTATCAATGCGTTAATTATTTGTAGGTATTTGTATGGATGGGAAAGCACTTTTAACTGATCAATGTATAAGCAAAAATTAGAGAAGTGCTCCTGGCAAATCATTTTAATACTTCGTTTGTACCCATCTGATACCACCCCGTTTCCAGACACAAGATGATGCTATTTGAAAACATGGATACTAGCAGTTATTTCGCAGAAGACAGAGATAAAGCAAGAAATAGAAATACAAATATGTTCGATAGCATCGGCCAAGGCAAAAGTAGCATAAGTTGAAAGATATTTTCAATACAGTAATCCACACTTGAGATTCAGTGATATATAGCAATAATACAGAAAAAGGGATAAGACATGAAAATGAATTATTTATTCTCAAATAATAGCTAAGTTGACTAAGTCAAAGGAAGTACGGAAGTCACACTGAGGAAGAAGAAAAAGAAGAAAAGTTCAAAGATGGAGAAGACTTGACGAAAGTATTTTGAAAGATATTTTGTGTACTGTAGAATTAACGAATAGTGAAGAGTTAAGCTAGCATGTATTTATTCAATATGTCAGTACCAAAATTACATATATTTGTAAATTTTGAACTTTCTTTGCAGAATTATAAGTGATTTTGTTTTTATAATGCGAATAATTCATTTACATTTCATCAATTCTTCACGATTTACAATTATTGATTTTGACCACAAATATGGGTCTCAGAAACCAAAGTAAGAATGATTGCTGCGCTCGCTCATGGCCGTGCGCTGAGCGCCGCAACAGAATAAAAAGCCACAATTGGCCGAGCTGTAAGTATGCTAAATTCCACTATTATTTTTATTCGTGGATCCGCCACCACGTGAAGGTTCTGAAAAGACCCTCCGCGTGGCCATCACGGTGCTCCCGAGAGGGTTTACCGAGGGACACGCGTCGGAGAGCTTAGATCCGACCCCCTGGGCGTCAGGCAACGCTGGCGAATCTGCGGTCGCCGGACCCACAGGTGAAGGTGAACCCCCACTAACAGAATGGCAGCGCAGAAAACTGCACACGGGGGCATTTATGATCTCGCAACATACCTATCTGGCGTACAATCTACTCGATCCGTCAGCTGGGCAACTTTCACGAGATCGTGTAGCAGTGCTTGCCAACTCCTTGCTCTGTGACGTCACTGAAATCTGCTCTCCTGCTCGGAACCGATCCGTAGAAGTTCCCGACGCGGCGGCGGGCGCACAGTGTCCTAAGTATACAGAAGTGTGGGGAAAAGGTTCTCTTGGAAAATCGATAATTATTTTTTATGTGATAATTATTACCTAGAATTTTTATGATTCAATAATAGTACGAAAAAGTATATAATAATAGTATTACAAAACTCAAAGCAATATCCTACTGTTTATCATGTTCGTGTATCTTGTAGTAATGTAACTTCACTTCCATTCTCCTAATTACGTTTTTGGAGAAACAGTTTTAACATTTTAGAACAATATTTTATAGTAAAATGTAATATAACAAATTTATATCGTCCTGAAACAATAATGTTAACAAATAGATACCCAGGAGGTGTCACTTGGGAGAGTTTGGACGCCAAACTGGATTATTTCGTGTACAGTTTTGTTTGAGAATGGTGTAAATCCTCAATCACGTGATTTTCAATACATTTTCTACAATCTTCTATCTGCAAAATCCTTTTATTCATCACATGATTGCAGATTCTCTGTCAATTCTCTGGTTCGCAAAGCTGCGTAATGTTCCTGAGGCAGTTTTTAACATGCTGCAGATCTTTCGAACTCACTAAACGCTGTTGCCATCGTTCCAGTATCTACAAAAAGGAAAATTCCTTCCCATATTGAAAGAAAATTAACGGACATAGATGTCTCCCACTCATCTTGCCTAAAACACCGGCAATGGCCCTTTTTTCTTTTGCCCCTCCACAGTAACCCTGTGAAAAAGGGGAATTTATTATCTATATGTTTTTATATTACGCTGCTGCCTTGCGGCTTAAGCAGCTACAGGCGGGGCTTTTTCTTATAACTAATTTACAATCTAGACCTAAAGTTATCTTAATTGCACTTTGGCATTACTAACTTACACTAAAATCAGTTTTGTAATACTATGTTATATATTCTACGTAAATTGTTATTATATAGGTTGGTGAATTATTTTTTTTCTACATTCACACATCATTCATACTCATATTCTCACAGAATGTGCTCTCGAAATGCGTTGCGAGGTCCTTTGCCTTCGGTATCTACGATAAGGATTTACCTGAGGTTGTGTTTAAAGGATGGATAGTGTTTTTTTATTTAGAATTTTATTTTGTGAATTGTCATAACGTGCGCGGCGCCTTCGGACCCAGAGCCCTTGTAAGCGCCGTCACTGCCCGCCTTTGGAGCTCCGGCAAGAATTGTTTTTTTACACCCAGAACTCCGAACACGTCGGTGCTTCTAGGGTATCTATTGGGAAGGGGAGGAGGGAGGTGGGGGTACGCCGCGAGACGCGCAGCACGGTTTTCCGCCGTGCGAATCGGGCGGAGGGTGGAGGGAGGTGCCGCCGCGAATACCTCGCAGGCATACGTCCAAATGGACCGCACGCAGGCGGTGAATAGGCGGCGTTTGAGGGCAGGATGAAGTTGGGGGGCTCGAAGGAGTGGGCGTAGGAGTGTGGTTCGGGCAGTTATTTTTTGGCTAATGTACTTGGCGTGGGCGTGCCAGCGGAGGCCGCTGTCAAGCTTCACACCAAGATACTTCGCCGTCTTTTGCCACGGTAGATGCGTGCCTAACAAGCTCACGACTTCATCGGGGTCGGTCCTCTGTCGAGTGAAGTTGACGGCTACGCACTTGTCAGGGTTGAGGGCAAGCTTTTTATGGCTTAGCCATTTGGGAAGCTCGGCGAGACAATCATTCAGATATCTCACCGTATTCCTTTTGTCCGCCGATTTCGCATAGTAAGCGAAATCATTCGCGAAAATTAGGAGCCCGCAATGTTGAATGCCGGTATTTTTTTCAACAGGAAGCGGCGCGTCGTTGACGTACAGGCCGAATAGTGTCGGTGAGAGCACGCTTCCCTGAGGCACGCCGGCTGCGGCTCGCCTTGGGGACGAATGTACGCCATTGACGCGAACCTTGAATCGTCTATCTGTCAAGAAGCTGGCGATTAATCTGACATAACAGTCGCTGATTCCAATGTCCGCAAGACACGCGAGCGCCCCCTCGTGCCATACAGAATCGAAAGCGGACCGCATGTCTAGAAAAACCACTGGCAAGTTCTGCCGTCTTTCGAGAGAGAGACCGATCTCGATACTTAGCCGCGTCAGTTGTTGCGCGGAACTTAGACCAATTCGAAATCCGAATTGCTCATCTCTAAGAAGCTTAAGACACCGTATTTCCTGTTGCAAGCGCTCCAGGATCAGGCGCTCGAAAGTTTTCGCAAGAAGCGAGAGGAGACTAATTGGTCTGTAACCGCTCGCCAGGAGTTAGTCCTTGTTAGGCTTTGGTATCATGGATACTGTTGCGATTTTCCACGCTCAGGGGGAAGTATCCTAGCGCTAGGCACGCATTTAGGAGTTCCCGCAGGAACTCCACCCCGTCGGCGCCGAGCGCGCGGAGCTGGGCGGCTGTTATTCCGTCCGGCCCGCATGCCTTGCGCGTATTGAGTTGTCGCAACGTTTCGCGGAGCTCCCTTCCCGTCACACGTCGCGCAGAGGTGCTCGGCGTAGCGGTCAGGTAGTCGCGTAAGCGTGCAACAGTGCTCTGGTCCCCGAAGTCGCCGGACTCGAATGGGCGGAACTGCCGTTCAAGCGTCTCCGCGAAGAGCGCTTTTCGCGGCGTCCTCCCACACGTATTCCGGCTGCATAGCGGTGTGACCGGGCGGCTGTGGTGTCGGAGTGGTGCGGAGCGGGCGGTTTACTCCCGCCTTGCGGCCCAGCGCCTTAGATAATCCCCAAAGGTGTCTTTCACGAAGATTGCAATCTTCGATCGTGCGCGACCATTTTGCGGTTCTTGCGGCAATGGCCCAATACCAAGGCTTATGTCATCGGCAACCGTAGTCTGTCGGCGCCAACCTCCCAGTTTCCTCGCACTGCTTCTCTGAGTTCTTTCTCACGGAGAGAAAGGCTGCCCCGATGTCATTCCTTAAGATAATAACGGGTAACGGAGGCGACGCGTGTAGCCGCTGCGGACGAGGTGATGAAGGCGACGCGTGTGATTGATGCGGGGGAGGGGACGAAAGTGACGCGTGATTGGGGAGGGGGAGGGGACGGAGGCGACGCGTGAGACTGTTGCGGGGGAAGTGACGGAGGCGACGCGTGTGACTTATGGGGGGGAAGTGACGGAGGCGACGCGTGTGACTTGCGGGGGACGTGACTGAGGCGACGCGTGTGACTGCTGCGGGGGAAGTGACTGAGGCGACGCGTGTGACTGCTGCGGGGGAAGTGACTGAGGCGACGCGTGTGACTGCTGCGGGGGAAGTGACGGAGGCGACGCGTGTGACTTATGGGGGGGAAGTGACGGAGGCGACGCGTGTGACTTGCGGGGGACGTGACTGAGGCGACGCGTGTGACTGCTGCGGGGGACGTGCCTGAGGCGACGCGTGTGACTGCTGCGGGGGAAGTGACGAAGGTGACGCGTGTGACTGATGCTAACGAGGTGACTAAGGCAACGCGTGTGATTGGTGCGGACGAGGTGACAAAGGCGACGCGTGTGACAGGGGCTTCGCGTGTGATTGGTGCGGGGGAGGCGACGGAGGTATTGCGAGTGACTGCTGTGACGGGGGCAGGTGTCGGAGGCGACATGGGAGACGAGCGACAGCGATGCAGGAATCTGGGAAGGACGCATGACTCCTGAACATCGATTTTCAGTTGAGGAGAGACTTTGCTACATTGTTTGAAGTATTCTGTCGTATCATGAATAAGGAAACCGAATTTTTGATTTTAATATATCAAAATTCTGATGTCCTGTTAGGAAAAGAGTTTTGGGTTTCGGATGCCGTAGCAAACTCGGAAATTTTGGTTCAAACTACATTACGATTAGGAGAGATCGGGAAACCAGAGGCGGTGATATTTTTTTATTTGCGTGAATAACACATTTTATGTATCGTATCATATTGAATTGATAAAGAATTTGAAGTGACGGGTGTTGAAATTTCTATTTCTAGAAGTTGGTTAGAAGTAATTGCTTGCTGTTGTTTACTTTGCAACAGTTAAGACATTTTCGGCGCACTCTTCGAAAGAACAAAAATAGAAATAACCGTCAGGTAGTAATTGCTGGAGGCTTAAGGGAAAGGAATTGTATGCGCAGGGAAAGTACTACATCTAGTGAACAAATTTTTCTTGGACAGTGGATTAATGCAGGTAGAAGACCCTCCGACACGGCAGGGCGCGAGTCTGGATTTTTCTCTTATTACCCAGAGCCTTATTCTTTGTGACGCTGTAGATGGTATAAGTGACCATAAAGCCGTTTTAGTTGATTTACAGTTGAGTATTTCAAGGAAAACTATTGCCAGTGGTATTGTAGAGAGGGAGTACTAGAAAGCGAGTGTACATGAGTTTCAAAATTACGTAAGAGAACGATATCTTCAATAATGAAGTTATAGGAAGATACCTAAAATTTTTGAAGTTTTGATATTTTCGAAATTTGAGATCTTTCCAAAAAGCTGGAGACCTAGTTTTGTAAGCGTCCGAGGATAAAGTTTAATAAAAAAATTGGATCTATTTTTGAGAAGTTGAAAATTGACTTTATGCAACATTTACAGTACGCAATCACAAAAGAAATAAACATACGTGTGAATTATTTGGACGGAACCTAGGCTAATCAAAATCATTAATTGAGATATAGCAGTGCAGCAATGGTGTTCGTGGATAGTTTTAGGGGGACGAATTTTGTGTTTGGGTTAGTAATTAGAAACAAAAAAGCGACAATTTCCCATGTATTTTTTATTTACCTCGGTAATATCTTGGTTCTACCATACAGTGTCAGAAATTACAGTAAATTTAATGTGGATTAATGTACATTAATTTTAATGTACTTTGTACATTAAAAGAATATTTATGTATCTGTACATTGAATTTAATGCTTAAATTAAAATCAATATAGATTTAATGTACGACTGCACATGAAACGTAATGTACCTTGTACATTAAAACGAGATAAATGTGATTGTATATTAAATTTAATGTTTCAATTAAAATTCAGGTCGATTTGATATATAATTATGGAACATAGGTACTGCTTAAATTTTAGAAATATTTTATTCTACTATTTTAACTAATGTATAATAAATTTAAAATATAAGTTTTATTTGAGGTTTATACTTTATTCTGTAAAATAATTCATCATTTTGTTTCACAAAACCATTTAGTTTAATATTGGATTTGAACATTAACTATTCTCAGTTGTGCTGCATTTTTTCATTTGCCTGACGTGGGGTCTCGTCCGTCTATTTTGGGAGCAGCTTAGGAAATTCCGAACCCTTCCGGTCCCTTGCAAACAAGACAAAGGGTGGCGGGTTTCCCAGCCTCCCTATTTCAGGCACCCAAGTGTTGGGGATTCATTCGCATTCTGAAGCTATTGTAGTTGTGTTCTTACGTGTTAGAGTAATAGTAGACATTTCTAGAAACTTGTGCAAAATCAAAGAAACGTCGTGATATGAAAGCTTATGGAACTTATGAATGTTATTCTTTACTACCTGTTCTCATCACAGCTGTTTTCTAGATAGGTTTGCGGTTAACATTGAGAGAAGCTGAAGCAATTCAGGCATATTGGATTTGTCAAGGTAAAGTCTGATTAATATTAGTTAGTATTAGTAATTTAATTATATAATATAAGTAATATATTTTCATTATTAACATTATTTAATATTATTTTCATGAAATGTGAAAATTCTTACGCTCCAGCTATTTATGGATATGTGCTGCAGGTTGCAAGTGAGTGTCTAAATGTAAGAATGGATCGAACAAGACAATGAAGCTCAGGAAATGGGTGTGACATAAGTCCAAAGTAAATAACTGTAATTCGGGAACAAAAAGTTATAGTATTTTGTAAAGACGTTATTGAAGGTGTGATAATTGCCAGCTATTACGGTTTTGGATGTACCTACTCTGCAAAATTAGAAACAACCCCCAGATTAAAAATAATGTTTCTGTAAATAACGTATTACTATCGATAGAACATTTGAGATAAAATTGTTACATTACATTCTTAAGAATTTTTAATAAATAGGCAATTGGTCTCAGTTTTAAGTAACAGTAAAACTGCATTAAATAAAAAAATGTCAAAATGGGTATTGTCAAATAGAGAATGGATTGCATCCCTACGAACCAAATAGTTTTTCTGATTTAGTGATTTTTAGGACCAAAGAAAGGTAACATTGTATAATTATAATATTACCATCTCGTAATAATATTTCTAATAGTTTGTTTCACAATAATTCGATTTTCTTTCTCATTTTGTTCTTTTATTGTGTATCTTTTTTCTTTTTGTACTCAGTTGCTACATACAAGCATATCCATTGCATCTGTTAATTATTTTTATTGTTATTTGTTTCACTGTGTAAAAAAGGTAATGCTGAATAAATATTATTTATTACTAATAAAATTATTACTTTCAGGGAAATTCTGAAAATAAATCCAACATTAGGAGGTAAACGGCTTCAAAAAGAAGATGGGAAATTTTATTCTGCCGTTTTTAAATTGGCTAAGGAGATGGATAAAATACAACGAAGTGTACATTGTAATAAGTTGTGAATTTTTCATTTCTCAAGTGCTGATAACTTTGTATTTTTGAAAAATATATTTTTTGTATTAATAAAAGAAAAATAATTATTCATTTTTACATATTCAAGAAATAAATAATATAAATAAATTCTTGGTAAAATTAATTCAATAATATTTGGTATACAAGTTAATGATTATTTATTCACCACGGGCTATATAAGAGTTCTATTGATACTAGCAACTAAAAGCCATGTCGTGTTAGAAGTAGAAGAATTTGCTCTTGAAGGAGAAGTAAAAAGCACAGCCAGAAAATTCTGCGTTACTTTTAATGTACAAGTAAATGAAAGAAATTATCATGAATGCACATTCAATTTAATGTACACGTACACTACATTTAATGTACACGTAATTTAAAGTTACTGCACGTGTGCATTAAATTTAATATGCGTACATCGTAATTACTTCCATGTACTTTTACTCTCAAAGTAAAGCAGAAATTTTCGACAGTGTAATTGTGAGGCTATCTTGATACCACGTGAATTACCAATGGAAATTCACATGTAGTTACTTGCCGCACGTAGGGTAAGTGGTGTTCAAGAGGCCCGGGCCTGCGTGGGCCTCACAGCGGTAACTTCACTCCGATTACTAGGTCAGCGCCCTTTCCTACTGGGCGGGTTTTTCAACCCCCCCCCCCCCCGACGCCCTGGCGAGACGGGGGTTTATTGTCATGTTGGGAGGTATGTGCGCCGTAGCTCTTTGGCTTATGCGGCAAGGGGGCAGTGCTTACTAACTAACTTATTTCTAACTTAATCCAATTTGGCAGGAAACGTAACATTTGCACTAACGTTTACTGGTAACGTTTAATGGCTTAGATTGATTATTTAGTTTTATTGATTTTTTTTAATTCACTCACACATTCACGCTAGGTTTTATTTACACACGCACTTTCACACGACTCTATATAAACACTGCACTGCACGCCACGGCGCCGACTTTACTCCGTGCATCCGTGGCGGCTAGGCACAATGTGCCCTGGCAATTGTAACCCGCGCGGCGGGCGGAGCCTAACTCGCTAGCATCGCTGGCTCCGGCGTCGTTGGGTCGGAACTGCCGCTCGAGCGAGTCAGAAAAACTTCGCGTTTTGCAGCGTCGTCCCACACATACACCGGTGCCGGAGGAGGTTGACCAGGGAGCCTTGAGATGTCCGCGTTGGTTTGAATGGGGTGATTTACTCCTGGTTGCCGCCCCAGCGCTTTGGATAAGCCCCATAGGCGTTTATCGGGGCGATTGCACTCTTCTATTGTACTTTTCCACCGAGCGTTTCTCTCGTCTCTCAGAGACGCACGGAATTCTCGGCTCAGCGCTCTCGCCCGCTCCCCGTCTGCGGGATCACCAAATCAGCGATGAAGCTTTACTGCTCTGCGGAGCGCTAGCAGTGTCCGTCTTTGCTCCTCTGTGAGCTCGGGACAAGAATCCGGCACGCGTGTCACTTTCGTGACCTTTTTTATACGGACATAACCGTGACAGCGAACAAGTTCACCGCAGATTCTATATCAAGGTTTTTCTGTTCCGTAGGGTGGCCATTTCCCTTGCAGCGGTAGTCATAGGCGCAATTGCCTGAGTGGTGACCCCATCTGCAGCAGCGAGCGCAAAAGAGGTGTCGTGTCCTCTTTTCTCGTCGTGCGCTCTACAATCACGTCGAAGCTATCCAACTGACGGACCGAATATATTTTGCGCGAGGCAGGAGTGTCGCGTAGGGTAACCATGAATGTCCCCGTGAGCAGTTTTCTGCGCTGCCATTCATTTATTGGAAGTTCACCTTCACCTGCGGGTCCGGCAACCGCAGATCCTTTTAGACGCCAGTGTTGCCTGACGCCCAGGGGGTCGTAGCCGAGCTCTCTCAGCTCTTGTGCCACTTCTCCCTCGGTGAACCCTCTCGGAAGTCCCACGATTGCCACTCGGAGTGTCTTTGCATGCCTGACACGCGTTGGCGGGTGCGAGAATAGAAATATATTGTCTAAATTAGCATATTTCTCCGCCTCTATGTAGGCCACCTTGTCGGTGGTGTGGATTGCGTAGGCAATACGTTTCCCCCGCGTTTTGGCTCGGCCAATTGTGGCCTTTTTACCTGTTGCGACGCCCAGCGCACGACCGTGGGCAAGCACAGCATCGGGGGAGATCCTATGCCTAATACAGTACGGTTTTTTCGGCGGTCGTGAGGCGCCGCCGCCGCTTGGGGCTCCCGTGTTTCGAGCGGGGCGTGCCCGGACGCGTCCGTCGAGGAATTAGCGGTGCGGGACCGGCCGCGCCGGTTGACGGGGACGGTTTGCCAGCCGCCACCTGTGCCCTCACCGTCGTGGGTTTGGGAGGGAGGAGATTGGGCTGTGGAGTCGTTACCTGCTGCCGGGGGTTCCTGCCGGGCGCCGGGGTGGTTCCGCTCTGGCCCGCATGCGGAGGTGCCGACGCTTCTTCTTGGGCGTGTGGAGGTCGCCGCGGAGATCCTGGGACCCTCCGGAGCCGTTTCCGTCTAGGGTGGGGCCAGGGCCTATAACTCCGGCTGTAGCAGCGACCTTCGGTTTTCGCCGACGGTTGCGGTTCCTCCCTCTGGAGGTGGTGGTCGCGGGGCCGGCGCCCGCTTCGGGTAGGCCGGTTTCGCCTTCCCCGCTGCTCCTTTGCGAGGAGGATGAGGTCGCGGGTGGCCCGCTGAAGGATGTAGGGCCCACTGGGCCGCTGACATCTGGGTCTGCGGGTGCCGGCAGCCCGGCTGTGCAGCGGGGGAGGAAAGCGTTGCACTCTCCTCCGCTGGGTTGCCGCTAGTTAAGCCGCAGGTCCCGGAAGCCAGTTGCGTTGCGTACTGGTCGTCCGTGGTTTGTTGTGGGGCTGGGGAGTGCGCTTCGAATGCACGCACCCTTTCCAGCACTGAGGGCGAGGGCCGCGGCTCCGGCGGGGGCTGGAAGTAGCCTGGGCGGAAGGCTCTCCGCATTCCTTCCAGAAGCTCCACAGCTCCGCTTCGCGACCCCGTGCAAAGGCGAGTACCACCTCCCAGGGGACCCTTTTCGGTTCCTCACATTCATTACCCTCTATGATGCAGGCTGCGGGGGTGGAGGAGGAGGAGCTCCATGTGTCTCCACACACCCTCTGCAAGCGCAGATTAGGGACTCGAGGAGCGCGGACGTGTGGAGTCGAGTCCGTATCAATGGCAGAAGGAGCAGTCGCTGCGGCTTCCACCGTGTTGTTTTCGGTCGATGGCCGAGGCAGCAGCGGCGGCGGTGGTGGCGGAGTTGCAGCGGCAATGGTGGCGGCGGGCACTACTGCGTCGTCCGCAGGGCTGGCGCCGGTGAATGGCAGCGGCAGAGGCGTGGGCGGCGGCTGCGGCGGCTCCGATGTTTCCGCCATGGCGTTGTTGCCTGAGGTACCTGCGCGCCCCCTTGCTCAGGCGGCCCGGCGGGGCATGAGGCGGCGGGCGAAAGGCGCAGGCCCGGGTCTATCCGCGCTGGCGTTCGCGTCGGCCAGAGGAGCGGAGCGGCAGGGGCACATCCGCACCCTTTTTCTTTGGCTCCTCCACAGTAACCCTGTGGAGAAGGGGAATTTATTTACTTTAAATTTTTACATTAACCTGCTGCCTTGCGGCTTAAGCAGGTAGAGGAGGAGCTTTTTCTTACAGCTAAGTTTTACATACTAGTCCTTAAGTTAACTTACTTGCACTTTGGCATTACTAACTTATACTAAGATCGGTTTTGTCAATACTATAATACTACAGAGCTTGTTATTTTACGGACGAGATATTTTTTCTTTTTTTTCTTTCCGCACCCTTCGACCGCTCGTCGCGAAGTCCAGCGACGCCACAGCGCCCGGCGCGCAATAAGTCGTCGGTGGCGGCGCCGCTCTTGCTTCTGGGCGCGACCACTGCTTGCTAGTTTTAGCAGCATTGGGCCCTTCTCCGAGAAACGGCAGCGTCAGTGTGCCATTTTCAAAGTGCACGTGGAATATCAGCGCTGGAAAATGAACACAGTGGATTCGTTACACCCTTTTCCAGTTTCTTCAATGAGACTGGAAAATTTTAACATGCAACAAAATCTCATTGCTCAAGCACAGTTCTCAAAACTGTTCCAAATTGTTTGTTTAAACGTTTTGTACGGATAGTGCTGAATACACGGAATAAAATGACATTAAAATATTTCGGTTTTCTTCTTTTGATTTTTTAAAATTTCACCATTTTTTTGTTTACGTATCTCTTACCTCATTTATATTTACATTACGGGAATTATGTGATGCACCACTCCGATATCGACGGAAATCACCACGGAATCCTGCACTGGAAATCCCCCGTTGGAAGTCCTGCAACCGGCCGCCAATTGTCTATTTACCAAATAATTGTGTTTTCCACTGTATGATGTAAAAAATGCAAAACTTCAGCAGTATTACTAATGTGTTGTTGTGATATATTTCCATTGGAGGAACCATACTAGATATATGATGCAAACATACTATCCAAATGTAATAACATTATCTCTCAAATACCCTATATATAAATATGGAAGGTCTATAAGACGAAGGTAGCAAATAAGCTCACCAAACGTCTTTGTGTCAACATCAGTCGGCCAAACTTGGTATGTACAGAGCCTTAAGTCAAAATTAAAAGACGTTATTCTACTTGTGTGTTTTATTGACGATTATCAGTCAATCCTTCCTGAGGAGTGAACCTTAGGAAGCTTAGTTGCAGATCGCCAGATTTCATCTCAAATTGATATAATGGCAATACAGCAACTTTAACTCGGGCATTTATTTTATATTAGTGCGTTTGTGAACATAAGCGCTTTAAATTATATGTTATGAAGTTTCTCGAAAAATCAAAACTTTTCTGTGAAAATGAACTGATAATTGTTCATTTTCAGAAAAGTTCAAACGATATTTTTGCAAGAACCACTCCAAATTTTTCAATGATAATTTGCATGTAGGACTGTTTTAATCTTCTGTAATATTAATGAAGACATATTTCAAAACTCTATTATTAGAGGACCGAAAAGTTGAGTATGGGTGTGTGTCACCCTACGTTTTTGGCACTTAAGAGTTGTGTGCGTGGGTCAACCCTTCGACACCCCCCCTGGAAAGGAAGAAGAAGAAAAAGAAAAAGACGAAGAGGAAGAAGACGAAGGGGAGGAGGAAGAAGAAGAGGAACAAGAAGAGAAAGAAGAGGAAGATGCGACGGTGGCCGTGGCGGTGGCCGTGGCGGTGGCGGCGGCCGTGGTGATGGCGGTGGCGGTGACGGGGTGGCGGTGCGGCGGTGACGGGGGCGGTCAGGTTGTCCTTGTCTCACAGCGGCGTGGCCCTGCAGCGGCGGGGGTTCGTACGTCCATGAATCCAAAAGTAAACATAGCGCCAATCGAAAAATAGTTTTTAAAAAATGGTCGGAAGAAAGGAGGTGGGGGTGCCTGCCCGCTACAGCGTCTTGCAGTCGCGACTGACAGCGTGGTGGGTAGGTGGCTGGCGCGGTTTGCAATCGTGCGTCCGTCTGGCAACAGATCATGGTGTCTCGGCTGGGGGGGGTGTTCTACAGCCGTGCACCCGCCTCGCCACAGGTTGCGTCGCGAGTGCTTCGGCCGACTCCTATGACACGTCACATCCTATTTGTTCTAGCTGAGTCCTTCTAGCGTTGGTCGCCCCGGTGGGGTGCAGGTGGGCGCAGCGGGGAAGATTAATATTATAGATTTAGATTATATTTTTAGATTTATTTAGTCAAAAAAAAGGCCTGGCCTGGCCGGGCCGGGCCGGGCCGGGCCGGGCCGGGCCGGGCCGGGCCGCCGCGCCGACAGAGGGCCCACAACGGGCGGGTGGGTGGCGCAACGGCGCAAAAGGGGCAGGAGGGGGCGAGGTGTTTTCCTAAATTTCACTTTACGACGCTCCTATTCGTCCGATTTGCATGATTGTCACGACTTTGGATTCAGAAAGCATGTCGCCATCGCGCTATAAGCCCACATTTTTTAAATTTTTACTTATTTATATATTACTTATTTTTACTTATTACTAATTTCAAATTAGTCGTCATTGTCAACAATATGATATATATATATATATATATATATATATATATATATATATATATAATTAATTAATTAGACTAGAAAAACCAAATTATTTCGGCTGAAGCGATCGCACCCACAAAATTCGAGCAAGGTAAAAAATTCAGATCTTGGGAAGTTTTTCTTTTGTAACAGAACAATTAGAGATTGGAACAGTTTACCTGCAGCAGTTTTCACAGTTTTTCCTCTCAGTGTCCGAAGTTTTAGAAACAAGTTAGAACAAGATGACAGTAACAGATATTAAATGAGTAAGTGCTGTGTCGTAAGTGCTGTGTGTAAATGCGGTGAAGTGCTGGTCAGTGTAATTCAAAGCAAAAAAGTGTAGTGTAGTGTAGTGAAGTGAAGCGAAGTGAAGTGAAGTGAAGTGCGGCGAACGCGATCAATGCACTTTTCAATGCTGCTTTTCGTCTTGTACTGTATTGTACTGTACTCCTATTATTATTATTATTATTATTATTATTATTATTATTATTATTATTATTAATGTAAGTGTTGTAATTTTTGCAATTATTGTCACTTAACTGCCACCGGGTCGTACACAATTGCAGTTCTAATAAAATGTATGTATGTATATATATATATATATATATATATATATATATATATATATATATATATATATATATATATAAGATTGTTGGCAATGACGACGCATATAATTATTTTATAAAGTAAATTTTACTTATTTTGGTGCTGCCACGTGGTGGCTACAAATTGTACTATTGTCGAGACATTTAGCCTTGAGCACATCTGCGGCATATGTTGCGACATTAAGAACCCGTTGCGCGTGCGCGTGAGCTGGTAGCGGAAGGCGCGGTCTGCGTCTGCGAGGCAGCTGCGGGTACCGGAAACCATGGCGCCTGCGCGTGACGTATCGAGGTCATCCTCACACCATTTGGCAACAAGGCAGCAGCGTGTCCTTGAAATGTCCGAGCCGAAGTGGGAGGTACTATTCTCGTACTATCGGCGGGCGCTGATGTCATCCCCCGGCAATTATTCTGATGCGTCACCACGCGGCCACGGCGATACGCGTCACGTGATGACATCTTTACAGCGTCTGGGTCACGTACGTCCGGGGAATAGTCGAGTTCCGACGGGGCGGCGTCCCATTGGGTGAGGTTCATGTGGCAGCGTGCAGGTCTGCGCCGGATCTCACGTTCCAGAGGAGGGGGAACACCGCCTCCTCTCAGTATGGTGCATTCACTACTCTTACGACACAAATGACGTAATGAATTAATTAATTCGTAGTTTTGATATATTTTTATTATTGCCAGATTACGACTTTTAACGTTACGTTGTCATCTGACCAAAGGTCATAATTCTTTCACTAATGACCTATGTCGCGTACTGACGCCGAATGCGAATGTTAATGTGTGACCTCGGAACTTTCGCGTCGGTGCGGGCGCCTCCGTGCTGTGTTGCCAGCAGATGTTTGCTCAATACCGGTTTTTGCTCTCGCACATGCACGTTGCGGCGGTGTTGTCATTCTCGACACCGAAGCAACGCTGTAGCACTTGGTGACCTACGCAGCAAAGCAAGCCAATGATTGCTATATGCGCTAAATCGTTGCGACTTGATTGTCTGTGATGAAAGCTGTTAAAACATGATGAAACATCATACACACGCGTCGTAAGGTCATTGCCGTCCGTGCCAAATTATTGTAAGAACGCATAATCTCTGTGGCAGTGCCAAACTAAAACATTTTTCAAATTTGAAGAAAAATTGCATAAAGAAAAACATCTGCATAAATGTCTAGTAAAAAAAATTACATAAAAGGAGCCAGGTGAACACTTTACACTAAGGTAAGTAAAAGACATAAATTGACATTATCCTCTTCTCTGAGATTATGCATTTCCCGTACAAAACAGAAAACATTAAAAAGATGAATTATTATTAACAAGCATCTTTTCAGAGTGATAGCAAGGCGATACCTTTGGAGGCTCTCTCTTTCCTTACCATTCGCAGAAGAGCATGCTTCTGATGTGCAGTTATGGCAAATAAGGGTATAGCCATGGAGAGGATCTCCGTGGCAGCAGAGGCAGTGATCGTACCGAAGGTGCTCCTGGAGCATAGCACCACGAAATGAGCAAGCCCAAGATTTTGTAGTCCATTATTACATTCCGATTTCTGCATCTACGTTTGCCCCCTCCCCCTGTTTGCTTCCCCGCAAGAGGGTGGAGCGTATCTGCGTTGGTAGAGTCTGCTTTGGTGAAGACTTGAGATAACCACCCGGACTCTTTGACTTTCACGCCAGTCATCCCAAAAGCCCTAACGGGCGAGGTTAGGTAAGCATGCCCACAGCACGCAAGGAGGCGCCCGACCAGCCCTTGGTGTGAATCTCGACCACCCGACCCCAGTTCATGACATACCCCCACCGCATGGCCGGCAATTTGGCAACATTGGCCTGGGTAGGCACGGTGTGCCATGCTGACTCTTAGGGAGAGAGCCAAAGAACCATCACTCCTAAGAGCCCTTAGGCGGGCATGATTGGAAACGACCGCCTGGAGTCCCTAGTTCCCCCGCCAGAGCTGAGGTGGAGCGGCGAGCGACAAGTAAGCAAGCCTCTGGCTAGCTGGGAAAGTTCGGTCACGCAGCAGAACGATGAAGAAGGTTGGCATGGGGCGACGCTGAAAGTGGCTCGTTAACCATCAAAGCGAGATGAACAGCGATCAGTATTCTGGCCACACCTCAGACGAAAGTTATCGGTAAAGTGGTAAGGCACGGTTAGGCGGTCCGAACGCGGATCCACTGAACAGAGTGCAGGAAACGTTGGTAATCTTAGTGGTGTAGGAGCCCGCTCACTCAAATTTCCTCCTCGACGGAGCCGCGTTGAATTGAATAGAATTGATGCCTTATTTCACGTGTCGAGACTCTGGCCATGAGGCCTGCTCTTCCGTCTGACCACGCAAATTTCGCTACGCTCCTTTCACTAACTAGCAGAGAAAGGAGGCATTTCTTGGGTGACGAAACAGGCGATTTGAATTTAGCTCAGAGGCGTCATTTAGGCTTGAGGATCTTTTACATGCAAGTAAATCTACTAACATGGGATAGCCGGTTTTACTTCCCCTCCGAAGGACTTCGCCCTTAAAAATCCACGGCTTCGATAGAGCTTGAACCCATCAACTTGGCCATAACAGTCCGATATGCTAACCGTTACACCATCGCTGCGTTGACCGGGCTCTCGGGGCAGTCAGACCACGGTCGGCACACGCAAGGGGGGGGGGGAGCATGCCCCGGTCCAACTAAATATACCGGACCTCTGTATTCTGGCACACCCATGTCACACAATGGGTTTGATCGAAGGGTAGGCTCATGTCTGGCGGTCGTGGGTGCTCGGCGGTGTTCGAAGCGCTGGGGGAAGCCTAGAGCTCCGCGATCGCGCGTCCCCGAGCCTCCGGTTTCCCCGTCGACACAGCATAAGGTGAATTTAAGTCGAGGGCCTGCTGGACACTAGCAAAAGAGCAAACGGTGGCCGAGCCCACGCGGGGTACGATCGAGGGAACAACCTCTAAATGCGCATTGAGACATGCTTACACATATAACATACTATTAGATGTTAGATAGATTAAGATAGTTTAAGCGCCTGTGCACCCTTATAAGCAGGCCGCGCCGAGGACTAAGCAGTTCCAGTCCAGAGCACGACTGTCGCTGTGCGAGTTGTCGCTTGCGCAAGTGCGCTCCTGGCTCTTTCCTCTGTTGCTACGTACTGCTGCGTCGCCGATAATACGTTGGACAGGTTGGGCCGAGCAACTCGCGGGGGAGCTGCTTACGAGTTGCTTGGCTGGCGCGCAACCGAGGGCGACGACAACGGTCAACACATCTTCCCATTCACCTAACGGCCACCGTCCGGTGCGCGGCACGGGCCGCGAGGACGATGGAAAGGGCGGGGAGGAAGAAGGGCGAGGAGCGGCCCGAGGACATGGACCATTCTGGGGGCAACGCGGCGCATGCGAAGTTGGTAAGCCTGCTGACGACGCAGCCAGCGTCCAATCTTATTCGCTTAAGGAGGAAACATTCCCACTCCCGTAGCAGGGACATGTCTCTAGCCCCAAGGGCGGTGGAATCCTTCCGTCTAAAAGCACTGACGAACCTTTGAATTTCCCTCTCAAACATTTCCACTCTTCTTAGTACGAAACCCACGGCCATCTTAGTACGAAAATCACACACATTCCATAGCAAATACTCCTGCCTTCTCCCACAAGTGCACAGCCATCCAGATAGGTACCCCAGCAACTCCTATTATCCTAATCTTAGCCTACAAAAAATCCACTTCCAAATTCCCACCTCTGAGCTTAACATCCTACTCAACCTCCCTTATTCTTTCATCGTTTATGGGGACCTTATCAACAAATATACGACATGGGGCTGCAGGAGAAATAATATAACTGGACGTGTTCTAGATGACTTGTTGACAACCATCCCCAGATCTAACTCAATAGCTACTCGGAACCCACCCACTTATACAATGACACACCACACGACATACTCGACCTGCCCCTTCATTCCTCCGACACCCATGTTTCCACACCTTATCCCAAATACGAACTCTACAAACAGACAACCTTCCTATTGCCTTCTACTCCACTTCCACTTCACTCAAAACTGTTCCCATTCCAACTGGAAATCCTTCACCCGCATTCTCTCTAAGAAAATTTGAACCCTTTCCCTAACCCAATCCCCAAAAGACATGGATAAATCCAGCCACCACCTCACACACCACATCAAAGTCCTACAAGAAAACCACCATCTATTCCATAACTCTCCATCCAACCCTCCCAGACGAAATAATCCTAACTATAAGACACAAACGACAACTACAAAAGACATTACTATAAATACAGACCAGAGGAAGTCAAGAATGAACTAAAACGGACATAACGAAGACTAATCCTTGGCCGATCGCCTCCATGCCGTTAATCTCCCTCCTCCTGGCCAGGTAATCCTTATGTATACGTAAGCTTCCGCGGCTCGAATCCATGAATTCTCGGCTATCCGGGAGACGTCGCGTCGTTGGCTGGGGTGCCGACGTTTCGCCTGACATGTCGCAGGCTTCCTCACTGCCCTGAGGAAGCCTGCGACATGATAGGCGAAACGTCGGCACTCCAGTCAACGACGCGGCGTCTCCCGGATAGCCGAGAATTCAGGTAATCCTTAACTACATAAAAACGCTCTCATTTCTCTCAGCACAACAACAGACTTGGACAGCGACGGACGACGAGACGCGACAAATAATATCATAGTTAACAGCAGTAAAGCACTCGGGCCCGATGGACTCCGTCCTTCTCAACTCAAACTACCCAAAACACCATACGGCTCCTTACCCTAATCATCAACTCCTGTTTCAACATCTCATATTTTTCCACCGCCTGGAAGACCGCCCGCGTCTCCATGATTCTCAAAACACACCGTCTCCCGTCGAACTTCCACCCCATCAAGCCCCTCCCCATCCTCGGCAAAATCGTAGAAAAAAACATCCTTATCCGGTTCACCCTTTCCTCGATCCTTTAATTTTTCCTAACCAATTTGGTTATCGCGAGGGGCGCTCTGCGGCAGCAATCCCTTCAGCTAGCAATAATAGCCACTTCCATCAAATCACCAAAGAAATGCTCACCATCCTCATCGATGATAAGGATGATTAAGGTTTAAGGGCATTTCAACATCTGAGATCATTCGCGCCCGTTTTTTATTATTTTAAGAGGCATACGCACGATAGCAGTGCCAGACTAAAACATTTTTAATGCAAGGTAAAATCTGAGTAAAACTGAAAATAAACTTGTTCAATTATTTTAAAAAAAGTTGACAAAAAAGGGGCAGATAAACTCTTTAATATCACCAATAAAATGCCATATAATTGGCATAATCCTCTTCTCAGATAATGCTCTAAATGTCAGACTCGTAAGAAGCTAAAAAGGTTGCAGAGAGAAGATTCGTAATATCCAAGTACCTGTGCTTGACAGCTACCAAGGTGAAGCCTTCGGTGGCTATCTCTTACCTTAGAACAGTGCAATAGAACGTACTCCACGGTAAGATTCGTCTTGCAACTATCACAAGTAGGGGTGGGTCGTCGCGGATATGTCCATATAAGAAACGACAGTGACCAATCCGAAGGCTTGTCAGAATTATCTCCTTGCGCCTTGACCCACAAGATAAAGAATATCAAAGCTTTATAGAATCCTCGAGAGTTCAAAATCTGAGTTCTGCCGCTCTGGCCATGCACTGAGAATACAACGTTTGATAAACAGCTAGGTATCATTTGTTGGGACTGTGAGGATGTCTTCGCCAGTTTTCTTTGTAGCGAGCTTGCTTTGTTGCTGCCTGGCCAGTAAATTATGGATTTGGTGTTGGATGATAATTGTCAGAGGGTCACATGAAGAGAAGCAGGAGATAGATTCGAGAGAGCGCATTGAATCACTGCAGATCACAGCTTCTTTGAATGTAATCGATTCAGCGAATAAGTGCCTCCAAGAGCACATATTTGTTGCGGTATAAGCGATGCACGAAGAGTCTAGCCGAAGGCTCCGCGTGGCACTGCGGAAGCATTGCCATTTTGGGAGAAACCTTCAGTGTATATGAAGTTATAGCCGGGATACATTGATTTCGTCTCCTAGAATTCCGCCAGAAATGTTCTTGGGGGATTGAGGATTTGGAGAAGTGTGATAATCTCAGGTCTATTTAAGGCTGGAGAACGTTCCAAGGGTGAACAAGACTTCGGGGGTTTCACATGGATGGCGAGTTTCCTATCGAGTTTCTGCAAGAGCGTGTACAGACCGATACCCGGGGGATGCGGTAACGATGGTTTAAGTGCGTACGATGTCCTGTGACTTGGGGGAAGTACTGAACGAATGAGTCTTTATAGCTGACACTTTCGCATCATAGGACCTGATCACAATATCTCGCCTTTCTACTCAGCGATTGCTTGGTTGGCATACCCAAATCGATTGCTGAAGCACGTTACCAGCCTATCGAGCAGTAAAGCTCTTGTCCAATGAAAAGCCAAGGAAAGTTGCAGATTCGAAAAAAGGAAGATGGTGGCCCCCAAGACAAGCATCTGAGTGGTTGTGGAGGTGATACAATCTGCTGAAATGCATGCAGTGGAATTTTGAAGTGGAGAATTTATATCTAGTTTTATCGCTCCATTCATGCAATCGGTTAAGAGAAATTTGCAATTGCCTTTCGTTACTTGGGAAAGCAAAAAATGGCAGTCGTTAACGTCGACAAATTCTTTCAGAGATTGAATAACTGACACTTGTATAACTGACATACTGGTGACAGCAATTGCAAATAGAGCGACACTCAGAAATGATCCCTGGGGGACCCCTTTCTCCAGCTGAAGGTTGAGGATACCTTTTCACCAAGGGAGAGAAGACTTATAAGAAAGAAAATCGTCCAAGAACAAAGAAAGTCCCTTAAGTCCCCAAGAATACATGTTGCGACGGATGCCATACCTTCAAGTGGTGTCTTAAGCTTTCTCAATATGGTATAAAATGGCAACATGCTACTGCAGCACGAACGAAGTGGAAATGTGTAATAACAATGAATGTTTTCCTAAAGCACATTGGTAATGTAAGTTTGGTGTAAGCAGGCTTCTTTGTTCCATGAGGCAGGCCAGGCGAATGTTTGCCCTTCGCGCTAAAAGATTGTACACACAGTATTATTAGTGAGCAATATAGGGCGGTAGCTTGATGGGATTGTTACATTACTTCCTTGGAAATTGGTATGACAATAGCTTCGCGTCAATTACTAAGAATGGTACGCTCAATCCAAATCCGATTAAAGTGGCGGAGGAGGAAATACCCCTATTTGCAGCGTCTATGGCCAGGCAATAAGTCTCCTCTGAGCGCCCTCTCTTCCAAGAGGATTCGAATCGCGACAAACAGAATGCACCTGCTACAAGTCTTCTCATCACAATGTACAAGTATTACATCACAGTCCTACTCGGCAGGAAGCGGCTTTTACCGCACTAGAATATTAAGCAAATACTCTTTAAGTTTTCCACGATCACGGGAAATACCCTTGCGCTAGGCAGTCATTGAAGCGCCACAAGAAATTCCAGCCCTTTGTTGCAAAGGGATTTCAGTTGGGCGACGATTATGTCGTCAAGAACGCAGGATTGTTTGGGTTAAGGCGGCGAAGCACTCCGCGGAACTTTCCATTCACCACGCGACGTGCTAAGGTGCTCAGTGTGACTGTCCGATGACGCCGCAAGCGCTCCGACGCGACGGCGCGCCGTCAAGTTGGCATCGCTTTTGTCAGCGATAATGGCCGGAACTGCCTCTCGAGAGAGTCAGCAAAAACCTCTCTTTTGGCGCCCCACACGTACTTCGGCGTCGGAGGTGATTGACCTGGGAGCCTTGGGGCGTCCACTTTGGTCTGTTTAGGTTGGTTTACCCCTGGGTGCCGACCCAGTGCTTTGGATATGCCCCGTAGGTGTTTCTCGTGGAGATTCCACTCTCATATTCTATTGTTCAACCGAGCGAACCTCTCGTTTGACAGATGCACGGAATTTTCGACTCAGCGCTCTCACTCGCTTCGCATCTGCAGAAACACCAAAGCGGTGATGGAGCTTTACTGCGCTTCAAATGTCGTCTTTACTCATCTGTGAGCTCAAGACGAGAATCCGGCATGCGCGTCGCGTTCGTGACCTTTTCATAAACGGACATGACCATGTCAGTGAACACGTTCACCGCAAATTCGCTGGCTCCATGTTTGTCTCTAGCGCTCTCTATTAGATCAAATCTATCCCTTGTGCTTGAAAATCGATCCAGACAGTGTCGCGTGTTGTTTGCACTTTTTGTTGACGTGCTGCGACAAGAGTTATCACGTCACATATTACCAGATGGTGATCGGAATCCAGTGCGGGATCTGATGACAGTGCATCGCCATCAACTCCCTTCGCAATCGCAAAATTCGATAATACCCGACCGCCAACGCGTTCCGTGCTGAGCTGACGGGAAATATATGGGAGTTTCGGTGCGCAAATATATACGCCCCGTCTCGTTGGTACTAGAATGACTAGGTTGATGGCGTTCCTAAGCATCCCCACGATTGGTACCTTGCACTGAAATCGTTCAGAAGAGAATCTTATTATAGAGTGCGAGATTTGCTTCCATATCGGAGGCATAAAGAATTTGATCTGAACAGAAGATAGTGTGTTCCAAACGCTTCGAGAGATGACAGCATGGGGGCGGGAGGTTTGCCTTGAGCTGAGGGATGTCGCTGCGCAAGTTCGGTGCAACACCGCGTGTCAATCTGACTTTGCTGTCGCCTGTATGTTGCGATTCCTTGATTTCAGAAGTCGCTCCGGGCATTGAACCACGTTTCATGGATCACCATGATATCAAGTTTATGCGTTCGTATGGGTGTTTAGTTCACCAGGGGTGGCATGGCCCCTCCTTGCGTTCGGTCAATTGACCTAACCGCGCCCATTACAGGCTGACGACAAGGCTCTGCCGCAAAACTCAAGGGTCCGGGTGAGTTTCCGTTTTGAGTTTCCACCAGAGACCGAACCAACCTTCGGACTGACGTAAGCGCTTCTAGACGGAAAACTGGAGACGTCCGTCCGGCTATACCTCAGTCTCCCCTCCTATGTCCGAGACAGGAAAAAGAGGAAAGACGACTACCAGTCAGCAGAAAGTCGAGTAGCCTTTTAGCGTTAGAAAAACTAGTAGGCTGACTGGGAACTGTCTTAGTACTCTACCCCACCGTCAGAGCTTAGGTGAAGGACGCTAGTAGCGAAAGGCGAAGACGTCACGTGGCACAGCCTTGCCGATAAGCAACAAGCATGGTTAGGTGGCGGCAGTCACCGCAAGTGCAGGAGGGGGCAACCCTGGTGGACAAGGAACCATCCACTTAGATCCGGACCTCGACGCCGCCTCGTCGACAGGGCTTCCGAGCCCATGGCTAGCCGGCCGGCAATCAAACGCAAGGGGGGAACTGCCCTGGTGTTGACTGAAAACGCGCACCCGACCCCAGTTTTCCGGCACGCCCATGTCGCAGAGAGAGTTTGCTCAAAGGGCAGGACGGTAATACAATACATGACAGGCTTACTACACACTATTGGGGAATAAATGACTAAGTTAATACACACGAGCGGCACTGTAAGACCAACTATGACTTGAGGACCGTTATAATTTGATAACACACTTTAATTAAGTAATTTATAAGGGAGCCTATCCTCTCCCATTGGCAATCACAAGATAGGGAACCGTCCGACTGAGGGTCAAGCCGGAGGCGAAAGCCGAAAGCTCTACGGGGATGAAATCCCGTTCGGGACCTGTTCAACTCAGGCGCTTGCGTCGAACACAGCAGACGAGGATCGGGAAGAGGATAAGCCCTAGCGGGTGAGCTCCAAACCCACTCTAAAGTCCAAACCGGGACCTAGAACACCCGACTGTAGTCTGGTTCTCGGCCCAACTCAGGTCGTTAGCCTAAGAGTGTAGGCAGTGAGCAAACGGGAAGAGGGCCCGGAGCCTCCCGGTTCACCCCGGGTGGTCCTCTGTCGGGCTTTCGGATTCGTTATGGCAGTGGCCCAGTACCCGACGGGTAAATGGTTAGGGATTCGTCCCGGGTGCACATGAGGCACCTTATAAAGAACTCGGACTGACAAAGTCAGCAGGGATGTCAGCTGGATCATCGCGGCCCGACCCAGGCATCAATTGGGGAAGCTATTGCTGCGTCCCGGCGTTTACCGGAGTTGATCGGAAAGTGGTACTGCACCACTGGAAGAGGTGAGATTAGATCTTAAAGGACAAGATATCCACCTGGAGCTTGCTGCTCAAAAGATACAGTCGATATATATATATATATATATATATATATATATATATATATATATATATATATATATATAAATGAATCGCAAAATGTGTTGGTAACCGCATAACTCAACAACGCCTGGACCAATTTGGGCAATTCTTTTTTTAAAATGTTCGTTGAAGTCTAAGGATGGTTTTTACGTCGAGAAAAATTCGAATAATTGCCGGAAAAAAACCTAAAAACAGCCTTTTTTTATTTTTCCCATACAAACGTTTTCTAACTAAAACGTAGAGTCAATTTGAGCTTAATCACTCTAGCTATCTCTATCTATCTCTCACTATCTCACACTAGCTATCTCTCACTCAGCTAAAGCACTCATTGTTGTAGGTATGTTCGTAACGTCAAAGAGTCAATGTGCACTTTATTACCGTTATACAAAGTTCAAATTCAATCATATCTATCAAAACAGTGTGCGTGTGTGCGTTGGAGCACAGAATACATGGTTGGAGGATTTAATGTCGCGTTCCGAAACTATTATAATATAGATATGCCTCCTATTAGACGAAGCAGTTTAGGTAGAAGAACCCGAAATGCTACAAAGCAAGCTAATTACCGATCTAATCATGCTGCACAAGAACGTGACGACCGAAATGAACGTGAAAGAATTCGGATATCACGAACGCGTGAAGCGCGAGCGCTACATTCAACTAATAATCGCGCAAGTTTAAATCGAGCTGCTTTCAGTTATGATGTGTCAATTGACTACAGTAACTACCAATGTGTTGTTATTGGTTCTATGAACTCGGTTTGCTCATATTGTAAGGCATTGAAATTTAAAAACGAAGCTAATGGATTGTGTTGCGCAAATGGTAAAGTGAAATTGATACCATTGGAACCCCCACCAGAGCCATTGTACTCATTGGTTTCAGGAATAGGAACAGATTCCATACACTTTTTGACAAATATCCAACAATATAACAATTGCTTTCAAATGACTTCATTTGGGTCAACAAATGTAGTTCGGGAAAATTTTATGCCAACTTTCAAGGTATGTATTATAGCAGTTAAACATAATTATTTTATGTTCTGTCACCTAAGTTAAGATGTGTTACTAATCTTCAATTTCTTAATCATTAAGATCATAATCATCACTTAGTCCCCATATTATTTGGTGATTCAGTTTTAGCGACACTTTTATTATTTTGAAACCCAATATAATTATTTGAAGATAGATATTAGTTACAACTAATTAGGAGACAGACATAATTTTAAAGAACAAATATTATTTAAGTTTGATCACTGACAATCCATAAATTTATACCCCACATTGATAATTTATTTTATTTTATTTTATAGTGTTTGGTACAAACATAATATTTTTTTAAATTTACAGATACAAGGCCAAATACATCACAGAGCAGGTTCACTGTTACCAGTGTCAGATAGCAACTACAAATCCCTGCAAATTTATTTTATGGGCAATTCATCACAAGAAACTAATCTGCGTTGTGCACATAACAATTTAGTAAAGGTATATTGTAGAACAATTACAAACTTTATTTCATGAACACAATCAATTGATTATATTGTTTAAAACTGCCCTGGATCTGATGCCATCAGATAATCACAAAATTGTAATTAGAGCTGATAAAACACCTGCGGGTCAACATGCAAGACGTTTTAATGCACCAACTATTGATGAAGTTGCTATCGTTGTAGTTGGAGAAAACTTGGAATCCCGTGATATTGTTTTACATCGTCGGAATGATCAATTACAACGTATAAAGGAAACACACCGCTCATATGATGCACTGCAATATCCCATTATATTTTGGTAAGGTGAAGATGGCTATGATTTCTCAATAAAAATGATAAATCCCATTACAGGTAATTAAAATAATAGTTAATATCTCAGTCACTATATTATATATTTTAATTTTATATTTCAATGTTATTAAAACAAAATCTATTTACAGATCCTGAAACTAACAAAAAAGTCAGTTCAATGAACTTATTATTCATACCGCCTAATGATTCGGGAAAATGAAGACAATCACATATTGAAATGTCGGCGATTATATCACAAATATATTGTTGACATGTATGTTAAAATTGAAACGGAGAGGTTAACATTCATCAGGTTGAATCAGACCAAACTCCGATCTGAAGAGTATATTCATCTTCGAGATGCGATTAATACTGATGGAAATGCACAGAATGTTGGTCGGATGACGATTCTTCCAGCAACATACATCGGAAGCCCTCGATATATGCACGAATATGCTCAAGATGCCATGTCGTATGTTCGTCATTATGGCACAGCAGATTTGTTCATCACATTTACATGCTATCCGCACTGGATAGAAATCAAGCAGGAGTTATTCCCTGGGCAATCACCCATTGATCGTCATGATGTTACAGCCAGAGTCTTTAGACAAAAATTGAAATCTTTAATGGATTTCATCGTAAAACATTATGTGTTTGGTGAGAAACGCTGCTGGATGTTTTCTGTGGAGTGGCAGAAACGAGGATTGCCACATGCACACATTTTGATTTGGTTGGTTGAAAAGATAAGGCCAAATGAAGTTGATGCTGTGATATCAGCTGAAATCCCTGATGTACAAGTAGATCCTGGATTGCATGAGGTAGTTATCAAAAAAAAAATGATACATGGCCCCTGCGGAACTCTTAATCAAAATTCGCCATGTATGATGGATGGTAAATGTTCAAAACGATTTCCACGGACATTAATATCAGAAACACTTACTGGTAATGACGGTTATCCACTGTATCGTCGACGATCGACAGCAGACAATGGAAGATCAACAATTGTCAAATTAAATCAACAAGATATTGAAATAGATAATCGTTGGATTGTTCCATATTCACCCATTTTATCAAAGACCTTCAAAGCACACATCAACGTTGAATCTTGCCATTCAGTGAAATCTATGAAATACATTTGCAAATATGTAACCAAAGGGAGTGGTATGGCTGTGATTGGAATTGGTGCAGAGAATTCCAATGATGAAGTTACCCAATCCCAAATGGGCCGCTATGTTAGTAGTAATGAAGCAGTATGGCGAATATTTTCTTTTCCTATTCATGAGAGACACCCTTCCGTTGTTTACTTAGCTGTGCATTTAGAAAATGGACAAAGAGTGTATTTTACAGCACAGAACGCAGTACAAAGAGCTGCTCAGCCACCATCTACTACATTAACCAGTTTTTTTGAGACATGCCTAAACGATGACTTTGCACAAACATTGCTATATTCTGAAATGCCAAAATATTATACTTGGAATCAATCCTCAAGGAGATTTATACGACGGAAACAAGCAAAACAAGTTCCAGGATACCTAGATGTGTATTCCACCGATGCCATTGGTCGAATTTATTCAGTACATCCAAGCAATGATGGATGTTTTTATTTACGACTGCTATTAGTCAATGTACGTGGCCCAACATCATTCCAACATTTACGAACTGTTGATGGTGAATTGTGTGGATCTTAAAGAGAAGCCTGTCAACGTTTGCAATTGCTAGAAAATGACGCTCATTGGGATCAAACTCTCAATGATGCTGTAATATCATCAAACGCTCATCAAATACGATCATTGTTTTCTATAATCATATCTACATGCTTTCCATCAAACCCAATTGATTTGTGGATCAAGTACAAAGATTATATGTGTGATGATATTTTGTATCAAATACGAAATAGAATGGGAAATCCAACTATACAAATCAGTGACGAAATTTACAATGAAGCATTGATTTCAATTGAGGACATGTGCTTGATGATGTCAAACAAACTATTAATTCAATTAGGCCTGGCCGCGCTCAATCGTCCAATGCATGATGCTTTTAACCAAGAGTTGAATCGAGAAAACTGTATGATCTCAACACTTTGAAAGAATTAATTCAAACAAATCTTACACTTTTGAATGAACAACAGAAGTATGTATTTGATACTCTTATGAAAGTAACAAATGATGAAACTGGAGGGATTTACTTCTTAGATGCACCTGGTGGTACAGGAAAAACTTTTTTGATTTCATTAATATTAGCAACGATTCGCTCACAAAATAAAATTGCACTTGCACTCGCTTCGTCGGGAATCGCAGCAACTTTGCTTGAAGGTGGTCGAACAGCACATTCAGCATTAAAATTGCCATTAAATATGCAAAGCAATGAAACTCCGTCCTGCAACATTTCGAAGAACTCTGCAATGGCGAAGGTCTTGCAGCAATGTAAATTAATTGTTTGGGATGAATGCACGATGGCACATAAAAAATCTTTGGAGGCTTTAGACAGAACCTTAAAAGATCTACGGAGCAATCATAACCAATTTGGTGGTGCAATGATTTTATTAGCAGGAGATTTTCGTCAAACATTGCCAGTGATTCCACGATCAACACCAGCTGATGAACTCAATGCATGTCTAAAGTCCTCCAATTTGTGGAAACATGTCAGAGTACTTTATTTAAGCAAGAATATGCGTGTCGAGTTGCAAAGTGACCAATCTGGAAACATATTCTCTAAACAACTCATTGACATTAGTAATGGCAAATTTCCTATAGACATGTTGACTGGCAGCATTAACTTTCCTCAAAGTTTTTGTCAGTTAACTCGATCAAAAGATGAACTTATTCAGAAGGTGTTTCCAGATGTTTCTCAAAATTACAGAAACCACGATTGGTTGAGCGAACGAGCTATATTGGCTGCAAAAAACATAGATGTAAATGAATTAAATTTAAAAATTCAAGAACAAATTACAGGCGAATCGAGGATATATAAATCAGTTGATTTGGCTACTAACCAAGATGATGTAGTGAACTATCCACCAGAATTTTTAAATTCGCTGGATTTACCAGGATTGCCACCTCACAATCTTCAATTAAAGGTTGGATCGGTAGTTATAAAGTTGCGAAATATCAACCAACCACGTCTTTGCAACGGCACACGGTTGGCGATAAAAAATTATTAAACGTGATAGAAGCAACTATACTGAAAGGAAAGTATGAAGGAGAAGACGTTCTCATACCGCGCATCCCAATGATTCCGTCTGATGTGCCGTTTAACTTTAAACGACTTTAATTTCCAGTTCGGCTTGCTTTTGCTATGACCATAAACAAGTCCCAGGGGCAATCATTAAGTGTTTGTGGTATTAATCTGGAAAACCCATGTTTCTCACATGGTCAATTGTATGTTGCCTGTTCCCGTGTTGGAAAACCATCAGATTTTTGTCTATGCGCCAGGTAATCAAACAAAAAACATTGTATATCACAAAGCACTACAATGAAAATAAAACTGATTTTTGTTAATAATTATGATTCACATGATTAACAATAAAGCGATTACTTACTTTTAAATGCTTATATATGTTTTATTTAATTATATTTCTTATTCACAACGCCCTATCACCAGGGTGACGGTTCTGTTTAGGATATTTTTTTGCCCAGACTATAAAATATGTAGGAACAAAAAACTGTCACATTACAAATCTTTTGGACAGGACGAAGTCTGTCGGGTCCGCTAGTATATATATAATGTGGCGTTATGGGATTATACAACCCCATAACACCACCGTTTCGTCTGCATGAACACCCACAGGCAGCGAGGAGAGCAGGAGTAAATCAGAGTACCTAAACGCGCAGCCTGGTATCCGTTGCTCGTACTAATCAAAGACGAACTAGCAAGCAACGTTTTTCCCTGTGAAGAGTTGAGAGAGGAGAAATACCCCACCACGGAGAATTTCCCCAGGCGTCGGACAATAAATAGGCTGACGCGCATGCGGAAGCTCTCTTTTCTTGCCACCACGCGTCGAGTAAGCAGCTCCCTTCTGATTGTCGCCGTTCGTCGGGTAAGCAGCATTTTCATCACCACTCGTCAACGTCAGTTTAGATATTGTTTGCCGCCGCAACGACTGCTAGGTAGGAGTTTTCGGCGTCGAACAGACGTGCTAGTTAGTCGTCCGCGAGATTTGAATATTTAGTAAAGTGTTTCCTCAATTAACATCACGGGAAGTAAAGTTAACCGTTGTGCGAAAAACATTGAAAGTTCTTATTTAACGAAGTAAAAGTAGCAACGAGCGAGGAACTTGCACTAGTATTCACGGAAGAGAAAGGGACATTTTGTCACAACGTGGGCGTAGTCAGAGGCGCCGGTAGCAGCCGAGGGAGAAGAAGAGGCCGATTAGGAAGAACGGAAGAGGACGCAAGCAGCCGAGGGAGAAGAAGAGGCCGACTACGAAGAACGGAAGAGGGCGCATAAGGCAGCGTACAGCGCAGAAGCTTGGACCTGAGCGACGTCGATGCAGCAGGCAGCGCGTGACCTTCAAGGCGAGAAAGCGGGAGTTTTCGAGGTAACACTCAAATCCATCGGAAAGTAGGTCAAGTTCACGTTGGCAGGGAAAAAGACTAGTATAGGAAAGTGCAGGAAATTGAGGACACGAGTGGCAATAAATTGTAGCATTGTAGGAGGAGACTTTTGATGCACTATTGCCTGCCTTAAACATTCTATTTGGAACAATTATTATTCTGCTGTTAGCAGTTACAGTTAAATTATAATTGAGAGTAGTGCACTTGCCCACATTTTGTTCTTTGCATGTAATATTTTTTTTAAAAAGCAAGAGATTGTAAACTGAATTTGGTTTCATGTGCAAATGTAACTAGGATAGCTTAAATTTAGATATAATTAATTTTCCAAGGGAATTCCCAGTGTAGATTAGAGTAATTAGTTCAGAGAACCAGTTTGGAGTTAATTATGTGTTCATTCATTTAATGTGCTGTAAATGTTTCTATTTGTGTTTTTGATTATTTTTGTAAAAGTGTGATTCTATTCTTGCTTTTTGTCATTAACTGATGCCACAAAGTTTATTGGGTGAATTATACGCTCGTTTATGTGCAATTTGTGTGATTTTATTGTGTCAAGGGTTCAAACCTTTCTCGTACCCTGAAGATCCTGCTCCCTAGATTTAAAGCTCGCTTCACGAGCAAATATCTTATTAACCCGCTTACTGTCCATGTGGCTGTGTTGTGAAGGTACCAGTTGTGTGTGAAGGTGTGTTGTTAGAATATATATATATATATATATATATATATATATATATATATATATATATATATGCGTTCGTATGAACTCACCTATTTACTGGGCTTTATGCAGTGCGCTGTGCGAATGCCAAACTGACTCATTAAAACTGACTGATTCATAAAACATTAAATTCTATAACCTAACTCCGCACTGAATGTTCAATTAAGACCACACTGCAATGGTATTTTACTTCACTTCGCTTCACTGTGACCCTTAAATCACTTCCTTCATTATTTTCCTGCTCTACACTGCCCGACACCTCACATCACAATATATCACTTCTGTATCGCTCTATAACCTACTATACTATCCTTAATTAATGTACTAAATTGTTGAACTCATCGAATAAAGCGTTTAGAAGTTTTTGCAGGCAATCTACTTCATTCCATTATCGTTCGTTTCTCAAAAGAAAATTTTAAGATATCCTTTCTCTGCGGTTTTAAATTTATTTTAAGCCTGTTATTACCCCTACTGATGTATGTAGAAATACGTTGCAGCCAATTAATGTCTTTCCAAGCTGGATGACCGCTATAAGCTTTGTACAAAGAGAAGAATCTTGCTACTGATGTTTTCGAGTGAATCTCAAATTGCCATTTTCTTGTTCTTGAATGTAAATTTACCTACCCTACGATGAATCCTTTCCAAACTTTTACACTGCATAATTTTGTGCGGATTCCCACAAATTGTTCCATTTTCCATTATCGGACGAACAAGCGACAAATAAGCAATTTCCTTGGCGTTTTCCATTCCCCTTTTTAAGGTGCGCATTTCAAATAGAAGAGATCTCCAGACTTACCCTACAAGAAAATCTACGTGACTTTTCCAGTTTAATTTACAATCGATGTGGATTCCTAGGTACTTACATGTAGAAACTCTCGAAATAATGTCGTTATTTATATAACGTGTTTCTCTGTAATTACGACCCCTACCAAAAGTGTTGCATTTGCTTTTAGAGCTATTTATGGCCACACCATTATTATCCGCCCAGTAATATAAAGCATCAAGATCCCGCTGTAGCATTCTTCATCTTCTTTCGAATTCATACAACGATATAATATATCGTTGTATAATATTATTATGCAATCGTCGTGCGCTGGCAGATCATTGACGAACACTAGAAATAGAAGAGGTCTACTGACACTCCCCTGCGGCATTCCTGACGTAACGCTTGCCCAGGAAGAAAACTCATGACCAAATCGACTTTCTGTTTTCTGTCTTACAGAAACTCGCCAATCCACGCCACCACCCTGGGATCGAGGCCTGAATTCATTAAAGCTTTGGCAAAATGTAATACTGTTGGGTCTACTCTTCCGCCCTCGTCAATTTCATCTGCTAGATCCTGAAAAAGCGTGACTACCTGGCATTCGCATGAGTAAACCCTCCTAAACCCGTGTTGGCCATCATAGAGCCATTTTTGATTTCCCATTCTTACTTAATGTAACTGGCAACCAGATGCTCCGTAAGTTTGCAGAACATTGACGGCTTATAATTACATAACATGATTTTGTCACCATTTTCAAAAATTGTTACGACAAAATCTACTTTCTAATCATTAGGAAATTTTGAATTGTTCATGGATACGAGAAATATTCTAATTAGATACGGTAATATTGCCTCTCCTAGTTTAATTATGTCCGAAGTAATGTCGTCTGGACCCCTTGACTTACCATTTTTCATAGATTTTACTTTATTCCGTAGAATATTTACTTCAATATTGAACTGCTTTGTAACCGAAGACCCTTGAATTAGTGGATGGTTCGTATAGTTTTTGAAAACCGAACTGAAATACTGTAGCGTTATAGGCTTAGCTTCCTGCGCTGAGAAAGTAGTTTCAAGGTAGTGACATGATGGTAACTAAAAATAGCCACCTGAACCAAAGGTACCATACCAGAGCAGGACACTTCCAGAGGGGAGGTGGCTGGCTTCAAAAAGGTGTCGTGTGCAAAGCAAAGGCCACGGCTCAGACAAGCGCGCGGTAGGGAGATGACGTTCGAGGTCACGCCCTTTATAAGATCGCGTTACGGAGTCCCGCGTCGGTTAATAACTTTGGTTTCCTCACAGCTACACTGCAAAAACTTTGTCCGCTCAGGCTTGCGCGATGTGCTGTATGCACGCGGTGATGTTCCGATGTGTTCGGGCGCCATTAAGTGGCTCTCTACCACTGCAGGGCAGATCGTGTATCTGCCAGGCACATCAGTTACCAACTTGCGAGACGGCCTAGTTGGCTAGTCGCGAACGCAGCCACAAGGTACGTGTAGAGAGGGGGGCTGAGTTAGATTGTTCCGACAAACTCCTTAGAGAAAGGATCTGTAAATGTTGTAATGTTGTAAATATATTGTGTCAATAAATTGTTTGTAATCCACTCGTGTCTGTTTCCTTTCAGTGTAAATCCTTACCCACGACGTCACAATACGTATTAAACGCATTAGCTTTTGCTCGATCGTCAGTAATGAGCGTGTTTCCGTTTTCACGAGCAACTGGGATTTCCTCTTTCTTTCCCTTCCTTCAATGAACATATTTATAAAATCGTCTCTAGTTATTTCCCTTCTCATCTAGAATATTCTTTAAATACGCATCCTGAGCTAGTTTTTTTTTCTCGCTCCAATTCGTTTGAACGATTTCGAAAAATATTCACATGCTCTCTACTGCGTTTTCTGTTCTTAAATGCCCTTCTTAAAATACTTGTCATCTCCATTCGCGTAATTTTTGCATTGTAGTATTCTGGACCCGGATTATTTTTAAAAATGTTTGCACGGAACAAACATTTGTAAAATTTTATATATAATATCATTTAATGAGCTCAATATTTCTCCTATATTTCCCTCTGTTCTCAGAAAGCGATTGTATTGTTACCTAAAAAAAACCTTGAAGCCCGTCTACATTTGCTTTCTTGTATTGCCATACTTTTGTTCCTATCGTGATGTCTCTTCTATTTTCGTCTAAGTCAAGAATAACCGCTTTGTGATCGTTAAAGCCCTCAAAAACGTTACAAGCTATGAAAAAGTCTTTCGGCCTAATTAGGTAGACATCCAAAATCGCATCCTGCCGCGTCCCGCCCGAATTACCCGAGTTAATCCGTTGTCCCAAACTAGACCTTTCACAAGTGTTTGGACTTTCCCCTCGCTAACGGCTCCCTCCTAGTTTGCGCTAGGAATATTTAAGTCGCCTCCAATAACAATAGGATAGCTATTCTCGTTTCCAGTTCTCTGAATGAGTTATATAAAATGTATCCATCTCTTAGAGGACTATAGCATGCAATCATTTGTAAAATAGTTCCTGAAGTAGTAATTTCTATTCCCATAATTTTAAACTCTGAATGACCCAATCCAATCTAATATCAATGTCTGCTTTTACGCAAATAAACACTCCTCCTCTCTACCATTTCTCTTCCTCCTAAAGATCTTGTAACGATAATGAAAAATTTCAGAACATCCGATTTCGCCATTTAGCCCCAATTCAGTCCCTATCACTATGTCTGGATCGCAGGCATCAACTAGACTCAAAAACTCTTGAGAGCGAGAGCGTAGGCTTCCGCGGCCGGAGTCAGTACTTACTAGGCTGTCCGGGTGACGCCACGTCCATGGCGAAGGTGCCAAGGATTGGCACCTTCGCCATGGACGCGGCGTCACCCGGACAGCCTAGTAAGTAATGTTCAAAAACTAGTATTTCTTCATTGATTATACTACGACAGTTCACCTGCAACAACCTAAGAAATCCTTTCCCCGCCGGAATGTGGTCTCGAGAAGGTGGAGGAGGCGGCCGTGGCGGCGGACAATAACGCACAGACGTAATAACAAAATGATAGTTGTCCCGAAGTCCGGAAAACACGTCGCAGCCGATGAGAGACACTGAGTAGGGGGGATATGAGAGTTCTGGGCCAGGAAGTCTTATCAGCTTATCTTATCTACTTCCGGTCCAGCGCCCAACAGTGGATGTCAACAACCGGCGCCACCAATTATAATGGCCCCTTATCAGCCCCACCCCCACCCTTATCAGCCCCCACCCCCACCCTCCCCACTTCCGGTCACCCCTCCCCCTCCCCCCGCTCCCACCCCACTTCCGATGTCAACAACCGGCGCCACCCATTATAATGCCCCCCCGAATGTCAACAATCCACCACCCCCTCCCCCTCCCCCACCCCCTCCCACTCCCCACTTCCGCCCGATGTCAACAACCGGCGCCACCAATTATAATGCCGCCGAATGTCAACAACCCACCACCCCTCCCCCTCCCCCGCCCACCCGATGTAAACAACCGGCGACACCATTTATAATGCCCCCACCGACCAGGGTCAATGACCCCTCTCCCCCCCCGCTTGCGACCTCTGGTGGCGAATTGTGGAAGTGTATGTGCGCGCGCTCTGGCGGCGAAGTGTAGAAGTGTATGTGTGTGCACTCTGGCGGCGAATTGTGGAAGCGTATGTGTGTGCACTCTGGCGGCGAATTGTGGAAGCGTTGTGTGTGTGTATGTGTTTCAAAAATGCTGCTGCCTGAAGCGGATTCGAACCAGCCTCAATCCCATATCCGGAGGCGACCAGCACTCTGGCTCTGAGCTACGGTGACATCTCGAGTCAAGCTGTCTGCTTTGGGGTACAGATATTACATGCGGTCGGGAGGGCGCCGCGCGCTGGCGGCCGGGTGGATGATAAGATAGCGGCGGGCAGGGGCGGGCGGCTGAGGGCGCGCGCTGCGGATGCTGATAAGGGCGGGGGCGCTGAGGGTGCGCGCTGCGGAAGTAGATAAGGGCGGGCAAGGGGCGCTGAGAGCGCGCGCTGGCGGCCGGGTGGCTGATAAGATAGCGGCTGACGCTGGCTGCTTTGTTCGCTGCCCCACTCATTAGCGCTATAGAGATACTACACGCGCGCGCTCTCTGGGAGCCGGGGAACGAGAGGAGATGGCGGCGGCGGCGCGCATTTTGAATGCACTCTATATAAGATACCCAGCCGCGCGTCTCTCTCACTCTCTCTCTCTCTCTCTCTCTCGAGAGCGCTGACGCTCGCTGTCCCGCTGAAAAGACTTTCATAATAGAAGAAAGGGAAACCCTAAAAGGCGGTGATAGGAAAAAACAAATGAAAAACAATACAAATTGAAAGAATGATTTTTGTTTATTGAAATCAAATAAAAATCAATTTATACATAGAATAAATGACATTCATGTTTGTTTGTCTGTTAGATATTTAGCGATTTCCCCACACAATTTCACCGTTAAACTGCGGTGGACTTATCACCAGTGACAACACATCCCCCTCTTGTCGACATATCACTACACTGTGAACACCCCTCGTCGAGCTAATGCCTCGGCGGTACGTCGTCGACATATTTCAGCACAGAGAGCCTCCAGGACCTGTCGAACCGCTACTCTCTCGTTGGTGGGAAGTGTGCACATGACGTTGCAGAGATAAATGTACGCCTGCATAATGATTCTGTCATCCACCATCGATGCCATAATGTATTCGTCTAGGCTCGAATAAGCTTCGGGTGGGGGAGGTTTTAATTCGCGTCGACACATAGGGCATGTGTTGTTCACGTCTAGCCACGTTTGTATACACTCAAGACAAAAAAGTGATTGCACGGTGTGCGCGCCATCACAGGAGGGGGAGTGTCATCGTTTTGACAAATGATGCAACATAGAGGAGGGGATGCAGTGGATCGAACTTCCACAAAAGGAGGTGGAGGCGGTGATGGTGGCGGTGTGTCACATGTCCATTGATCTTCCATTTTCTTCTTTTTGTTTCACGTCAAAAATATTAAACAGATAAAAGCAGCGAACACGAAAGCAAAGTTCAGGAGGGCTACACCAACAATGATGCTATCCAATTCATAGCACACACACACACACGTCACAATATTCCTCTTACAAAACACACACATCATTCCATTTCAATGGCCGAGATCCGTTGTCGTGTTGAGTGTAGTGCTGCGTGCAGACGAGAAGAGCGACGGTTTGTCACGACAGGCAGTCGTTCCTCGACGGTGCGGCAGCGTCCTCCTCCTCAGAGTAGTGTTGGATGCAAGGCTGGCGGAGATAGATGCAAAAGCGACAATTCCGCTTCGACGGCGGCGGTCCATCGATGTGCGTGCGTCCGCGATTCCAATGCTCTTTACACGAACGAAGTTCTTCAATACACGGTAGTTTTTTGATGTCTTCAGGGAGTTTCTCGAAAACGCGCTCAACCTCGTGAGACGCGGGCCAATGACACAAAAATTCGACCGGCAATTCACTCAATGTATCCGAGTCGAGAAGTGTAAGCTTGTAATCGGCTTCATGCAACTTTCTAAAAGCGCGCTCGATGTTTTCGCGTGTCTCTCGCCTGATCTCTTGTCTGGTATGCTCCAATACTTCGGCAACGGAGCAGATGAGCGGATGAGCGGATGCGTACGACGGAACACTCGACATCGTACTGATGAGCGAAGCGGTGGAGAGCGTGATTATAACATGCAGGAACTTGTTCATCTTATCGTCCTTGAACGAAGGAGGCCGATTACACAATCTCCCTTTTCGACTCCTCCCCTTCATGTTGCAACATGCAGGAACTTGTTTATCTTATCGTCCTTGAACGGAAGAGGCCGATTACACAATCTCCCTTTTCGACTCCTCCCATTCATGTTGCAACATGCAGGAACTTGTTCATCTTATCGTCCTTGAATGGAAGAGGCCGATTACACAATCTTCCTTTTCGACTCCTCCCATTCATGATGCAATAAGTGCGGTCGATTGACACTCATCCAGTCGTACAGGGCGATGACGTGCTGCCCTGCTAAGCTAACATCACCGCAAGCGTAGAGTTCGCGGTACGCATGTAAACACTCCTTCAGCGGAGGGCATCCGATCGACTCCAGATCAACAATACGTTTTCCTTGAATAACATCCAGCAGCCACTCTTTCTTCTGTGCTCCCTTAACGTATATCGTTCTGACACCTTCGAAAGCATTCAACATCACAAACGTCCTGTCTCGATAATCGTAACGGCCGCTACTCCACGGCGGTGTGGCGTGATGGCAGCTTTTGATCCACCACACTTGTCTCTTGTCGTCACTGTTCAAAGTATAGAAAGGTCGCGGTGGACGAAAGGTGAATTTCTGAACGAACCGTTCCTCAGGATCATCTTTGGCGGCCCGGATGACGGTTAGCACTTTGATAATGAATTGTCCACCTATCCAAAACCCTTGAAGATCAGCGACAGCTGTGAGCACACGTCTTCTTCTTCTTCTACCGGATTCGTTTTCGCGCCACGGGGTGGTCGGCTGTGTTGTCCACAAAGTCCCCTCCCCCTCGTTCTCGTTTCGAAATGATTTTTCTTCTTGCGGACTGTTCTGTTCAGGTGAAGAAGAAGTATTGTCTCGCTGTTCGTCTTCTTCTTCTTCTTCTTTCAATAGTTTGTATAAAGAATGTTTCACGTAGCGCAACATGATCAAAGAAGCGCACACACAGTCACAGAGGAAAACAAAAATCGAATGACACAGCGCAATGATGTCTCATCGACCGGTGTAGCAGCGACTCGCTTTCGCACGCGACAAGAACTGACGATCGTCGTGCTTTCGTCGTCCTTCTTATACTAGACTGTGACGTCAGCAAACATGTCGAAGTGTGTTTGTCTTATCGCGCGAGGATGCAAATCCCTCTTAAACTTCAATGTCTCTCGCATGTACCCACGAATTATGGCGTGAGTCGAAACCGAGCCATTTCACGAGGCGAAGCGGACCCTTTTTCCGTACGACACGCTCAACTAAATATCGATTGAGATATCGCGTGCGATGCAATTCCTCGGTATAGAAGCGGCCCTTGATTGTTTCACCTTGCAGATCTTCTAGCGAGTACGTGACGGGATTCGAGAGATGCACACGAACGATTTTGAAAAGTTCAGTTCCCCATCGCGCTTCGTAGCCTTTCCGAAACGGTGAGCTTTTGTATGTACTCACCCGAACAATCTCCCCGACGCGAAATCGATTTGCCCTCAGGAGACGCGGGTCGAGCGTTTTCACTTGCCCGTACACCGTGCGCATGAGACTATCGTCCTTGACGTCGTTCGGCTTCATGTCGATTGTTCGATGTTTGGTATTGTTGTAATCTCGGAGGAGGGTGGGGAGCATAAGGGTCCACCGTCGCGTCCCCTCGGCGGTGAAGCGTCTCCACATCCGCTCCTTGAGCGTTCGATTGAAACGTTCGACAACGCCGGCTTTCACGTTGGAAAAGGTGGAATAATGACGAATGTCACGCTCTCGGAGCCACTTGTTGAGTGTGGTATTGTAAAACTCGGTGCCTTGGTCGGTTTGTAGGAAGTGAGGTACTCGCCCACTCGACGTCACGATGCTGTCGAAAGCCTTGACGACTTCCGCTCCCGTCTTTTTCTTTATCGCTTCCGCCCAGGCGTACTTGCTATACACGTCGATGACGGTGAGAATGTATCGCATTCCTCTATTGCTTTTGGAGTACGGTTGCATGTCGACCAAATCGGCTTGCCATATCATCGAGTCCTTTCGTTATCACCCGCCGTCTTGCGTAACGGCGTCGGGCAGGCGCATGCAATTCAGCAGCGAGTCCTTGTCGAACGGTCGACAATACGGTCGTCTTCTTCTTGTTCTGCATGGTTAGAGGCACTAGCCGATAATACCGGCGTCACGCAATTCATCTTCTATTTCTACTATTTCACCATCGAGCCCGTTGTTACCGGCCGTTTTCGAAGCGTGTAACAGACTTAACCTCTCCACAAGTGTGTTCGGATCGCGCCAATATTTGTAGTCTGGTGCCGTCACAAAACGTAGACCACTCCCCTTCTTCTTCTTCTTCTTCTTCTTCTTACTTTCTTCAAGTCTTTTGCTTTGTCTTTCCCCTCCACCGAAAAGACGTGAGATAATTGTACGATATTTCCATCGATTTCCTTTCGTGTTAAACGGACAACTCGATTTGAAGCTCTTCTTGTGCGCGGAAGTGAGTTCGAGAATTGTTTTGTATTTTTTCAAATCGTCTTCCGTGACATCCTCTAAGTTGGGCCGTTTTTCAAAAAGGAGTTCGAGAAGACCAGGCTCTGGATAGAATGTATGACCCTGAACAGAGAATGTTCCATCTTCCGGGTCAAGTTCTAGGATGGAGTTACCGATGTGAGGTCGCCCTCCTTTATAGTACGGTTCGAAAGTCGTATCGCCTATGTCGAGCGCAGCATTCGACAAATAACTCCGTAATTGCTCATAATGTTGACTGTGATCATCTCTATTTCTTTCTGTGTTCCCTTCTTCTTCGTCTGCGACCTCTGGGAGAGTTTCGAAGGAGGACCCTTCTTCTTTTTCTTCTACTCTTGATTCCGCGTGGACGGTGAGTTGCTCTTTTTTCCCTCTCTTTGAGAGCGGTGCAGCGCTTTCGAGACGGGCGTTGTGAGATAAGTATCGAGTATTCGATTGCGCATCGTTTCGGCGTCTTTCAAGATGCTCATTTTGTTGCGAATGTTTTCGCGTGCCTTCTCCACCTCCGTTTTCAACCTCTCTTCCGACGTGACGAGTCGAGGGGGAGCGGGTGGTGAGGAAGGACGAGGACGCGCTGTCTTTCCACGCAAGCTCTTTTTCGTTTTCTCAAGTGCATACAGCGTTTTCAAGTCTATGTTTGATCGTTTGTTATTTTTTTTAGTTGTTTCACTGTCTACGTTTCTTCTGCTCAAGTTTTCGCGAATCTGTTTTATTTTTTTCACACGTCCTCCTATTTTGGATTTCACTTTCATCACTCCCGCCACACCGAGCGCGGCCGCTCTTTCACCGACACTCGCGTCTCTGGACGTGACGCGCTCCCACGCTGTCTTGGCGAGTGCTTCATCTGCCCTTTTGCGTTCCTCACCGCTTTTGTAGTTGTGGTAAGCGATGTCGTGTTCCCTACAAGCTTCGTCCAAAGGATTAATACCGCGGTCACCTCTTTGCAGTCTCTTCATGAGCTTTGTACCGGGCCCACAAAATTGATATCCGCCGGGAATGTGAAGTTCGAAGGGCAGTTTGTCTATCGCCCGATTCAACATCCGTCCTATAAATCCTCTTCCGCGATAGTGTCGGTCCCCCCGTCGCGTGCCCGCGACATTGAAATGCTGTCGCACGTATACCATGGCGTAGAGTGAAGACTATAGCGAAAGAAAAGATATTATATAACCTTAAAATCAGCACCACCACCATCGTCCGTCGGCACGAGAAACCGGTCGAAGCCCGATCGGTAACGACCATTATGAAGCGCACTTGGTTTACAGATGACCACAAAAGCAAAACGGTCGGCGTTCCACACGTTGGAACACACCGCCTTAAAATCGTTGAATGTACGGAAATCGTTTCCGACGTGCTCTTTGTAGATATAATCGAGATTGTTATCGTCTTGCCGGAAGATGAGAATCATATTCGCGTTATCGCGAATCAACTGCTTGGGAATTTTGGTGTACGTTTGACATAGATAGAGCACGTCCGTGTGTTTATGTCTCCCGGCCGCGAAGTAGGCTTTGATGTAGTCTTGTTTTTCGGTGGCGATGTCGTCGAAAATGAAAACACTGTCGGGCGACGCCTCGGCTGGCGGCACGATGCTATCGTGTTGCGAAAACGAACGAAAAGGAAGGAGTCCGTCGCAGACTTGCTTCAAGTACATGTACATGGGCTGCGTGTCTGTGGTGGAATATAAATACACGTTGCGGAACGCCAGTCCGAACTGTCCGGTGAGAAGCGAGACGACCACGTTTGTCTTTCCACATCCGGAAGGTCCCACGATAAGAGCGCGCACGCTATCTGGGAAAAGCGGGCCGTGTCGACTCTTGTTCTCATCATCTTGCCCACGCCATAAGGCCGTCACGTTCACGACGGGCAGTGTCGCCGATTGTTGAACAACGTTCATCGCCTTGCGAAGAAAGAGAGAGACTGTTTGCATGCTAGCGAAGGAGACTGTTTTTAAAACCGACAAAGGAGAGAGGGAGGGAATACCCTACTCGGTGTGTGATAAGGATAAGAAAGGAAAAAAAATATGAATAGGAATACATCATTTTATTGATAATTAAAAAAAAATACAAATGTGACACATTACACATGACTGTTATGGTTGTCTGTTGGGGTAGACATCGATACAATCGCCATCTGCACAGCTCTCGCTAACCAATTTGCTGCGTTGCGCGCGCATTCGCCGACGTCCAGTGGAAGAAGAAGATCGCAGCAGACCGTATCCGGTGAAGTGGATGTTGATCGTTCTGTCGTCGTCTTGCGGCGTCGCGATGATGCTGTTTTTTTGATCTTTCGCTCTTTTGGTTTCTCGTCCTTTCTGGTTTTCTTCTTTTTTTTCGATGTGCAATGCATCGGACAGGGATGACCGCATGCAGAAGGAAAATCAGTTGATGGAGACGCCACTCTCACCTCCATGTCCTCCCCCTCCTCCATGTTTTCTTTGATGTCAATAAAAACTGCGAGTTGCGAAACGCAAGACGAAGAAGAATCAACGTCGTCTTCACCGGGCGAAGCAGATGGAGCTTCTTCTTCTTCGTTCATCATCTCATGAAGGAAAGACACAGAATGATGGTAGTGCACGAAACACGCGACGTCTTATACGATCACATTTTTCTTCACCACAAAGTCATCGATTGGTGCGTATTGCACTTCCGTTTTGTAGATAATGACACAATAGGCTGTGACGTCGGCAGGCATGGCTGTACCCGTTTCCCACGTGATCTTGATGTCGGTTTGCGAGGGGAGTACGGCAGACGCTCTGGCGGAGACGTCCCACACAATAATAGGAAACCAAGTATTCAGATACCAATATTCCATGCTCGAGATGGGATTGCGATTGTAGTAAGAACGTTCAGCTTTTTGCATCATTTCAAAAAGATATGGGTGCCATTTTTCATCACCAGTATAAAATTTTACATTGCATTGAAGTTCGGAATAAGGGTAAAACTCGTCGTTTAAATACAGTTTTGCTCTTGTCATATCGTTACCATCGAATTCACCCGAATTCTGTTTCAGGTCCTTGTCTCTCCCCGTTTGCATTCCAAAGAAAATGTACAAGGGATGATACTCTTTTGCGGCAGTCTTCACCGTCCACTGAAACGGTCCCATGCCTCCACTTGGAACGTTGGGATATTCGTGAAGTTCCCATCGTCTGAATTGCACGGGGATCGGTCGCCGACTGTCCAGCGTTCGCGTCACCGCGAGGGAAGCTGCATCGTTCAGCGTCAAATGAGGCATTCTCCAAATCACATCTGTCACGGTAATCGTTGTTTCGTCTGGTGTGTCGTTTTTCGTCGTGAGACATCGATTATCGTGACGACCTCGAATGAGGACGAGGTCATGTTTCACACCAGTCATGATACGCGTGTGATCTTCGAAAAATCCCATCCACAGTCGCAATGGCACGATACCGTAAAATTTTCCCCTGTCTTACTGAGCATGAATTTGGTGTTGCTGACAGCAGACTCGTATAATAGAAGGTCTTCGGTCCAACATGCGTTGCCAAATGATCTTCTTTCTGCTGGCGAAAGGAAACACACGTTCTTCATCGTGCTCGTGATGCCCGGATTTTTCACAACGTCGACGATCACGTTGTTGATTTCGTAAGGAATTTCGCTAAAAAGAAAGGCGAAAGCATTGTTGATCAATTCACAGTTGGTGCGCGTGGCGGTGCCCGTTTTGACAACAGATCCCGTGATGACGAGCGAACTCTCGCAAGGTAAGAGAACGGCGTCCTTATTCACGATAGTAATGCGAATTTCATCGTTTTGACCAAACGATTTAATGTATGGAAAGTGTTCGTGAACAGCTTCGTTGACGATGTGGTGTTTTATATTCTCCTTGCGGAGAATGTCGATCGCGTGTTCGTCCACAAATTCAATTGAAGAATGATGATTGATCTTCATTTTCTTCGACGACATTCTTCGGTTTTCTTCTTTTTAGAAAAAATACAGTAACCCAACGCTCGTAAGGTTTGTCGACTGGATGGTGTTAACGTGGTGAGCGGACAAAGCACTCTGTGCCTCGGTCGCGGTACGACCTGCATTTTATAGTGCTTTTTCAATGTTCTTTTAGAAGAAAGCGGCATTGTGATTGCTTCTGGGGCGTACGAGTAAGGTGCACGTCAACGGTGTTTCCGAGTACAATGGAATCAGATGACCGTCCGCATTCTCCAGTCGAATTGATATCTCATCGATCCAACGGCGCGTGACGCGGTGAAAGATTTTTTCGGCCGGCCTTTCTTCGACGATGGCGGCGGGTAAATCGTTCACGTGAAATTGATACAGCACGTGCGCTATTCGATGGTTTATATATCCGCTTTCAATCACATTACACGTCACGAACACTTCGAAATCTTTTACAATCGTCGGCGCAGCATCAGCCGCCACGTACACCCCGAAAGATGTGGGTGACACGGTCTTTGAAAATCCGAGGAGAGGACCGATGGACTCGGCGTGATCGAAACGCAACGTGAATGACGTGTTGACGCGCACTTTGTTCGTCTGCGGGTCCGCTTCCAATTCGAAAAAGTGTTTCTTCTCCGCAAAGTCGCCGGGAAACTGTTGATGTAGATTGTTTGATATACGATGGTGGATGTCTTCTAAAGTATACGTACCCGGAGAGACGGACAACATATAGCTTTCTGGAGCCCCATCCCCCTCGACAACTTCGTAGTGGAGTCGGTTGTGACCGTCCTTCACGTTGCGAATGGTGTGAACGGTGCTGAGATGCACTAAGGCAATCTCGTATACATCATTCGAGAGGTCGACACCCGGCGCAAACTTCACCGAGACCTCTGGACCCTTCCCGATTAAGGTGTACGTGCGCATGACACGATCGTCACAAGCAAAATGACAATGTCCGGTGTTTAATCTTCCTTTTTCTTCTTCCATTCGTGAAAAAGAAATTGCAAACATAACTTGCCGCAATTGTTCGCGTTGTATTGTTGAACTTGACGTGTGTTGTACGTCACGTGCTGTCCTTGCATGTATCGAAGGAATTCGGGAGGGGGCGGAAGTCCGAACGAATCGAAATAACGCACCGTTCGGCCTCGTTTCGCGTACGCGACGAAATGAGTACCGTCGCCGCTGACGTCGTCGAGGTTGATGACGCCGCACTCACGCTCCGCCCTTGTTCTTTTGGGCAGCGCATCCCGCGTAAACACGCCACGAAAATGAGGAATGTTCAAAATCTTCGCAAAACGTGACATTTCCTCATGCGTGAGCGCTCGACGCGGTACTCCGCTCATTCGTTTTTTTGGGGTCTCCCCGTCCTCCCCTTCGTCTTCCTGCTCGTTTGAAGCATTTTCGCGGCCCTTAGCAACACGCCCGAGCCTTTTTTGGTATCTTCCATGACCTTGTTATGACGCACCATTTCCGATAACTCTTTGTTTTTATTTTTGGCGTTTTTCACAGCGTTTGCGATAGCGGTCGCGCCGCCTGCGACAGTCCCGAGCGCGCTCAGTCCGCTGAGGATGGTTGGAATCAGAGGTATGAGGGCGGGCAGAAAGCCGCCTCTCTTACTCTTTCTACCGCCACGCGCCGTACTCGTCGTCTTCCGTCCTCGTACGCCACTCCCCTGCAGACGACGATTCCCCCTCCTACAGGGACCGCCGACGCACCGACCTCGCAAAGAAGTGCCGCGACCCATCGCGGTCGGAGTAATCACCGCGTCGGAAACAGGAAAAGAATCACTTCTTCTCTCTCTCTGTGCGCCTCTTTGTCGTAACTCCCTATCAGGTTGTCTCCTACAATCTCTCGTCGTTGTTGTTCTACACACGGTGCGAACCATGACAGTACTAATACACGAGCGCAAGTGTCGAAATATATATACAAATCCATTCATGTGTCTCGATCTTTTTTCATGCATCACTCGGGAATGGCGCCCATCAAGGACGTCATGGGAATGGTGCTAAGCAAAGACGTCAATGATGAGTTTGAGGTGCCACCAATCATTTTCCCCATTATCTTTGTAAGACTGGAAACGACTGTATTGAGGTTTTTCAAATTTTCTTTATCGTTATTGAAGTCATCGCGCAACTTACCGAATTGTCTTACCATTTGCTCATAGTATCTCTTGAGAACAGTAACATCGTTCGCCACTTCCAACACTCGGCTCTGAGAGCTGTTAAAGAGTTTCTCGAGATTAGAATAATCTGCCTCGAGCTTTTTCAATTTTTCTTCGCAAACGGATGCATTTATGCGCTTATCGACTTCCTCACGCAATGCATTTAAACGAGTCGTCAGAGCTCTACCTAAACTCGTCTTGCGTATATCGACTTCCTCCTGCAATACTGTCTTCACATCGACCTTTTCCAATTTTTCTATCTTTGTTTCGAGATTAGAAAAATCGTTTTTGACTAGTTCTTTATGTATATGAAAAAGATTCTCCGCGTGTTTCTTCGCATCCGCCAGCGTGCCATCCAATTGCGATTTAATCACAACGTCCGAGCTGTTTGTGCCAGGGCCTACTTTGCGAATAAGTTTGTCATGAAAATTGAAATTACCGGACGAACCGACTTGCGGTAACGTGTCCAAGAGCCTGGGAGGAATTTTACTTTCGTGCGCGGTCACGAGCGCCTTGCATTCGTTTTTCGCGAACGCCTTTAATTGATTTTCCTGTTCTCCGAAACGCGTAGAGAGCTTCTGCTCGAGAGCATCGAGGTCGCTTTCTTTGATCACCGTTTCCATAGTCTCATCAACTCTCCTTATACGCTTCACAACGTCATCGATTTGTTCATCGATGTATCGCTTTGTGACGGCGTGACGCGCCCGAACCGCATGTCCGAAGACATCCATCGCATCGATACAACTGAGAGTTTTGTTTTCGACTTGCGAGTTTTATATAAACATTTGATTTAAATAAAGAAAAACTTTTCAAATGCACTATTTGATATCCTGTCACAACCTTGTATGGTAAATTTTGAAATGAATGTAATAATTTACATTATAAATATTTGATACATTTTCCTCTGTAATTTTATCTACTTCATATTGTATTTTTAAGTTTGAGGATTTGGAGGGTGGAGTAGGAAAATAAGAAGAACTCTGCAGTTATATTTCATATTTTGTTTTATTCTGTAATAAATATACATCATTTTTTCAGTTGTGCAATAAACATTTTGACAACAATTATTGAATGTATTAAAAAATTGATATAAATATAAGAGAGACAATCATTTTGATTTATTTATTAAGTTGTACATTATTTCCTTTTTTTCTAGAAGTCCATATTGCTTGAACCATATTAAGAGATTTTCCCAACTTGTTTGTTTCAATAAATCTTTGTACTTGTATATAAGTACAACACTTGCTTTATTCTTAGGATGAATCTCAAGAAAAGTTAAATGCGGCCTTTCCGCTAAAAATTCTTCTTTGCCTATGGCTTCAATTTCTGATGTAAATCTATAAAGAAAAGTATTATTGTATAATTTAAAAAAAAAAACCTTTTTACAAACATATTAAAACATATTTTGCATACCTTGTTGGGAGAAATACATCGAATGTATTGTGCAGAGTCGCTACATACGATGATTTTTTATATGCCTCACTGAGAGTGAGGTGTATGTCTGTAATTTCGAAGAAAATACCTTTCGGCAACTGGCTCATGTTTACCCGAATTGTAGTGGCTTCCATCTTTTTTATTAATGCTTCCCACGAACTAAACAATGAAAACAAACATTTTTAAGGACAACTCAGATTAAAACAGCTACAAGGAAAATTATTTCACTTACTCGGTCGTTTTTTTCGACGTGTATATAAATACAGCACTATTACTAATCTGTATGCAGTCTGTGTTGACATTCATTTGTACTGCTTGCATTGCATTGTCTTCCTGTCTTGAAGAGAACGGGAGAAGCATATTGTTTTTTGATGTTTCTTCTACCAGAGCAATGGACTGATCTCCCTCATCATCATATAATAACTTCAATGTCTCTTCACACGCTTGTTTCTTTATCACTTTTCTTTTTTCTTTTATCTCTTCTGATATACTTTAAAAAAAAAGAAACACTTTGAAACTACTCACTGAATGTAGGATATATGAAATTGAAAAAATTGAAAAAGACTTACAGTTTTCGTTTTCGAAGTGCTGGTGGCGATGTTTCAACCAATTCTCCAGCGAAGTCCATGGAGTCTTCTGGCATCCCGTTCATGACGTGTTGCGAGCTGCTCATGGTGTCTAGCTAGTGGGGGCACGCGAGCGAGTGAGCGTTGCTCGAATGGAACCCCTTTTTAAGTCCCTCGACGCGTTGAGATTATTAAATTATCAGTGTGTGACTCCACTCTCTCTTCCGATGCTCCAATTAGAATGTCCGCTGGACCCCGGAATGCTTCCACTATCTCTTCCGGTGCTCCAATTAGAATGTCCGCTGGACCGCCGAATGCTTCCACTATCTCTTCCGGCGCACCAATTAGAATGTCCGCTGGATCGGCGTATGCTTCCACTATCTCTTCCGGCGCTCGAGTGATATCAATGACATCCTGTTTTTCTAATTATCTCTTCCGGCGCTCGAGTGATATCAATGACATCCTGTTTTCCTAATTATCTCTTCCGGCGCTCGAGTGATATCAATGACATCCTGTTTTCCTAATTATAACTTCCGGCTGTGAACATGTCGACTGCTGTTCTTATCACTATCGCTTGGGGGAGTGATGAATGGCTTCTGCGCATGCGCACTGCACGTGCTGGATGTGATAGTGTGAGATAACATAGGGTTTAAAACTCCATGTCCACAGAGCTCTGCCATTAGTCTGCCATTGCTCTTGAAGCGTGCGGACCTTCTTGTGTACTGCTATTTGAGTGTTGACGTCGTGTTAGTCACGTGTGATTCAACTCTGTCTTGTGTACTGCTATTTGAGTGTTGACGTCGTGTTAGTCACGTGTGATTCAACGCTGTGATTGTTAGCATTCAGTGATTCGATTTGAGATGAAGAAAATTCTATTAAATCGGCACATTCGTGACGAGAGTGAGTCTCATGCAGGTCGACAAGCGGAAGTGTCTTCTCCGCAGCGTGAGGATGGTAAAATAAATTTCTTTTAATAGGAGTGGTTAGTGATGTGTTGTATGATTATCATTTATGTGTGTGTTTTCATGGATTCTATAGATTACCCGTTTCTATTCAATCGTCACGTTCGCGAAGAGGGTGATTCTCATGCAGTTCGACAAGCGGAAGTGTCTTCTCCGCAGCGTGAGGATGGTAATATAAATTTCTTTTAATAGGAGTGGTTAGTGATGTGTTGTATGATTATCATTTATGTGTGTGTGTTTTGTTTGATTGTATAGATTACCCGTACCAACAACAAGACATTGCAAACGCTCCCCAATGGACGGACGTCGTTCAGTCTTTAAACACCCGTGTATTTCGAGGTGTCATTTTGAATCCTCCTCCCCCACATGACATTGCGGATCCGGTCGAGTTTCTCAACCGTTGTCGTGTTCCCTTCCATCGTAAGATGTTTGAAGAGCTCAACAACACTCTCGGTCGATCTAATTTCAAAATTTTCGCGCAACTCGAGTGTCAGTTTTTAATTGAGAAAGAGAACGTCGAGACGCACGAAATTGTAGGGGTGCTGCAGCCTATCTTTCTTTCGGCACGAACGGCTGTGTTAACGCAAGCGGATGACATTTCGGAATTTTTCCTTTCTAGTATAGCACAACCTATCAATTCCAAATTCGACGAGTTTTCCGAGAGAGATTCCGGGAAATCGTTGGCCTCTATCGTCGCTCTTCATGTTTCGGCTCACTTGTTTGAACCTATCGCTCATTCTGCCTCATCTTATCTTCCTCTTCCGGCATCCATCGCGAGACGTCATGGAGTGATCAACGTGCAAAATCGAGACGAGAAATGTTTCATGTGGGCGGTGGCTTCGGCTCTTTTTCATAAACGTCAGCCCCCACACAGCAAAATTATGCATTCATATCGTACCAGTATCTATCAAACCCTTTTCGATGAATTGGAAACCAGTCTCGATTTGCGCGGCATCTCCTGGCCCCTGCCCGTTCACGAGATCAAACGTTTCGAACGTCAAAATCCTAGCTTTTCATTCAATGTTTTCACATTAGAGTATGATTCGGCCAACAAAACTTGGAAAATCGTAGGTCCTGTACACTTTTCGGGGTCGAAGAAAGAGAACCATTTCAATTTCTTGTTGATTCATGGCGATGGCGGACAGTCCCATTACGTTTGGATCAAAAATTTAAGTAGACTGATTGGGGCTCAACATTCGGCTCACAATGGTAGGATTTTCGTTTGCGACAGATGTTTGAATGTATTTTACTCGCAAGCGCATCTCGAGGCTCACGAAATTGATTGTCGATCCGTGGGGTCCCCCGCACGTTTGATCCTTCCGTCGGAGAAGAGCAAAGAGGAGGAGCGCTTCATGCAATTTCAGCACCTCGAAAGACAACAACGATGCCCGATCGCGGTTTATGTTGACTTCGAAGCGCTCACGGTCCCCGTGTCTTCGTGCGTGCCGTCGTTGAACGGATCTTTCCTTCAACCGTACCAAATTCACGAACCCTTTTCGGCCGCGCTTCAAGTGGTGTGCTCGTTTGATGAGTCGCGGAATCAGCTGGTCACCTTTCACGGTCCCGACGTCGCGATACAATTATTAGCATTCTTAGAAGGTCTCGCGAAAGATTATGAACAGCTTTTGAGTCATCCTTCTCCCCTCGTGATGAACGACGAAAACGAGGCGTCTTTTCAAAATTCCGATGTATGCCACATATGCAAAGGACCTTTTCTTCCAAATTCCGTTCGCGTCAGGGACCACGATCATTTTTCGGGTGTCTTTCGCGGCGCGGCTCATCAAGCGTGCAACGTCAACTTTCCCGCACCGAAGTTCATCCCCGTCGTCATGCACAACGGGAGCGGTTACGATTGGCATTTTCTCCTTCGGGCCTGGGGCGAAAAGAACTGTATGAACAACGACGGGCTGCGTGTGGTTCCACACAATCACGAGAGATTCGTGGCGATTTCCCAGAGAATCGGGAAAGTGGAACTACGCTTTTTAGACTCATTGAAATTTTTAGGTGCATCGCTCGACTCTTTAAGTCGATCGCTCGATTCGGCCGATTTGAAGTTCACCCGTGCAGCCTTTCCCGACGATCGTCTTTTCGAGTTGGCCAGAAGGAAGGGCGTGTTTCCCTACGATTATGTCAATGACGTGTCCAAATTGGACGACACGAGGTTACCGTCGCCCGACGCCTTTTACAGTCGCCTCACAGACACACCCGTGTCGGACTCGGAGTACGCGCACGCGCAGGCCGTGTGGGACGCGTTCTCTGTTCAAAATTTGCTGCAGTACGCCGATTTGTACTTGAAAGTCGACGTCCTGTTAGAAACCGACACGATGGAAACCTTTCGAAATTTGTGTTTGGAGGTGTACGGGCTCGATCCTCTCTTTTACTACACCGCTCCCGGGCTTTCGTGGGACGCCATGTTGAAAACCACCGGCGTTCGACTAGAGCTACTCACGGACATCGACATGGTTCTCTTTTTCGAACGGGGCATCCTGGGGGGACTCGTGCAAGTGATCGGTCGTCACGCTGAGGCCAATCACCCCTTTGCGGGTGAACGCTTCCGGCCAAGCGATAAGGCATCTTATCTCGCCTACGTCGACGCGAATAACTTATATGGTTTCTCGATGTCACATCCGCTTCCGGTGGGCGACTTCCGGTGGATGCCGGAAACCGACATCGAGCGGTTGAACATCGCAGAGGCGGCTGCGGAAGTCGATCGGGGATACGTTTTGGAGGTCGACCTCGACTATCCTGACGCCATCCACGATCGCTTGAGCGATTTGCCGCCCTGTCCGGAAACCCGCGTCCCCCCCGACTCGAAGAGCAGGCAAGCCAAGTTGCTGGCGACGCTGCTGCCCAAGCGTCGTTACGTCATTCACGTTCGAAATTTAGTTCAGGCCCTCGAGTTGGGAGTGCAACTCACGAAAATTCACCGCGTTCTCTCTTTTTCGCAACGACCTTGGCTTGCCCCGTACATGGACCTGAACAACGCACGTCGACAGCGCGCGTCCTCCGATTTCGAGGATAAATTTTTCAAACTCATGAACAATTCAATTTACGGCAAGTCGATGGAGGACGTGCGCAACCACCGACGCATTTACCTCGTGAACAAGTGGGAAGGGAGGTGCGGGGCCAGACGTCTCATCGCCGATCCCGCTTTCGTGCGTAGTCATCACGTGAACGGCGATCTCATGACCATCGAGTTGCGAAAAACGGAGGTGAAGTTCTCAAAGCCCATCTATTTGGGATTTTGTATATTAGAAATTTCGAAGCATAGAATGTATGACTTTTTTTATAATTACTGTCAAAAACATCTTTGTGATCTTCACCTTCTTTACATGGATACCGATTCATTCATTCTTTCTACTTCCACGAGTGTGTACGCTGAGATGAATCGGCATCCATCCTGGTTCGATACATCCTGTTTCGCTCCCGATAACGCATTTGGCGTGACACCTCGCAATAAAAAGGTCTTAGGGTTGTTTAAGGACGAATGCGGAAGTGATCCCCTGCTCGGCTATGTTGGTTTACGTCCAAAAATGTACTCCATCGAAACCCGATCTCGGGCATGTTCTTCTCGGGCGAAGGGAGTACAACGTTCGGTCGTCAAACGCTATAAATTTCAAAATTATTTGGACTGTTTATTTCGAAACGAAAATAGAATCGACAAACAATGTACTATTCGGTCCAAATCCCATATCAATTATTCATTTGTTCAAAACAAGCGTTCGTTGTCCGTGTCCGACGACAAACGCTATTGGATCGATAAATTTACAAGTCTTCCATGGGGTCATTTCCGCATTCTGCGTACGCATCCGTCCGTTTCTTCTTCTTCTTCTTCAGCGTGCACGCTCGTCCCTGCAGGCGGGGTTCAGATAGACTAGCATTCATTTTTATTTATTTTATGGATAGACACTTTTAGTAGTTTTTTTAAATTTTTTATATATTTTATGATTAGACACTTTTAGTAGTATTTTTCAATTTTTTTATATATTTTATGGTTAGACTCTTTTAGTAGTAGGGAGATTTATGATGAATCACTTTCAACTAGTAGTAGGGGGAGCGTTTGCAAACACGTTGAGACAGGTCTCAACACGTTTAGACAGGTCTCAACACGTTTAGACAGGTCTCAACACGTTGAGACAGGTCTCGACACGTTGAGACAGATCTCAACACTCGTCCATCGCCTGTCGCCATGGAACAAACTCACTTAGACGAAGAAGCGTATGATGCATGGAAGAAGCGGATGATGATGAACTGGGACAGCCTCCGTGACGCCGCCGCCGATCTCGCCATCATTGTTCACAATAGCAGTCTTCAGCGCCCCTACTACACTGCAGCCTATCGCTCGATTATCGACGTCGCCGTTGATGTGGCGTGTGCTGCCCGACGCTGTCACGAGGAAGAACCATCAGATGCCGAAGAAGATAAGGAAAAAACTCTTCACAATCTCGCGATTACATGTCACGAGAAAGTGCTATGGATGATGATGGTTCTCGGTGAAGTGAACTCCTGTCTGTGCTGTGAGTGTCAAACTGATGATTTATTCGTGCGCTATTGCGTCATCCAGAAAGCTTTGAATGCTCCCTGCGTTTCCTTCAGCATGGGGGACCCCCCTCCCTTTATCATAGACAATGATAAGCAATCACCACCACCCCACAATTCATACGGGGCGGAAGGAGTCGGTAAAAAGAGACCTCCAGAACCGGAAGAGTTTATTCTCACGGTGCACGCTGAAGTGTTAGCTGTCCTCGAAGCTCTCGGCCATCTCCTTCAAGATCCGTACGGTGAAGCACTGCGACAGCGCGTCTCTCGCGTTCGTCAAATCATTCAGACGCTGCGTTGTCCATTCGAAAATACGCCTCCGGCGTACTCTCCAGCCCACAGTGATAGTGACAGTGACGAAGTTTGACGCCCATCTACGTCAGCGCCATTTCGAGATGGAACGTGCCATACAACGTTTCATCAACGACGGGTGTTCTCTTCTCGGACTTGATGATCGGTCTCTGCAGCTTCTTCCTATGGACTTGCTATTACATTGGGCCGCGAAGGACGTGCCTTCTGTCTTCCATCGCCTGTCGAAAGACGTGCAGCGGAACCGAGACATTCGTCGACTCCTGCCTTGTTTTCGTCATTACAACAATGGACACACGCATGTCGACAACAAACAACCGTTGCCAAAGTGGAAGTGTTTGCGGTGTCGGCGAGAAGAAGTGCTACCTTGTTTCGAACACGCGCATATCGAGTCACCGCCGAAGTGGAAGTGCATCGAGTGTAGAAGAGAGGACTTTTAAGATGGAGAATTCTATGTATAATTTGATTTTTATTTGATTTCAATAAACAAAAAACATTCTTTCAATTTGTATTGTTTTTCATATGCGTTGTCACTGATGATAAGTCCACCGCAGTTTAACGGTGAAATTGTGTGGGGAAATCGCTAAATATCTAACAGACAAACAAACATGAATGTCATTTATTCTATGTATAAATTGATTTTTATTTGATTTCAATAAACAAAAATCATTCTTTCAATTTGTATTGTTTTTCATTTGTTTTTTCCTATCACCGCCTTTTAGGGTTTCCCTTTCTTCTATTATGAAAGTCTTTTCAGCGGGACAGCGAGCGTCAGCGCTCACGAGAGAGAGGGAGAGAGAGTGAGAGAGAGACGCGCGCGCTGGCTATCTTATATAGAGTGCATTCAAAATGCGCGCCGCCGCCGCCATCTCCTCTCGTTCCCCGGCTCCCAGAGAGCGCGCGCGTGTAGTATCTCTATAGCGCTAATGAGTGGGCGAAAAAAGCAGCCAGCGCCCGCCGCTATCTTATCAGCCACCCGGCCGCCAGTGCGCGCCCTCAGCGGCAGTCCCCCCGCCCTTATCAACATCCGCAGCGCGCACCCTCAGCGCCCCCGCCCTTATCAGCATCCGCAGCGCGCGCCCTCAGCCGCCCGCCCCTGCCCCCCCTTATCATCCACCCGGCCGCCAGCCTCCCGACCGCGTGTAATATCTGTACCCCAAAGCAGACAGCTTGACTCGAGATGTCACCGTAGCTCAGAGCCAGAATGCTGGTCGCCTCCGGAAATGGGATTGAGGCTGGTTCGAATCCGCTTCAGGCAGCAGCATTTTTGAAACACATACACACACAACGCTTCCACAATTCGCCGGCAGAGTGCACACACATACGCTTCCACAATTCGCCGCCAGAGTGCACACACATACACTTCTACACTTCGCCGCCAGAGCGCGCGCACATACACTTCCACAATTCGCCACCAGAGGTCGCAAGGGGGGGTGGAGAGGGGTCATTGACCCTGGTCGGTGGGGGCATTATAAATGGTGGTGCCGGTTGTTTACATCGGGTGGGCGGGGGAGGGGGAGGGGTGGTGGGTTGTTGACATTCGGCGGCATTATAATTGGTGGCGCCGGTTGTTGACATCGGGCGGAAGTGGGGAGTGGGAGGGGGTGGGGGAGGGGGAGGGGGGGTGGGTTGTTGACATTCGGGGGGGCATTATAATGGGTGGCGCCGGTTGTTGACATCGGAAGTGGGGTGGGGGCGGGGGGAGGGGGAGGGGTTGGCGGAAGTGGGGAGGGGGGAGGGTGGGGGTGGGGGCTGATAAGGGTGGGGGTGGGGCTGATAAGGGGCCATTATAATTGGTGGCGCCGGTTGTTGACATCCACTGTTGGGCGCTGGACCGGAAGTAGATAAGATAAGCTGATAAGATAAGCACTTCCTGGCCCAGAACTCTCATATCCCCCCTACTACACTGAGAGAATTATGTAATTCTACGCGAAAAAATGGCGAATTTCGGCAGAAACAATTTGCTGCAGAATAGCACAGACCTTCCCGTATTATTTCATTTGGTCTCGGTTAGCTATATACGAACTTGCCACAATCTTGCCAGCTGCCATCTATCAAATCGCAAAATATATTTTTTTGAATTTTCTTAATTTTTCGGTTTCCTAATATTAGAACGGAAATATTATTTTAAAAATATTAATCAACAGTAAAACATCGTCCTAAGTGGCAATTTTCTTTTTACAAGTTTGGAGCCGACTTTAAGAAAATGGCGCTTAAACTCTACAGTCAATTTGAAATTTGAAGCTCACTGAGAGTTAGCTGAGTCACTGAGCTGAAGAAGGATCACGTCTTTAAGAAAGTCTGCCAAAGAGCTAAAAAAAGAATAAGTTGAAGAAGAACCATATTTTAAGAACATGTTCCAAGTTCAAATCAAATTTTCAATAGTGCAAGAAGTTACCGCGCTGGTGTCAGTAAAGAGCATATTTCATTCGCGAATCGCACTATTAGGGACTGGAACAGTTTGCCTGTGACAATCTTCGATCCCTTTCCTCAAAGCCTGAGCAAATTTAAAAATAAATTAGTTTCTTGAATGTGGATATGTTATAAATATATTTAATATAATTCAGTGCATTTACCTATGTCTTCTTTGTAATTAAGTATTATTATTATTATTGTTATTATTATTATTGTTGTTATTATTAATGTTATCATTATTAGCATTATTATTATTGTCATTATTAGCATTATTATTATTATTATTATTATTATTATTATTATTATTATTATTTTTACTATTATTATGTGCAGTGCAGTGGCGTGAAGTGCAGTGACGTTGTGCAACTGAGAGAAACTAGTGAGTAAGAAAGACATTACAGCTCGCTGTATCGCAGTGCGGTAAAGTGTGGTGAAGTGAAGTTTGGTGAAGTGGAATTCTATGAAAGATTGCACGGTGAAATGTTCATGAGATTTGTAACGTTTGTAGAGTTTGTATAGTTGTTAAGTTCCGTAATGTTAAGTTAGTGTATTCTGCCACCAAGTTCTCACACTTATTTGCAGAATTATTAATAAATCTAATCTAATCTAAATATTTTTGTAGAATAACCAAATACTGTGTAGACAATACAGAATACTTTGTAGAAAAAATAATAATAATAATGTTCCAATATATACAAACAATTTACGTAGAATAAATAAATAGAATTACAATAATGATTTTAGTGTGAGTTAGAAATGCCAAAGTGCAATTAAGATAACTTTAAGTCTAGATTGTAAGTTAGTTGTAAGAAAAAGCCCCGCCTGTAGCTGCTTAAGCCGCAAGGCAGCAGCGTAATCTAAAAATATTTATGATAATAAATTCCCCTCCTTCACAGGGTTACTGTGGAGGGGACAAAAGAAAAAAAAGGATACTTTGAACCTTTCTCGTACTTTAACGGGCGACAGCTGCTCACTAGCAAATTTACTGAAGTGACCTGGAAAATCAGCGTCTAATTCAATTTGGATTTAGTTCATTACATATTGTAACGGTACGAGCTGATACGATGTAGAATTTCCATGAATAAAATTTGCAGCGCTGCCACCGCTGCAGAGGGAGGTACCTGACCCGCGTCCCTTCGGCTTTTGAAGCGAGGGGTATTTATGACGTTTTATGGCAGGACACCCCCGCGCAGTTTGGGGTAAAGGGATCCCTTTGTTGTCGGCAACCGGGTCCGGCCGAATCCTCGAGAGGGTGCTTTCCCCACCCACGCGACCGCTCGTCAAAGAGACCCGACGTTAATTGCGCGCACTTGGGGGGAGACAGATTTACGACCCCAACGAACCGTGGCGCACGTGCGGGTCCGAAGTAGGCCATGACGATTCTTTCGCCGGCCACGACAAAAAATCATCGCCCGCAGCTGCATTTTAACTGTTAAAATGGATCCCGCGGCATTCGTCGAAGCCCCGCCCCACCGTGCTTAGCGAAATTCAATCGCGCGTATCGGGAGGATTCTCACTGGAGGAGAGGGGGGGGGGTACCGAGACTTCATGATTCGGGAGAGCCGCTTTGAAAAACGCTTATTCGAGCATTCTTGCGGAGAGAAGTCGAGCTCTCACACTCTGACTTACTCTAGCATTCTTGCGGAGAGAAGTCGAGCTCTCACGCTGACTTACTCGAATATTCTTGCGAAAGGAGACACAATCCCCGGAATGGGAAGTGTTCTCGCTGGTCGTGAACGCCACTGACCAAGTATCAGTGCACGCGGTCACGTGTCATAGTACGATTTGTCCCGCCTACGATTGTCGTCCGCGAATGCCCGATACGGAAGATTGACGACTTCCAATCCGTCATCGCCGATGCAAGCCGTAGCTGCCTGGAGGCTGGCGACGTCATCCATAGGTCCGGCCTGAGAGGGCGGCAACGCTAAACGCCACGCTGAGGTTCTCCGCAGCTGTCTGGGGGCGGCCCGCCTGCGACGCCGGTCAACAACCCCACCACTGTGCGCGCTGTGATGCCCCTTCTTTGCCGCATAAGCAGTAGAGCTGCGGCGTATGTTGTACCCACAAGAAAATAAACTCCCGCCTCCCCAGGGTTACTGGCGGGGGGAAAGTTGAAAAAACTGTGATGCCCGCCGACAACGACAACGAAAGGGTAATCATTCGCTTTGCTCCCGCTAGAATGCGGATGAACATTTCTTTGAGCAAAGCTGGAAAGAAGGTGCCATCAGCACAATATTAGTGACGGCCTATTAACTGAATTGCAATTATATCGAGCCAAACTAATGATTAAATTTAACTATAAAAAGGTCGCACTTGTCATAATTGGAGATAATTTGTAAATCACCCATCATCATCATTTAGGCATTAAATGTTTGTTTACCAAAGTGTCATGATTATTATTGAAAAAAACCATTTCCGCTCCAGAAGCCACACACACACACATTCGGCAGGTGTGAGAGGTTACAATAAACAATAACTTTCCAATCACTCTGCAAAACATAAGTAAACATAATCGTACGTAAAGTATAAATCTTTCAATCTTATTCACTTCCTACTTGATATCACAATGTTTATTACACGTCGGGCCACTAGGGTCGCTTGCTTCAAGTGTCCCTCGTTATATCGTCGTGTGTATTGCCTCTGTAGTGTTTAGTATAACTGCACAAGAACAGGATCACATGCATTGACCAGAAGAGGCGTGCCAAGAAGTTACAGGAGTAACTTCACAACTGTAACCTGTTCATAATCAACACAATTTTTTTTTCATACAGTATCCTGAGTCTTTGTTTTTCGTCTTAGAAAAGGAATTATGTATAAAGAAAATTTCCAAACCCAAATACATATATTCTTAAACAAACCAAAACAAAAATTACCCTTTGTACAATAACAAAATCAATATAACAAAGTTTCTCTCTCTCTCTCCCTCTCTCCCTCTCTCCCTCTCTCTCTCTCTCTCTCTCTCTCTCTCTCTCTTGAAGAAAAAATTGACAAATCAACAAATTCAAATACAATTATACTATTTTAACACTTTGACAACAATATAAATGGAGCATCAAGCACAGTTTGTAAAGTTAAAAGGTATATGCACTTTCTGAGTACTTATTATAACATTCACTTAAATGGGCTTGTTGCTCTCTGTATTTACTTTTTACTTATGCAGGGTCTAATAACCGATATTTACAATGGAGGATGTCATGACACGCAGTCACTGAACGTACGCATTAAAGGGGTGGCTTCGGGCACTACGGAGTTACTGTCAACGTCTAAGCGAACTGGGCGAATTTGATGCTTCTCGCAGTCATGGCTAGTTTGTAGCGGAAGATAAGAACAAAAATATAGGAAAGACTATTATTACCGACCTTTTCTTGGGGCCTTGACTCACCCAATGACGCAAAGCTTCGGTCAGTGGGCTGGTGTCGCCGAATGTACGTCTCCGCGCAGATCCGGGTTCTTACACGGCAATGTAGTGTAAGAAATGGACGCCCGTAAACCTAGGCGCAGCAGCTTCAGTGTCCGTTTCTCTTCTTCATTCTCACCACACCCACTACCACTCCCCAAAAGCACACTTTTCGACCTTCCTTCCTCGCGTCTCAAAGCCTTCTCCTGTTGCTCCCTACCGCGTAGGTCGCCACAGACACTACAATTCAAATGTCTCAGAATATATATTTAAATAGGGGTTTCCAACCTCTTGCAGAGGGCCCTGCCCGCGCTATTTGAATGTAGCGTTGGTATCAACCACAGGTAGGTAAAGGTTACAGTACAGGTGCAGAGGGCACTGCCCGCACTATTTGAATGTAGCGTTGGTATCTGTCAACCACAGTAGGTAATGGCTACAATAGAGGGTATAGTTTTTTTACATGTAAAACTTGCCCTTACCATTTTTCCCTGCACAAGAAATCTTTACCTCACATAACTCTGGTTTTGCGTTTTCAATCTATTCATAATTTAAAAAACAAGGCCTATTTTTATGTGTATCGTGATGGTGAGGGAAACGAAGGAGCCAATGTAGTTTCTTCAATGGTCTTCAGTTATATCACGTCACATTCCCGTAGATTTTGTCACATTCCCGTAGGCAGAAGATTCATGAATTTAATGATGCCTTCGGAAGGCAAAACAGAAAGCACGCGCTATGTAGAATTCTGTCCACTTTTGAGTCTGATGAATTCGTTCAAGGAAGTATGTTAGTGCACATATGTAGGTGGACATAGTTTCACGCGCTGTGTTGATGTCTTTGGCACCTTGATGCGTGACGTCAGGTGACATGACCGCGTGTATTGTACTGAACCTACTTTTCAAGTAAAATCAATTCGCTTTGAGACTTTTCAGGAATTCAATAAACGAATGTCCGCAGTATTTGTGAATACACCCGAAAGCATCGAAGACAAGTAGGTATCTTTCAAAACAAGCACACACAGGCATATCATCATGAGAAATATGTCTAGTTGCAATGTTGAGACACCACAATTTATTGGCGGAATAGTTACATACAACTTCAAATTAAGGGAACTGAACACGGTTGAACTCCTTGAAACTAAGGCATTCCCTCCTGAAGAAGTTCCCATAAAATAGTAAAAAGATCTTCAGAATATTACAAGTTACCTATATTCCTGATGAATGCTGCCCTTTTTATGAAGAGAGACTTTCCTGGCTAACACAAAATCGTCAATCTGCCAAGAACATTAATGATTATTTAAATGATGAGTTGATGAAAAAAGATTATCCATTTTGTATTTTGAACTTAATATGAGCTAACAAATGCAGTGCAGCTTTAACGCATGGGCGAACCCGGCGGCCCGCGGGGGCCTCAGTCTCTTAGGGGGCCTCAAAATATTAAAAATAAACAGGCCGTTCAAGAATTATATATTATATTTATTTATTGGTAAAATTACCAACTTCACCGCTTCATTGTGATAAGTTTCAATATCAGAGTCAAGTTAATATTTATCTTATTGGTCAATGCGTTAACCTGCGACTCGCTCTGAAGTAATAAATGCCAGCCCAACTGGCTTCAGGCAAGCGCGATTATTCGTATCTCCACTGTCAGCGGCGTCGGGAGTTATCGCGGGAAGAGTGTCCTTTGTGGTGGGAAGGGGAGTTGTAGAGTGAGCACTGAGCAGGCAACTCTTTAATAATTTAATGCAAAAAGTTCTCCGAAACATTAAATAATTATTACCCAAAATTAAAATACTAAACACCCCCCTCGAAATAGATCAATCTGTTAACCTTCTAAGCGACCTCATTAGTGTAACCATAAAAAATTCTGAATAAACTACCACTCCAAACACAGAACACAAACCTAAAAATAAAGTACCCCTCCCCCTATATCTTAAACGCAATATCCGTAAAACATAGAACCAAAAGACTGGGCGCGCCTAAGAACACGAGAGCTAAAGAAAGAACTCAATCTAATCACAAACGTGGTAAAACGTCTTATCAAAAACCACAATAATGAGGAGCATATTAACTTCATCCAGGGCCGGTTTCACCAAACAAAGAGTAAGAGTTTACTCTGGAGTAAATCATGTTTACTCGAGAGCAACTTCTTGGAGGGTTTCACCAACACTTTACTCGAGTGTAACTCGCTTACACGAAAGTAAATTCGAGAGTAACTTTACACTGCGAAAATCCGTTGGGTAAAGCGCGGAGTAAATTCAGTTTTCTACGTGCATGTACCTTCGAAGTGTTGTTACGGCTCGAAGATTACGAATGATAGTATTTGAAAACGATTCCAGCAGAGATTCGGAATATTATCCACTAGTGCGAAGGCAAAGGGTGTGAGAGAGAATGGATTGGTTTTAATTACGACGATCGAGATTTTGTCACGAGGTTATGTTTGACCAAATCAGTTGTTAACTTCATCAGATACATTGTAGAGATACTTGTAGAAAACTTGTAAATTTATTTTTCTCCCATGTGGATACGAAATAAAGGGTATTACGTACCGTATACGATAACAAAAGGAAAAATAATAACTGCAGGGACTACAAGTACTAAGACATATTTATTTATTTAGTAAAAACTGTATTTGACGTATGGGGGAGATCATTTGCCCACGTTTTCTTGAGTTGCAGAATCCCTTTCCAACATTTAACTATAAATAGTTCAAAGTTGAATATAAGTTTAAAATATAGAACTAATAATAATAATAAAATAATAATAATAATAATAATAATAATAATAATAATAATAATAATAATAATAATAATAATAATAATAATAATAATAATAATAATAATAATAATGCCGATCAGATGGCCGAGATCGCTAAGGCAGTAGTGCCGGAGTGGTTTCGGACCAGAAGATCGCGGGTTCGAGTCCCGCCTCGGGCATGGATGTATTTGTGTATTCGTGTATGTCCGTATGTGTTGTCCTTTCACCCCCATCATCATCATATCATCATTTCATCTTCCATACCCCCAGGGCTAACAACCGTGGGGGATAAAAACTCGGATCCAGCTAAAATGCTGGTCCCCCCAAAGAATTGTTGCATGCACCTGCCACCGTGATAATAAATAAAACTGAGCCACGGTAAATGCAGGATGCTTGCTTGCGTGGTCCTAGTTGGCCGATTAACAAAAAAAATAATAATAATAAGTATAATGATAACAATAAAATTTAGAAAATCGAGAGATCAGCAACATTTGAAGAACTAAACATTTTCGTTTCCGAGTTATAGAAAATTTATTTGCATCGCCATCAGTAAACGAACTGCAAATTAGATTTTTCTGCATTGCTAACAAAATAACTCATCTCCAGAGAAGGAAAATGAACATTTATTAAGAAATAAAGATACAAAAACTAAGAAATAAACAAGCCAACTCAAAACACGATAATACCGCACAAGATAATAACGCCAAGAACTCCGAAACTGAAATGAATGATAGAATATAAGGAATTAATCAAAGGTTCGCGTTGGTCCGTAGTGGTTCCCGGCGTCACTCTCGCTCACAGCCCCTTGAATCGCTCTCAAATATTGCGCGTTCAGCTGTTTTGCGGAGTAAATCGGAGAGTATGTACTCTTAGAGTAAAATAACCCTGTAGAAGCATGGTGAAACGCTCATATTCTACTCGAGTGTTACTATCTTAGAGTAAATGCTTACTCTCTGGTACCTACTCGCAACTTTACTCGGCTGTTGGTGAAACCGGTTCCCAATCACTTAACGCCAGCAACAACACGTTATGACAATTCACAAAATAAAATTCTAAATAAAAAACACTATCTCTCCTTTAAACACAACCTCAGGTAAATCCTTATCGTAGATACCGAAGGCAAAGGACCTCGCAACGCATTTCGAGAGCACTTTCTGTGAGAATATGAGTATGAATGATGTGTGAATGTAGAAAAAAAATAATTTACCAACCTATATAATAACAATTTACGTAGAATATATAACATAGTATTACAAAACTGATTTTAGTGTAAGTTAGTAATGCCAAAGTGCAAGTAAGTTAACTTTAGGTCTAGAATGTAAATTAGTTGTAAGAAAAAGCCCCGCCTCTAGCTGCTTAAGCCGCAAGGCAGCAGCAAAACTGTATAAACATTTAAAGATAATAAATTCCCCTTCTTCACAGGGTTACTGTGGCGGGGACAAAAGAAAAAAAACATGAGTGCCCATCCCTTACGTAATGAAATGCTACATACCACAGAATTGAACTTCTTCGGTCCGCATCAGAAAATTAATTATTCGTCTCCCACTAAAATTTCAAAAACTATTAAGAAACTCCCCAATAAGCTCCAGGGCATGACAATATTAATAACTAACTTTAAAAAAAGTTCCATCTTCGGCCATAGCGTATTTAAACAACATATTCAATTCATGTTTCAGAATAGCACATAATTGGAAACAAGCAGCCATCATCTCCATAGCAAAGCCAAACAAAACACCAACAATCTCTGAGAGTACCCACCCAATCAGTTTATTATCCACTTTTTTCGAAATATTTGAAAAAATCATATTAAAAACACAGAAAAATCACATACAAGCAACCAACGCCATCCCCATGGCACAATTCGTTTTACAGAAAAAAATTCTACACAACATCATTTACTAAGTGTTCACGCACGCACGTGGCTTACAACCGCCCGCGCCGCCCCCTCACCTCTTTGCTCGGCCGCCGGGACCCGCCACCTATTCTTCCAGGCGTATGCCTTTTCTCTTTGGCCATTGACCTTTCTCTTTAAGGCCATTATCCGCAAATCCGTCTCTTTGGCACCGCACCGCCGGCCTTGCCACCCTAGGCGCGACGCGGCGTCTTTCAAACTACTTGCCGGCATGACCCCCCATTTGCACCTTCCGCGAATTGCGACCACCCCCAGCCAGCGGCTCAGCCCCAACGCACCGCCGGCCTGCGCGGATTCTTCAAACTACTTGTTTGGTAAGTGCGGCCTACCACTGCTCACTTGCGCGTTCCGCGAAGTGCAGTGCAGCTACCCCCAGCCAGCGGTTCGGCCGTAAGTGCACCGCGCGGCCCCGCCCGTGGTCTGCCAGCGGTGGTGCGTACGCCCTCCTCCGCTTCGCTGCTTGCCGCAGCAGCGCCCGCCCGCTGCACATGGGAAGTTTTTCTTTGGTCCCCTCCACAGTAACCCTGTGGAGAAGGGGAATTTATTTACTTTAAATTTATACATTAACCTGCTGCCTTGCGGCTTAAGCAGGTAGAGGAGGAGCTTTTTCTACAGCTAAGTTTTACATACTAGTCCTTAAGTTAACTTATTTGCACTTTGGCATTACTAACTTATACTAAGATCGATTTTGTCAATACTATAATACTACAGAGCTTGTTATTTTACGGACGAGATATTTTTTCTTCTTTTTCTCTACATTCACACATCATTCATACTATTTTCATTATATACATAACCATTCATTCTTCCCATTCATTCACACTTAACTTCACTACGCTCACTAACTACACACACTGTTCGCCACGTCACTGACTTGGCTCAAAGTGTCCGTGGCGCTCGGGCCCATTGGGAGGCGTGGCAGGTGGGGCGCGGCGTCGCGTTCCCCGCGCGTCCCTCGGCCGATGGGGAGTCTTCCCCCTCACGCTCGGTTGCCTCCACATGGGAAGGTCTCCATTCAAACCAATGCTCTGCTACGAGCCGCGGAGCTCGGAAGCGCACCGCCGTCGCGACGTGGGAAGGGGAGCTTAGAGGTTTCGGCAGCCCTTCCCACGGTGGCCGAGAGAGCCCCCTCCGCCACGCCTCGTGGTAGCCACCCCCGCTCCAGGGAGGGGCGGGTTTCTATATATTTCGTAAATTGTGAGAAAATTGAAAAATTATTTGTATATTAAAAGATATTGAATTATTTTCTGTTATCTTCACTTTTCACTGTACACCCAAATTCCTTGACAATGAGGTACACAGAACTTGTAGACCTTCCTTAAGGCGTTAACAACACAGCTGACAGAGTGCGGTAGGTTTCATTTGACATGAATATTTAGATGCGTCTTTTAAAACAAATTCTTTATATTTTTAAAGTCAAAGTGCAATTCGAAACGTCTTTGTGCAATTCTCTTTCTTTATAAAGATCGGTTGTGTTTGAGAGCCGCAAATGTTACGTATACTACTGTAATGTAATGTTGATAAATCGGCCCGTATATATACAACTGGAGATAATATGGAAGAAAGACGACTCACTCAAGCAATGATTTCGCGACAATTGCCAAACAAAGAAACTGTACAGGGAGAATGGGTCATATATTCACCTGCGAAGAAAAGGGTTTGTTTTACGTGCAAATTATTTCCTCTCTCTAAATTTTCATTTGCATGAAATGGGTGTAATGACTGGAAGCTTGCTCTGAAATATAGATCAGAAGATGATAATAGTCAAGAATATATAGATTGTATGGTAACATATTGTAGTCGATCAAAAACAATCGGGCGAGTAAATCTGAAGTTGATCACTCAATATAATTAATTATGAGCGACAATACTGGAAAGAGGTGTTGAAAAGAGTTACTGCAGTAATTAAATTTTTACCATCGAGAGGTGTGGCGTCGTCGGGTGCGAGTAACACACAGACACGGAGTTGTTTTGTACAGATTTATTCACACGTTTTTGTACACTATTTATACTTCTCGGAAACTAGCGCTGCAATCCCAGCGCTGCACATCTCTGAGGCCTCCCCGCCCCAGTCTGACGCAGACCCCAGCGGCTTGGCGCCGCTCCTGGTCTTTGTCCCGTGGCAACCGCCACACCTCGCAGCCGAAGCTCGCGATAGCCCCTGGCGGGTGAAAAAGTGCCTTCCGCACCGCGATTTCGTTCGACAACGAACGACCACGGCTGGTTACTCTCCAGCCGCCTCGCGAGGGGTCACGTGACAGACCTCCCATGCCGGCGGCGTCATCTCATTCCGAACTGTGGACCTGGTTGCAATTTGAAGCCCAGCTGCACCGCGGCTGGACTCACCCATCATCTCCCTCTGCGCCAGTTGACAGCCGCGTTCCGAGACACGCCCACCCCGGCCCTTGAGGAGGGCCCGCCTCTGGTGGCCTTCACTTGCCGCCAAAGGACTGCCCCCGCTCCCTCGCTGGCCTTCCGACATGTGTGGTCCATCTGGCCCATTGGCACAACGTTACAGATGACTCTCTTAAGAGGTTTTGACTAAAGAGATGGTTCAGTAAAAAATGGAACTTATTTGGGTATTTTGGATCTTACAAGTTGTTTGACTCATTCTTACACACACATGAATAAATATGGTAAAGCAGGGAAAGGGATGTGAATGGGTACCGCGCGTCTGTGTCGTGCGAGCGCGTGCAGACGCGGTACTCACCTGGTACCCACCTCTCACACGGCGCCACGCACGATGATGAGCCAACAGCGTGGACCGTACTGTTGGCTATAGACGGGCACAGCACACACACATATCGGCCTCCGGTAGCTCACGCGATGTAGCCAAAGGGCTACTAAAATAAAAGGCTGGAGGACCACCTCGTACGAGGAAATGAAGGATCGGCCGAAATGAATGACAAAGCGGATAGCTAAATATTAGTTTAATGCCTGTTGGAATTTAGTAAAAAATTTAAAACTTACAATCTAAGAAAAGCCATGAAAAACAAAAGAATTATAAATCTAAAATCTACAACATACAAATGCGTGCCGGGCCCGAGCGGTGAATACTAATAAGAACTAAATCTAAAACTTAAAGAGTAGTTTCCAGATTGTAAAATTAAATGATGCAATGAAAATGACACAAATCCGACGAAATAATTCTTGATGCTGATTAATGTTCTGAGCTTGAGGAGCTTGGCTCGGCACTTCGGAGGCAGCAAACAGGTACCTGCCAATGGAGCTGTTGAACTCACCTCCAATTGTCGCCGGGGCATGCCACTCGCTGAGCGGAGGTCGCTGAGCACGCACAGTGCGCCTCTGAGTGAACGCTGCAGCCTCTCCGGACACGACGACCAGGCAGTGCGCGCTGTTGTGCTCCAATTCGTGAGATGTGGACAAAGAAATGCCGAGATGGGCGGCCCTAGCCTCGGCCATCGGCAATGCGGGAGCCTGCGGCCCTGAATGCTGTATCATGTCACGTTCGCTCCACTCCTGTCGCAAGTCCCGTCCTCACGGGCCTCGCCTTCACATGTCTAACTCTGCGTCTGTCATCTCAATCCAATGGGTTGAGCAAGCCCCTGTGAAGCATACAAACGCGAGCGCGAAGACGAAAGCCAAGCATTTATCTGCTTAAGCCGCAAGACAGCAGCTTAACGTACCAATCAAAATAAAATAAATTCCCGTCTCCACATGGTCACTTTGGAGGGGACAAAAAGAACTTGGCTCAAATGGGCTCGTGTCTGTGGCGCTCGGGCCCATTGGGAGGCGTGGCTGGTGGGGCGCGGCGTCGCGTTCCCCGCGCGTCCCTCGGCCGATGGCGAGTCTTCCCCCTCGCGTTCGGCTGCCTCCGCTCGCTCGCTCAAGGCAGCAAGCGTGTCGTGGGCAGTGTTGCCAGTTTAGCGGATTGGCCGCTAGATCTAGCGGAATTTCAACCGTTCTAGCGGCGAGAAATAATGATTTAGCGTCTAGCGGAAAATCTAGTGGAATGAAAGCAAAATGGCGGAATTTCTAGCGACAAGGTTGAAACATGTTTCCATTTATAAACTTTTGTTTCAATGACCAAAAACTAATGGGGACATGTAAAGTATTCCGTCCCTTATTATCCAAAGTAAACAAATACCGCTGGAACCATAAATATGATATCTGAGTCATATTACCTTAACCCTCAACTAGGCGCGTGGTGCCTTTCTCATTGGCTAGCGGCCGGAGATTCTCCACCAAATATCCAATCAAACGTGGAGAAAATATTATGCGCGTTCTCTTTAAATATGCAATATCTCTTTGTACAGTTTTTGAAATGCTAAGCGTAATAGTTTGTGAATAAATAAATAAATATTCAGCCTGCAAATTCAAGTCTCTATAAGAACAATATTTTAATAATATTGCAGTAATATACTTTAACATTTTTTCTACAACCGCGTTAATATTCTATCATATTAAATTATGAAACTAATATTTAAAAAGTATTATTTTAGTAGACATAAGAATATCGTGAAAAGTAAGCTAAGAAATCGTATGGAAACCGAAATGGTGAATGCTGTTTTAAACATTCGATTTAGTTTAAAACGGCATGGAAAATGTTGTAATAATTTTCGATTTCCAGATGAAGTTCTTAGGCTTATAGGTTCAAATGCGAAATATAATAAGCAAATAAATGAGGACAATAATGAAGTCCAAATAATAAACGAGCTTGTTTCAGAACTTAATAGTAGTGAATAGTAATGTAAAATTATAGTAATAATAAATCAACATTATTATTCAATTATTACTGCGATTCGTCTGTGTAAACTATTATATAGTTAGATTTAAGTTATAAATTATAAATATAATTACACAAACATGTGCAATATTTAATCATTGCTTATATTTGTATATTATATATATATATATATATATATATATATATATATATATATATATATTTAAAATAAGTTGTAAATATCGAATTTGTATTTTATTATCATGTTATAAAATAAAAAATTATAAATTATTTATTCTACACGCGTAATTAATATTATTTCTTACATGGCATATTTATCACCCTAGTTCTGATTCATAAATTTCAAATATTTTCATTTTTAATACTTTTGTATCACATATTCATTTAATATTTATAAATTATTATATAAACAATTACTCGATATTATAAATATTATTTATTAAAAACAACTGTTATTATATGTAAAATTAAATATCTTGATTTAGCGGAAAAGTTAGCGGCAAGAAGTTTTAAATTTAGCGGAATCTAGCGGAATTACGCGTGCCATTTAGCGGCCGAATGTCCATCGGACCTGGCAACACTGGTCGTGGGGCAGCGCTCGGAAGGAGAAAGCGACGCGCTTCGAACTTTTCCGTGGGTGGGAGCGATGCGCGTCGCTGTTCGCCTCTGGCCCGGTGTCGCGCAGGATGCGCGGGGCCTTCGGACCCAGCGCCGTTGTTGAGCGCCTGTGGAGCTTCGGCAAGAATTGGTTTATTACGCCCAGAACTCCGAACACAGCGGTGTTTCTAGGGTATCTATTGAGAGCGGGGGGGGGGAGGGTGGTGCGGGTGCGCCGCGAGGCGTGCAGCACGGTTTTTCGCCGAGACTAATTGGTCTGTAACCGCTCGGGAGAAATTGATTCTTGCTAGGTTTTGGTATCATGGATACTGGTGCGATTTTCCATGCTCTGGGGAATATCCTAGTGCTACGCATGCGTTTAGGAGCTCCCGCGGGAACTTCACCCGTCGGCGCCGAGCGCGCGGAGGTGGGCGGCTGTTATACCGTCTGGCCCGCATGCCTTGCGCGTGTTGAGTTGTCGTAGCGCCTCGCGGAGCTCCCTTCCCGTCACACGACGCACACAGGTGCTTGGCGTGGCGGACAGGTAGTCACGTGTGGCGTCGTTAACACGAGGGCCAGAACCGTTAGGTCGGTGAAAGCACGTTGCAGGGGAGGAAAGGGTTGAGCCCTGAACTTCCTGGTTTTGCGCTCTGGCAGCTGACGCAGACAGCGCGGCAAGCCAAAAATACCCTTAGGCTGTAAACTCTTAGGAAGCTAGCTAGCGAGCCCTCGCTTGCCGACAGCAGGCGAGCCTACCTAGGAAACTTGTGTGGTGGAGGTTCAGGCCCCAACTATTTAACGCGGCGCCATCTGCGCCCGCGTTCTCATTCAGTTGGCATCGGAGAGCGGAGGAAAGAGTAGGTACGGGGAGAGTAGGAGTGGGGGCGAGATGTCCGGAGTGTAAGGGCCAGACGATCTCGAGTGCTGTAGGTATGCGGTCCGTCGGACAGCGACCGGTCTTAATTTTGGCGTCAGGCCATGTGACGGTGATAGTCACGGGACGGAAGTCCGACAGCGCGCATCACGCGTAGCTTTTTTCTGCGGTAAAGCAGGGTTACTGGGAAAGAAATGGTTGCCGGAGGGTTTAACTTTTAGCAAATTATTGTAACTTGTTTGTAACTTTTCAATATACTTCTTATATTATTGTTATCTGAATTTATTCTTATTCCACTACGTCACACACACAAGCGTGTAACATTGCTCTGGTCCCCAAACTCGCCGGTGTCGAATGGGCTGCACTGCCGTTCAAGCGTCTCCGCGAAGAGTTCGCTTTTAGCGGCGTCCTCCCACACGTATTCCGGCTGCATAGCGGTGTGACCAGGCGGAGTGGTGCGGAGCGGACGGTTTACCCCGCCTTGCGGCCCAGCGCCTTAGATAATCCCCAAAGGTTTCTTTCACGAAGATTGCAATCTTCGATCGTGCGCGACCATTTTGCGGTTTTCTCGTCCTGTAGAGTTTTACGGAGAGTTCTCTGCTAACAGTTCGCGCCCGCGCTCCGTCCGCGGGTTCGCCGTAGCCGCTGTGTATCTTAGAATATCTGCGCAGCTCCTTCAGCGTCCTTCTCTGCTCGTCTATAAGCTCAGGGTGTGATCCCGTTTCACGACTAGTTTTGGTGTTTGATTTGTAGCACGTTCGAATCGCGGAAGTGATGTGAGTCACCGCACTATCGATTTCCTTCCGCGACTGTGGAGGGGACAAAATAACCACCTCTGACCAGGTCGCCTCGCCGCGTACTCTCTGCCGAGGAGCCTCACCCGCCGGGGCGTCGAGGCTTGTGGGCCTCGCGGCAGATTCCTTTTGAGTGCTCGATGAGCGCTGCAACGGCGCGAATCTCTCTCATTTTGAATAAGATACTGTGTGCCGCCCGCCGCAAATGCATTTCGGGCGTGCTGAAGTACCGCACGTCAGTGAGTCAAGTCAGTGCCGTGGCGTGGCGAACAGTGTTTTCTTAAAGTGTAGTGCACTGTATCAAAGTATCAATGAATGGGATGAATGAATGGTTATGCATATAATAAAACAAATGAATGATGTGTGAATGTAGAAAAAATTTCACCTATCCAATAAGAACAATTTCTCTAGTTAATTAGTTAAGAACTCATCATAGTGTACGTTGGGAATGCCAGTGCAGGTAATTTAACTTCAGGATTAGAATATTATACTTAGCTATAAGACAAAGCCAAGCCTCTATCTGCTTAAGCCGCAAGGCAGCAGCTTAATGTACTCAACCAAAAGAAAATAAATTCCCGTCTCCACAGGGTTACTGGAGAGGGGACAAAATTTTTAAAAAAAATTATAAAGAAGACGATGCCCATTTTATTTATAATTTGTCGACTTCAAACCAATGGTGGCTCGTGAAAATTTTACCTGGTGGTATTAGGAGCAAGAGCCGAATATCATCTCAGAAAAATAAATCTGAAGTCTAAGGGGCCCTTCCCACGTCGCGACGGCGGCGCGCTTCCGAGCGCCGAGGCTCGTAGCAGAGCATCGGTTTGGAGACCTTCCCACCTGCAGCGGGCGTGCGCTACTGCGGCAAGCAGCGGAGAACTCACTACGCGAAGTGGAGGGCGTACGCACCACCGCTAGCAGAACACAGCTTTAAATGGGAGCCTTCCCACTGTGCCGCCGGCCGCTGCGTTTTACCAGCTGCGGTCCCTTTGTTCGACGACGCCGGTGGGTCGGCGAAACCTTCCCCTGCAGACCCCACCCCCTTCCACGGCGGGCGGCGGTGCGGCCGAGGCTGTGGCGGTGGCTGCGTCGGAAGCGCTCTGCTGCTTGGCGGAAGCGCGCGGACGTCGCGACGTGGGAAGGAGCCCTAAGAAACTAAATTATTGACAGAGATAATAATTGTACAATAATGTGTTTGTTTACGCACGCTCGTGGCTTACAACCGCCAGCACCTCCCCTTCCCTCTCTGCCCGGCCGCCGGGACGCGCCACCCGTTGTAACGGATTGGAGATTTCCTCAGAAATAACTTAATTCGATTCGTATACAAATATTTAATAAATACTGAAAAACAGTTACGCATTACAAGCGAGACTGACCTCGGCCACCTCGTGATGAGACACCGCACGGCAGCGAGACACTTACTCATCTGACCTGCTTAGACATGGGCTCAGAGCTTAAATACCAGTGCCTACGTGACTTACTCCGCGTGTGCTGGCATGAGGCGTCGTTACAGTGAAAGGCTAGGGCTCGTAGGTCAGGGGGTAGCTTAGTCATGGTCCCTCGCGGGGTGGCTCCGTCACTGTGGCCTACGTGACCTCTGTCTATAGTAGTACTTTCGTCAGGGTGCCTCATTCGTCAGGGTGCTTCATCATGGGATCAGCGGTCATCGAAGGGGGTGGCTCCGTCACTGTGGCCTACGTGACCTCTGTCTATAGCAGTACTTTCGTCAGGGTGTCTCATTCGTCAGGGTGCTTCATCGTGGGGTCAGCGATCATGGAAAGGGGTGGCTCCGTCACTGTAGCCTACGTGACCTCTGTCGCGTGTAACACCGTTCTTCCCGGCATCCGCCTGTTCTCTTTGTCTGACAAGGCCATTGTGATCCGCTGATCCGTCTCATTGACACCCAACGCCGCCAGCCTGCCACTCTCGGCCTGCGTGGCGCCGCGCCCTTCAAACCACTTGTTTGGTAAGTGCGGTTTACCACAGCTCGTTTGCGCCTTCCGGGAAGTGCGACTACCCCCAGCCAGCGGCTCGGCCGTAAGTGCACTGCGCGGCCCCGCCCGTTGTCTTAGAGGCTTCGGCAGCCCTTCTCAAGGTGGCCCAGAGCACCATCCACAAGCACCATCTGCACGCCTCGCGGTAGCCACCCCCGCGGCAGGGAGGGGCTGGTTCTATATATTTGTGTGCACCTCCGCGCCTCAGAGGACATGTGAAGACAAGAAATGTGACGACAAGAGAAGAGCAGACATGGCATGACATAACATTCAGGACTACAGACTGCCCACATCACCGATAGTCAGGGCTAAGGCTGCCCCTTCTCGGCATTCACTTAGGACTAAGAATGCCCACATCACATCACATTAGACCACGACAGCACGCATTGCCTGGTCATCGTGTCCGGGGACTTGCAGCATTCGCTCAGAGGCACACTGTACGTGTTCATTGACCTCCGCGCAGCGAGTGCTAAGCCCCGACAATAATCGGGACGAGCTCAGCGCCTTCAAATGTACCTGTTTCTGCCTCCGAGGTGCCGAGCCAAGCAGTTCAAGTTCATTCTAAGCAATAGAATATCATTAAGTGAATTGAACTGTTCTCGACATCATTAGGAATTGGCCATTAGACTATGGAACTTTTGGTCACTTTAATTGTGTCAATTAATTTTATAAATTGTAAATTACAAATTAAGTTTTAGATTTAGTTTTCTGTTATTAGTAATTCACCGCTCGGGCCCGGCATGCATTTTTGTATATAGTAGTTTTATAATTGTTTTGTTTCCATTTACTTTCTTAGATTGTAAGTTTTATTTTATTAATTCCAAGAGACATTGCATTTTATTATTACTAAGAGGTATTATAACACATTTTGTCCTCATTTATTAAATTAATATTTAAGTTAATATCGCTTCTTCATTATCATTCGGCCCATCGCTCGTTTCCTTTCACGATGTGGTCCTCCAGCCCGTTATTTTAGTAGCCCTTTGGCTACATCGTGTGAGCTACCAGAGACCGATATGTGTGTGTCTGTGCGCGCATATAGCCTATAGTACAGTCCACGCTGTTGACACATCATCGTGCATGGCGCCGTGTACCAGGTGAGTACCGTGTCTGCACGCGCTCGCATGACACGGACGCGCGGTGCGCACAGTCTTAAAAGCGTTAATGGACATTGTAAGTTTCCCTGCGGGCCAACTCGTTGCTCAATCCCTGCCAGAGGTTGGTGATCTTTCAGTTAATCAAGATCCAAATTATGTTCTTCCTACATCATGAAATGCATATCAAACTATGTGTTTACGCACGCGAGTAGCATTCTGCCGCCCCTTTGCGACCCAGGGGCCGCGTCCCTCCCCTCCGCGCGAGGTCCTTGGTCCTTCCCTTTTGCCATAGGCCGCCTTTCACCCTGAGGCGTCCCGTGAATTTAGCGGTTTTCGCTCAAGCACGGTGCTTATGTGAGCTGTGAAACCGGCCCAGCTGGAGTTGTGTGATATTTTGAATTTGTTTCGGCGTGCTGCTGCGAAAGACGAAACCACGAATGTTACCGGCCTGTGGTCGGAAACCAGATAGGAGATCGAAAGTGGGGCTCCGCAGTCAATTCCTTTCGCGATCGCAAGGTCGATAATTCCCGGATTTCCAGTCGACGGCTAGATCGTGGGTTCTTTCGGGGCACATGCGTATACGCCACGTCTCGTCGCTATGTGGTTGGCTAAACGGGTGCCGTTTCGGTTTGCATCGAGGCAGCCCCACTGTCTGTTCCTTGCATTGAAATCCCCTAGGATGAGAACTTTAGTATCTAACGCGAGTATCGCGTCGATACAGGCAGTGTCTAGTTGCTGATTTGGGCAGTAGACGGACGCGATGGTCAGTCGGCCGCCAACCGTCCAAACTCGCACCACAACTGCGTCTAGAGAACGCAAGGCGTCAGGTGGGGTCGTTACTTCGAGCTGGGGGATGTCGCGTCGGACCAGGAGCGCAACACCGCCCCCCCGTTTGATCTCGCGGTCTCGGCGATACACTGCGTATCCGTGAATACGGGCAGTGTGAGCTCACGAAACCACGTTTCCTGCAGCGCCAATATGTCGAGCTGTCGCTCGGTAGCAAAGTTCTGTATCAAATTGGTCTTTTCGCACGCACATTGAACATTCCAGGTGCATGTTCGCAGCGGTGCTTCGCAATGAGACGGAGGATTTAGATTATTCTGCGCCATTGTTGGGCAGAAGCAAGGTCAGTAGTTGGATCATTCTCCGAATCTGGTCTTCGGAGAGAGCACCCAATTGAGTCGCGAGAGCGCAAGACCGCGTCTCTTGCGCTCTTTAAACCAGAGCAAGACGGGGCTTACGCATTCAATTAGAGTAGAGGACACGGCGTCCTCTGTAACCCGATAAAAATTGTATTTTGGGATCGGAGGAAGCGACGTCTTCTGTGACCCCCATAAATTGTCAGATAGGGTGTAGAAGACTCATACTATCGTCTGTCCCTTTGACCTCCACATAATTCTGAGGGTTACTTCGACCTTTCGCCCGCCGTGATATCTCGAGTTCTCTCGCTAGTAGTTTTCGTGCAATATTGCGAGCAATATTTGCAATTTTTAAAAATTAGAACAAAAAAAAACATTTTCTCAAAAACGGCTACAATATTTTTAAATAACTTTTAGAAGGGATAGTACTAATGTACTTTATAAAATGATATACACGCCATATTGTTCTATTGTTTTGTTTCTTTTAAAAATACAAAAATGTAATTTTTTTGACTTGTTTCTCACGTCTTTAAAATTTACATTAGAGGCATTTTGTTCATATTATTATATTTATGAGTGCATGTGATTTAAATAATTTTAAACAAAGTTTGTCGAAAACTCAACAACGACTCAACATCCTAGTTCCTATTATTTTCAGCAAATTAAATAATAGTAAAACTTCAGCAAATTTCTTTGACTAATTTTGAGCTGTACTTAAGAACATGGCGCTTAAGCGCTATAGTAAATTCGATATTTACAGCACATTGTTGCAGAAAATTTTTAATTTTTCGAAAAACTCGTATTTACTCACAAAACAATAATGTTTCCAAATGTGTTTGGAAATGTGCATATTACTGGCGTGATAGATCTTACAAAAAATTACATTTGTGTAACTTCTGAAAAAACAAAAAGTGCAATTTCGGAAAACACCTCGCCCCCTCCCCCTTTCACGCGTTGCTTTATCTTTCTGTTGACGGACCTCTCTCGGCGCGGCGGCACGGCACTCCCGGCAGAAGAGGCCGAACTTGCCAGAAGAGGCAGTCGGCTTAAGCTTTTGTCACTTCACATCTCAATATATTATTCCACCACATATCAAACTAGTGATGCTGTAACAAACGCAAATGGTCTCGTATCACCTGTAATTAGATTAGATTAGATTTATTAATAATTCTGCAATTAAGTGTGAGAACTTGGTGGCAGAATACACTAACTTAACATTACAGAACTTAACAACTATACAAACTCTACAAACGTTACAAATCTCATGAACATTTCACCGTGCAATCTTTCATAGAACTCCACTTCACCAAACTTCACTTCACCACACTTCACCGCACTCCGATACAGCGAGCTGTAACGTCTTTCTTACTCACTCGTTTCTCTCAGTTGCACAACGTCACTGCACTGCACATAATAATAGTAAAAATAATAATAATGCTAATAATGATAATAATAACAACAATAATAATAACAACAACAACAACAATAATAATAATAATAATAATAATAATAATAATAATAATAATAATAATAATAATAATACTTAATTACAAAGATGACATAAGTAATTGCACTGAATTTTATTAAATATATTTATAACATATCCACATTCAAGAAACTAATAGAAGTATAAAACTATTTATATAGTTCACATATTTCCGTCTTCCTTCGAATACCGTCATAAAATTGTTTGAGGCATTTCTCACAATATCGATTCCGATTTGGAACTAATTTCAAAAAGAAAATTGAACTAATTGTGTAAATATCAAAAATATTCCACCGCTTTACATCTTATTTTACATATATTTTACTTCTAAGATCTTCCGTTATCATTCCACTACCGGAAAGAATTAGCAGTTATGCACGAGCACTTTTATCCTACGACTCGAATTTTGTTCCCAAAACGGCGTTTGTCTCCTTGATAGAATTAACTTTGTGATTCTCTTTTCCCAAGTAAAATAGCTGAAGCTAATTTTGACAATGTTTTCGTACTTTCAGACAAATTTTAAAAAGGGGTAAAATTGCGCGTTGTCATTGTCGAATCAAATTATTCCTCCCGTGAATATGTTAAGAGATTCCTAAACCAGATGGATTTTGGGCGATGTTTTAATTTTGAATATTAAAATTTTGAAATTGAATTTATATGATGTTTGCTTTTACAATCCTTGTTAATTTTCAATCCTTGTACCAGTATCAACAGCTCACTACAAAAAATCCACATACAATACATGTACATTATTTTACAACACTTTGCCAGATGACATTAATCGATTTAATTCGATACAAAAGTTTAAGTCCTAAGAAAAATCTTTTCTACTGCATTCCCGTTTCAATACAATTAGAGACTATAACGAGCATCCAAAAGGAAAGTAATATTCACTTTAATAGTGACATGTAATGTAATATTGACCATTTGCACTTAATAATTTTAAAGTACCTGTAACAATTATCGTACGTCAGCTTCTGAGTCAATGAGAAGCTCAATTTGCAATGCAGAACTGCGAACTCAATTTCTCAGAATACTTTTCAGTTTTCTAGGAACTTTATGAGTAGCGATCGGATTTTTATGTAATTACATTTTTTTGTCTTTCTACTTACAGATCTAAAAACTTTAATTTTGGCAAATCGTCGCTGTCCTAGCACAACATCACTTTTCGTTACATATTTATACATATTTAGTACTATGTTACATATTTTACATATTTTGCTATTTCACAAAATATTTTTTTATTCTATCAATTTTATGTCCCATTTTTATGAAAAGTTGTATTAAAAAACACTCTTATTTCCTACATCGTTACTGCGTGCTGTCTACTCGAGGTTCGCTACAAGAAGACGCGGTAGGATGTTCTCACAGTCCTGCTCGTCTGCATCAGTTATCTCAGTGACGGGAGGGGACGTCAGTGACTGAGATCAGTTTCACCTTCAGGTGTGAAAAGCATCACGCCGCTCTTGTCTCGTGAACTACCTTAATTTCCGACAAACTTTGCCGATTGTCCATATGTAACTCTTCGCTGAGAATGGTACATGCTGCAGTGATAATTTGCTGGTTGTAGATATCGCCAGCTTGTAGGATGGTTTCTATTGCGTCTAGTCTGGCTGCTAAACGACCATACTGAATAGCAGTAGATGAAGGTTTAACAACTGAAGAGAAAGTTGTATGGTACAAACCATGGATGAATTTGTAGTGTTTAATTTTTTTTAAACGTTTGTATAACTTTTAAAATGTATATCATATTTTTTTATAAATGTAATTTTGTATTATGTAAATGTTCGTTTTATAATTGAGTGTTTTAATATTATATATTTTATTCTATTTTACATATTCATTACATATTCTTAGTGTTTTCATTTCATATTTATATACATATTTTGACTTTCATACTAGATATTTTTTCGATTTCTATTTATGAGACATTAATTTAACAAACGCAATCATGTATACAAGTCACTGGTAATGCAAATATTAAAGACATGAGAGAAATTTCAAAAAAAATTGTGTAAGTTTTGAAAAATTAAAAAAGAAGAAAACAACACGGCGTATAAACTTACACTGAACAATTAGAAACAACACTACCAAAAGTTTGGAAAAAAATTGGAGCAGTTTTTGATTAATTCTGTTTTTTTTGTGATGCACATATTTCACGCAATATTATAAAAATCACTCAAATTTTCAAATAAATGTGCATGACGTCAATGAAAGAACTAATTAGGGAAAACAAATTTCATTTGAGGAAAATGAGCTTTCTTCTTCCTGAGCTTTCTTCTTCCGTAGTGTCTCGAATCGTCGCAGCAATCGGTCAATATCCTCCCCGTAGAGGCGAATTAACATACAATGTAGGCTTTCACGGCCGGTTTCCACATCAAAATCAGTTGTTTCCGGGCTTGAAGGCCGTGGTCCAATGGAAGGAATTTAATATTTCTACTCCGCTGCCGTGACACCAACGTCATACCACGATTCTTACGACAGAAACGCAATTTCAAAACTGCTTCATCACACCGAATTTACGATCGCACTGAAAGAGCTCTGTTACGAGATAGAATTCACGAAACACGCCGGAATTTATCCTTTATTGACAAGGAAAAGCTCCAAATTCACCTACAAGTTAGCAATTCTCTTCGACATTACGATTGGGATGTATTTGACAGATTAACCCACAACAGCATGATGTGCATTACAGACCGTACTACGACACGCCATAAGAAGAAATATAGTAAATGTCATGACAATACGGCGCAATGTGGACCTAAATTAGATATCGGACGGGTCGTGGTTAACCTTTCTAGACATCAACTAACTCAGGAGGAAACGTCGGTTTTAGCCAAAGGAGGTAACTTCGCCATTACCCCCACTAATTTACCCGTGGAAGATATCATTGCCAGTATCGAGCCAGTGATTCGTAAATTACAACCGGACGTAGCGGAAGAAATTCGACGTGACTCGGCGAGAATACTACAAACCGCTAAACCACCTGTTTGCAATTTTACCAACAAAGAGAAATCTGCCCTTAAGAACTTAAATGGGAATATGGATATCATCATTATTTCTGCAGACAAAGGGAATGCGACTGTCATTATGAACACTGAAGATTACCAACAGAAAATTAGGGACATTTTGAATACCGACAACTACAGACCTCTTCCCAAAGATCCTACGGCTTCTATTTTACGCAAATCCAATGACCTAATCAAGAAATCCTCGATACCATCCGAGGAACAGAAGTTTCTTAAGATTTCCGAGGCGCTACCTCCCAGACTATATGGCTTACCTAAGATCCACAAACCGGACATTCCACTACGGCCCATTGTGAGTGCTATTAATTCGCCTACGTACACATTGGCTAAATACCTCTCCAAACTACTACAACCTCACATTGGTAACACGGAAAGACACATCAAGGATTCCTCTCATTTCATTGAAAAATTAAAAGGACTTCGCTTAAAACCCGACGATCTTTTGGTGAGTTTCGATGTCACATCGCTGTTTACAATGGTTCCAGTACAGGAGACTTTAAATTTCTTAGCTGAATACTTCCCAGAAGATATCGTCTTACTGTTTAAACACACTTTGACTACAACTTATTTCCACTGGAACGGTAATGTTTATGAGCAGACGGACGGCGTAGCCATGGGCAATCCATTGAGTCCGATTGTGGTCAACCTTTACATGGAGCATTTCGAAGACTCTGCATTAAACAGTTCTCGTATGAAACCGACACATTGGTTTCGATACGTTGATGATACCTTTGTGGTTTGGAGTCACGGTGAACACTTGTTATCAGATTTTTTGGATCATCTCAATAATATACACCCAAGAATTCAATTTACCATGGAGATGGAAAAAGATAAACAACTTGCGTTCTTAGATGTTTTGGTCAACAGGAATCCAGATGGCTCCCTTGGACATAAAGTGTACCGGAAACCTACGCACACGGATCGTTATTTACACAAAAACTCAAATCATCATCCCAGGCAAAAACGCGCTATGATCAAAACACTTTACGACCGTGCTAAACGCATTTGCGAACCCGATCACCTACCCGAAGAACTACAACACCTGGAGAAGGCCTTACAAGCCAACGGGTACAAGCCCAGTGAAGTAAGACGAGCTCTTCACCCGAAGAGGAAGACAGAACAAAACCACGCAGAAGATACTCTACTCGGTACTGTCTTCTTGCCCTATGTGAATAGGGTAACGGACCGCATAGGAAGACTGCTAGCTAGACACAGGGTTAAAACTGTCTTTAAACCCACCCAACAACTCCGTAACATTTTACGTTCGGCCAAAGACCCCCAGGATCGTATGTCTTTAGCTGGAGTATACAGAATTCCTTGCTCTTGTGGTTCCGTATACATAGGTACTACAGGGAGAAGTTTCAATACTAGGTTAAAAGAACACAAAAGGAACTGCCGCCTAGGACATACTGACAAGTCAGCAGTCGCCGATCACGCGCTGTCGGGACGCGGACACGACATGCGCTTCGAAGCGACGGATATTCTCTCCACCAGCACACACTACTACAAGAGACTCCAAATGGAAGCCATCGAGATTTACAAACACAAGAACAATTTTAACAGAAAAGAAGAAGGAGAAAAATTAAACAGTACATGGTACCCGGCACTTCGTACAACCAAAACTCGGCAGCTAACCAGTACCGCTGACGTGGCCCAATCAGGTGCGAGAACAGGCGGCGCGCCCCAATCAGACGCGAGCGCGCGAACCTCGCCTTTCACTATGAATACAGGCCCCAGAGCCGCGGGAGCGTCAGTCAACGCGGCGCTGCCAACTAGGACACTTCGCCCCCGCCAGCAACGCCACTGAGGATGCCTGCCACAGTTGCAGGCGAAACGTATGGACAAGTTTCCATTGGACCACGGCCTTCAAGCCCGGAAACAACTGATTTTGATGTGGAAACCGGCCGTGAAAGCCTACATTGTATGTTAATACAAAATACAATTTACGTAGAATATATAAAATAGAATTACAAAAATGATTTTAGTGTAAGTTAGTAATGCCAAAGTGCAATTAAGATAACTTTAGGTCTAGATTGTAAATTAGTTGTAAGAAAAAGCCCCGCCTGTAGCTGCTTAAGCCGCAAGGCAGCAGCATAATATAAAAACATATAGATAATAAATTCCCCTTCTTCACAGGGTTACTGTGAAGGGGACAAAAGAAAAAAAAATACTGTAGTTGTGAGGAGACACCGAGAAAAATTCAAACGTTTGTAACCTTCAAAAAATGAAAGTTAACAGTAAACATCGGACCTATGCCAACTTGAGAACATATTTCAATATTTCTTACAACAAATCCGAAGAAAAAAACTGAACCCATTTTGAGAAAATATAAAAGATGTCCTTCGGCCGTCATTTAAAGTATCCCCCAATTTTAAACAATATTTTTCGAACTAGTAAAGCTTTGAGACAGGCGAGATCGACCAGTGAATATTTACTTTCGATAAAATTCTAGGAATACTTGTAGTTTCGGCCATAGTGTTGTTCACAGTGTGTGGGCAGGCAGACGGTCAGACGTTTTGAAAAAAATAAATCAAAACAAAAAACAACACATTTTCGGTTTCATAGGCCCCAAAACATGCATTTTATTGAAATCTCAAAATCGATTTTCCGCAACATTATATAACTTTCTCTATACTACATATATACTCCGTATATGAGTATGCATTACCATGTTGTGATGCGGAAAATAGCGAAAGCATTATCTGACAAATCTCAGTCGGAGTCGGGCCACAAAAGAACCGCCTGCTCGCCTGCCTCGCTCCCAGCCCGCATCTCTCATCTGGAATGCATCCGTGCCCCTCCAGAGCCGGCGCGCCCACGCGCGGCGGCGGTCTTGGCGGCGGCGCGGCTTGGGGAGGGGGGCATTGTATTCTGCCAAATTTCACTTTACGTCGCGCCAATTCAGTCGGTTTGGACGACTGATACGGCGTTGAATTCAGGAAGTACTTCGCCATCGCGCTACAAGCCCACATTTTTTTTAAAAAAGTTCCAAAACTCATTTTTCAATTTTTTTTTCAAAGAGGCTTCGTAGAATAAATTTTATATTAAATACAAATCCTATGGCGTTTACTGATTGGAAATCGGACCACTTGTTCAGACGTTATTAGTAAAGTAATTTTGGCTTATTTTTGTGCTGCTACATGGTGGCGACAAATTGAACATGGACATTTAGCCTTAAGGAATGTTTTTCAAAATCTCAAAGTTTCGACTCGAGCCAGATGGACCAGGGTTTCGTCAGTTTGGAAAAACTCTTATGCATTGTTTAGGCGCTAGTAGTGTTCACAGACACCACACGGACGGACGGATGGACAGTGTGGCGTCGTCGGGTGCGAGTAACTCACAGACACGGAGTTGTTTATACAGTTTTATTACAAGATATTTACAGTATATACATACTCCCTGGAAACACGCTGCATTCCCAACACAGCATACCTCTGGGCATTCCGCCCCAACCTGACGCAAACCCCAGCGGCTTGGCGCCGCTCCCAGTCTGTGTCCCGTGGCAATCGCCACACCTCGCAGCCGAAGCTCACGAGAACCCCTGGCGGGTGAAAATGTGCCTCCGCACTCCGATCCGGTTCAGACTCGAATGAATGCCGCTCGTTACTTTCCAGCCACCTCGCGAGGGGTCACGTGACAGACATCACATGCCGGCGACGTTTTCTCATCCCGGAATGTGGCCTGCTTGCAATTTGGAAGTCCAGCTGCACCGCAGCTGGACGCACCAATCAATTTCCTTTGCGACAGTAGACACCGCATTCTGAGACACGCCCCCCCCCGGGCCCCCGAGGCGGGGCCCGCCTGCGGCGACTTCCGCTCGCCGTCAAGGGACTGCCCCCTAGGGCCGGCCTCCGCCCCCTCGCTGGCGTCCGACATGTGTTGACCGTCTGACCCCTTGGCGACGTTACAACGAGGCGGGGCCCGCCTGTGGCGGCCTTCAAAGGACTGCCCCCGCCCCGTCGCTGGCCTTGCGACATGTGCTGTCCATCTGACCCCTTGGCGACGTTACAACAGTTAGAAAAAAACGGAACGTCGTTTTGAAAAAAAACAACCTTTTTTCAGTATTTGGAGCATCCAAAATGTATTTCCGTTGAAATCTCGAAATCGACTTTCAGCAGCATTACATTACTGTCCCTATACTTCGTATATTGTTTCGTACATATGTATGTAAAAGGGAATATAAAAAATGTACTTTGGGCGGCGACAGATGTCAACTGGCAAGAGAATGTGGCAAGTCCGAATACCTAGCTGAGACAAAAGGGCGGCGCCTCCTCAGGGAGAAATACCTTAAACATTTTGACTAGACATTTCGCCCTAAGGAAGGCCGAAACATCGCGCACCTGTGTTTTTACGTAATATTGCATGCGTTTTAGGCATTTTAAAACAATTATTATCTCAAAAAAAGCTCCGAATATTTTCCACGTATGTAGCAAAGAGCGGTGCAAAAGTTGTGTGGGTCCCATATTCGCAGCATTGGAAAATCAATCTCAGTATTTTCGAAGATTACAAAAAATTAATATTCTTAAAGTACATGTTTGATTATACGTATTCTTCTTAAATCTGTTCTAGAAATTCGAAATTCGAATTAGGTCATGAACAGTTTATTGAAAAAATGAGAATTTTTCAGTGATCTCTGCTGTTATCTATTACTGCAATATATTTAAAACGACTGAAAATAGGCTCTAATGTTGTCTTCATTTTTTTCTAAGGTAGATTAAAGGACGCTTTAAAATTGGACAAGTCTAATTTTCGTTGAAATTTATGAATTTTTGAAAGTTGGACATGTTTGAAACAATGGGAGAAAGTATGTGCTGTTGCAGCACCATTTATTTTACCAAATAATGTTTCTCTGCTCAACGCAGTGGCAGTCGTAGTGCTGCAAGCGTATGCAAAATATTCCAGAAGAGGTTTTCCTTTAGGTTCTGAATTACTCGTATGACATACGTTGAAGTGAAGGGGTCCCAAATGTTGAGGACGGGAGGAGACACCTTTAAATATGGTTGAAAATAACGTCACTTTGACATCATTATCTCTGTAACCGCACGATCAACCTTATTGTTTTAAATGAAAAATAATATTGTATTCTTTAAAAAAGTCCTCACACACGTTTTGATACATCGTTACATACTTTCTCGCAACAGCTTACGCAGGTAGAGAGAAAGTTATGAAATGCTGCGGAAAAATGCGGCGAATTTTCGGGAGAACAATTCTTATTGCCGGGCCAAATTGATCTCCAAATAAGTTCATGTTGAAGTTTTCGAAAGAATGGGTATTTTTTGTGTAATATGACGTCAATCATAATCGCCCCACTTCGAATGTCCTGTGCTTCGTGAATGTAATTTGAGATGGGCTTGGAAGCAATTGAGTGCTACATAAGTTAGAATTGGTATATTATTTCATATTTCTTTGTTCGTTTCTTACATTCTAACTTTTGTTACACGTTTAGAAATTAATCTTTTAGAAATTGTTTAAAACCTATTTGATAATCCATATTTTTTGTCCGTGTTGCGAGGTGTGACGTCGTCGGGAGCGAGTGAAACAGACAGAGTTGTTAGGTACAGATTTATTTACACGATTTTCTATACAATAATTACGTTCCTGAGGAACTAGCGCTGCACTCCCAGCACTGCACATCCCTTAGGCATACGTGTCTCAGCCTGACACAGCCTCTTCCTTCGCTAGCCGCTTTTTCGAATCTTTTCCTCGTATGTTGCGAAGAGCGGTACAAAAATTCTGCTGGTCCGTGACTCACGTGAGGCATAGAACACTAGTGTCAACACATAGAAGCTAGTGTAAATGTGCGAGTGAATGAAAAAAAAATCCAAGAACTAATTAACATGTAATAAAATAGGCAAATCTTAGGTTGCCGGCCAAAGTGCCGGCTTCATCCATAGGTTAAGTTAGAAATAAGTTAGTAAGTAAGCACTACCCCCTTTGTTGCATAAGCCAAGGAGCTGCGGCGGATGTACCCCAACATGATAATAAACTCCCGCCTCGCCAGGGCTACTGGCGTGGGAAAGTTGAAAAAAGACTCACGTGACCGACCTTCCTCACAGCCGACCCGCGGCCCGCGTTATCTCGTTAACGAATTTTGGGCCCGTTGCACAATTGGGACTTCCGCCGCTGTCGGACGCGACTGTCGTGCGACAGCGTTCCGACAACACGCCCCTGCCCTCACCCTCCGAGCTGCGTGGCCGCCAGCCGGCCGCCAGATGGCCAACCCCTCCCCCTCCCCCTCCCCCTCGCCCTCGCCGGTCACCCGGCTTGTGAAGTCCGGCGGGCACGTCACGACGTTACAGAGAAATGTATTTGCATTCTCAATGTATTAATGTAATTTCTTTCTAGCAATTCACAAACCATACTTTAAATCAGCCGAATGATGTTTTCTCTCTTAAAAATACAATTTAAATGTCTTATGAAAGAAAAATTGCTAGTCTTTAGAAAATATCAGATTGTAATGCAGCAATGGCATTCCGTGCCGCGAGACGGCAGCTGTAGTTAATTACGTCTCATTGGTGGGACAAGATTTAGCTGCCCGAAATGCAGTTAAAATAGTCGAATTTGTGTGTTGATTATGTATTTGAAAATTCTTAGTTTTCGCAGGGGCCGATGAGGTTCCAAAAGCGGCCCTGGAAATAAAAGATCCTTCATATCCAATTCAGTTTCATTGACTTGTAAGAAGGTAATGAAGGTTCTTTGGTATCTGGTTACATTTAAAATTCCTGCTAATATTGAAACGCAAACAGGTGCAGGAAACTCATTAAATTCCGTGGTGGTAGCAGATATCTTGTGGTAATCCATAATATGGTAAAAGAAATAATCTCCACAAAAGGTTTAAAAATTTTTATTAATTATTATCCAGAGTTATTCATTAGCTGAAGCCGGATCACCTACAACAGTACATCCATGTACTTGCATCGTAATACGGGGCACGGTGTTTCTTTCTTTTGTCCCCTCCTCCATTTTTTCTAGACCTAAGGAAACGGCCAAAGAGCCATTTTGTAAAGAGTAAAGACATGCTAGCTATAAGTTAGCTGTAACGTTAGCTTGAGCTAGATTTTAAGTACTCCCTCTTCGGTCGCAAAAGCCAAGTGGGGCTGCGGCGCGCTCGCAAATTGTAACGCCCCAAAAAGTAAATAAACTACCGTCTCGCCAGGGATACTGGTGGGGGGAAATTGAAAAGAACTACATCATGGTATGGGCACGTAAAAGAATCGATTGCGAATTGCAAAAGAATGCAGCACTATTGATCAAAGCAATGTAAAGCACTATCAATCTTCTGCGCAAGCACAGTTCGCGTTTTGCACCACTCTTGATCCGAGATTACAGTCGATTGCGTTGTAAGGCGAGCACAAACTTGCTAATAGTACGTTTGTGCCTCCTCGAACGTCACTTTAGTTCATCTGCGCGTGCGCAGAAGATCGATAGTACTGTCCGCTATGGCGTGCACAAACTCCCTAATATTTTTTACAGCGTGGTCGGAATCGATAGAGGAATCGAATCGGAAGAAATTGAATTGAATTGAATTAATGCCTTATTTTACGTGGCGAGACTCAGACCTGCTCTTCCGTCTGACCACGTAAATTTCGCTACGCTCCTTCCACCAACTAGCAGAGGAAGGAGGTATTTCTTGGGTGAGAAACAGGCGATTTGAATTAGCTCAGAGGCGTCATTTAGGCTTGAGGATCTTTTACATGCAAGCAAATCTACTAACATTCGGACTAACTTCGGAGGGGCTTTACTTCCCCTCCGAAGGAAGGCGTACGAAGGATTTTTTCGCCCTGAAAAATCCACGGCTTCGATCGGGTTTGAACCCGCCAACATGGGTAGAACAGTCCGAAACGCTAACCGTTACAAACCGTAACAAACTTGCTAATAGTGCGTTTGTGCCTCCTCGAACGTCACTTTAGTTCATCTGCGCGTGCGCAGAAGATCGATAGTACTGTCTGCTATGGCGTGCAAAAACTCCCTAATATTTTTTACAGCGTGGTCGGAATCGATAGAGGAATCGAATCGGAAGAAAAGTATCGAAATCCAAAGAAATCTTATTTTCAGAATAAAAGGAACAAAAAAAATGTATAACATAGTAACATTATCGAAAATTTAAAGTAGGAGGAGGGTATGTGACGCAACGGTTTCCTTACACATTTCTTCGTGGTGTTGGTGGTGGTGGTGGTGGTGGTGGTGGGGGAGGCGGATGGATAATTTCCTGCGTCCACGGGCAGTTAGATAGTGGTTTCCTGTGCATTTAGATAATGACCGGATGTCTAATTTCCTGCGTCCTCATGTCTCTTCCGCTGATTCTGGTTTCCGGGGGGGGGCGGATGTAAATTTCCGGCAGCACAGTCCGACTTGGAGTCAGAGTCACTATGGAGTTGAAGTACGGCGTATCGCATGGTGGAAAGAAATTGGTGGGCTCCTCTGGTGCACCGATTTTCGCTTGTTCTGCGCAGCATACGTTTGGTTCACGAACTATGTCATCAAAACAGGGCACTTCGTTTGAAAAACCAGACCAGACGTTGACCACCATATTGCACGAAAAGCGAGAAGGGTTGAAAAATATTTTATAAGTGGCATAAAATGACAATTTTCAATGGTGACCAACCAATTGATATAAAAGATAATTTTTAAAAAAAGTGCATAATAAGCGTTTTAATGACTTGTAACAAGGTGATCATTTTGGCATTTAAAATTCGCGCTAATATTGTTACGCAAACTGGTGCCTGATGCTCATTGGCTGAAGTCTGATACGCAGCGCAAGAACCCACTTATCCTTTTCCACCATGGCGTAGCGTACAGAATGAGCTACACGTTTGAGCCTCTGCGTATGCGCCAACTGGAAATCAAGATTTAGGGGGTGCCTTGAATTGCCTGGTAATCAGTCACTCGATCATGCTATATCGAATTTGTTACCAACTCTGGAGGCAGAGTGTAACGAACTGTATATTCCGATAACACAACTGATAGTGAGATTAATCTGTATAATTATCTCTACATATGGAATTACTTATATTTTGTTAATAATATAATTATATAATAATTTACTTACATTTACAGACCCGTGGTTGCCGGAGAGCTGTAGGCGAACAAATGGGACTGAAGAGATGTGGCATTATGGGAATTTAGGGCACTTTGTCGTCACAGTTCCGAACATCTTACATTGGGTCCTAAAAGTTTTATCAAAATTTCTTTCACAACTTCACCCGCTGTTGATCCCGCTATTGCTCTCGATTCCTGAAACGCCTCGCAGTATGTCGAATCCGCAGCTTGAGCGAATCAGCATAAACCTCGTACTTTGCGACGTTGTCCTAGACACTTCCTGTGCCGGGGTGGTTGACAAGCGAGCCTTGGGGCGACCGCATTGATTGAATTGAATTGAATTGAATTGATTATTTTACGTGGCGAGAATCAGGCCATGAGGCCTGCTCTTCCGTCTGACCACGCAAATTTCGCTACACTCCTTTCACCAACTAGCAGAAAAAGGAGTCAATTCTTGGGAGAGAAATAGGCTATTTGAATTTAGCTCAGAGGCGTTGAGGCTTGAGGATCTTTTACATGCAAGTAAATCTACTAACATGGGACAGCCGGCTTTACTTTCCCTCCGAAGGACGGCTTCGCTCGGTTTTGAACCCGCCAACTTGGGTACAACAGTCTGATTCGCTAACCGTTACACCATCGCCGCGCAATGGTCTGTATGTATATCTCCTGGTTGTTGTTCCGGGGCTTTAGATAAACTCCATATACTTTTGTCGTGAATGTTGCACCCTCCTCAATTTAACCACCGCTAGTTTCTCTTGTTTTTTTAGAGACTTTGCGACTAACAAGCTACGTCAGTAATGCTAGACCCCACTTCACAAAACTGAAAAATTATTGTGCCGTAACTTTGAGCTGATTTTACACCTCCCAAGAAAAATGTTGGGCTACTTCCCAACACCCGAAATTAAATCATCAAAGTGAGGCTAGTAAAGCCAGACCTCACTTTTTCAATATTAAAAAAATTGGGTTTCTTTACGTCATGTTTCAAAATTTTCAAACTCACCCCTGACTACCACTAAAAATGAAAACCTCTTCAATTTCTCAAAACATTCTTGCGACATAATTTCGAGCTAATTGTAGGCTTTTTAGTGACACCAAAAGCATTATTTTAATACTCCCCCTCGAAATTAATTTAAAAAGTGGGAGTGGTAAAGCTATCCCCCTCTCTTGCATAAAACTGAAAAGAAATTGTTTATAAAAAAGCCTAATGATTGTTTTTAATTCTTAATTAATACGTCTGTTCCGTATATTATAGATAACGGGTAAATTAAAACAAAACAAAATTTAAAAGTTGATTGACATTTATTAATACAGAATTTGAAAGAATTGCGAATTGAGTCCAACTATGCAATTAAGATAGCAGGTGTGTTTTGAAAAACTAAAAAACTAGACACATCTCAGTCGTGGATGGAGTGACATTATAAATTTGCCATCAAAGAACGATTTCTCATAAAACATAACAGCTTTGATGAAATTACAGAACCAAACATTTTTTTAATTACTTCAAATTTTCTCACATAAAATTACTTTCATTCTTGGCCAATCGAACACATTTCCACGTAGATTTAAATCCCGATTCCCCAAAGACCGATTCCTCCATAGATGTTTTTTCTTCTCTTAAACTTACACATAACACACAACCTACACAACTTGTTCTCATTTACACCCTTTCACAGAATAGAATATAAACACTTTGTGATAATAATCATAACTAATAATAATTATTATGCCCTAACCAATAGGGAAATCAACGTGCGAGTGATCTCAACTCTTAAGACGCAAATTAATTTTAATTTCTAACACCCCTGAACGACTTGTACAGTCAAACAAACATAATATAAAAAAATGTAAAATAAAAAATAAAAAAAGGCCTCTCAACTTGACGTCATGAAATCTGGTTATAATCAATATTTTATGTTGCCGATCTACACTGACTATCGTAATTGCTTAATTGGACTCGGTGGCGATATCACTCATGATTAACTTTAAAAAATGTCATTATCCTATGTATTATGGTTGATATCTAAAATGTCAACGAATCTTAATGTAACTTTCTCTCGACCGTGATTATACCCTGATTTACTGACGATGAATGAACAATTACATTCGAAACGTTGCTTTGAAATGTTTTCTACTCCAATCACTGTCATTTAATTTCCTCAATTTCAACCCCTCAGATCGTGGAAATCATACATGTTGCGCCAATATGAATTAATGCATTTCTGTCGAGGAGAAATTACTACTCCAGAAGGTGACATCCACTTCTCTAGAAGGGGACAGTCCCTGTTATCCCCACAAGTCGCACCCTGCTATTTCTCGTTATTATAGTTACCAGATCGTCAAGATAGAAAAGGAGTATATCTTATAATCAGGGGTCTGTGTTCTGTTGACATGTCATCTTTTCATTGGTGCATTCTAGACGTCGTTAAATTGTAAATTGATGTTTATCACATTAGGTGATAGAAATGTATACTTCTTGGGTCAGTTTTTGACATTTTTCAATTTGTATGTCATTTTTTGGGACCTTGACGTTATTTTTGTCATTTGTGTCAATTTTATGCATTTTGTTTCCTTTTCGTATTCTTTTGTGAGTGAATGTTCCATGAATTTACAATGACACATTAAAACAAAGTTTTTGTGGTATCATCAGTTTAGGAGTTCAAAGAAAAGTTTATCAGATATTTTAATATAATAATAATATTGATAATAATAATATATATAATAATAATATTAATATTAATAATTTGTAATTTTGTAATTTGTAATTTTATAAACTACTTTAGTTTAGGGTCCAGATAAGTCAGAGACTTATCATCTGGTTCCCGTACAATTCATATAATATTCAAACAATTTGGTCATATAAAACATTTTAACAACAAATTAATACAATTATTACAATTATGCAATAATTGTAATGATTGCAACTGTACGGATTGAAGGTGTAATGATTGTAACTGTACGGATTGAAGGTGTAATAATTGTAATTGTAATAATTGTGATTGAAGGTGTAATGATTGTAATTGTAATCGTGACAGATCATAAGGCTTTAACGTGGATTTTGAATGTAACAGATCCAGGATCTCGATTAATGAGATGGAGATTATTGTTAGAGGAATACGATTATGAAGTGATACATAAAGCAGGAAAAATGAATGTCAATGCAGATGCGTTAAGTAGATATCCAGTAGTCTCTTGTCAGGTTAGCGTGGAGGATAGGCAAAGAATTATTAAAGAAATGCATGAATGTCCCATTGGAGGTCATCAAGGAATCAAAAGAACTCTAGAGAGAATTAAATTATATACTTCATGGCCGAACATGTCAAATGACGTAGAGAAATTTATTAAAGCTTGTAAGACATGCCAATTAAATAAAGTAACTCAGTTACCAGTGAAACAAGCACTTATTGTGACTGATATTAAAGAGGCACCTTGGGAAAAGATTTACTTAGACATTGTAGGTCCTTTACCGTTGACAATTAAAGGGAATAAATATATTTTAACATGTCAGGACAATTTGAGTAAATACTTAATCGCGGTCCCGCTTTCTGATTCAACCGCACAGGAAACAGCAAAAGCATTTAATAATTTTATCGTTTGTATTTTCGGTATACCAAATGAGATAGTAACCGATCAAGGTTCTAATTTTATGAGTGGCTTATTCCAAAATTTAAGTAAATTACTTAAAATAAAGAAAATTAATACTAGTGCATATCATCCAGAAAGTAATGGTGCGCTCGAAAGAACGCACAGAACGTTAGTGGAATATTTAAGATGTTTTTGTAAACAGCCACATAACGACTGGGATGATTGGTTACCCTTTGCGAGTTTTACGTATAATACAACAGTCCACACGAGTACAAAGTATACCCCATATGAAGTATTGTTTGGAAGGAAAGCAAATTTACCGGGTAAATTGCAAGCGAATACAACTCCGTTGTATACATACGATGATATTGTTCAGGAAATAAGATTTAAATTCCAAGTTTGTCATGAAAGGGTTAGAGAAAATTTGAGGATACAGAAAGAAAAGCAGAAAGAATATTATGATGAAAAAAGGAGTAGAAAGAGGGAATTTAAAATCAGAGACCAGGTCTTAGTAAAAGTAGAGCGAAGAAATAAATTAGAACCGCTATGGAAAAGTCCATATGAAATACAAGAGGTTTTAAATGCGGGATCTGATGTTGTTCTACAAGAAGTAGGAAAACGTAAACGACTTAGAGTTCATGTAAATAGGTTGAAACCATACTTTGTTTCAGAGGAAAATTCGTAAGATGATCGCGATTTGGATACTTAAGCTGTTGTTAATTGCACTACAACACCAGACTACGGTGGAAAGTCAAAATTCTCCAATATCGTCGTCAGCAGGAGTATATTTCGACGAAATAGGTACACTTTTGTTGTCACCAACTCAATGGAAGTTTGTAAATTATATAGATTTAAACCCTATTAAAGAATTATGGAAACAAACTAAAAGTCATCAGGCTCAAGTATTAACTGTATGTCAAAAACATTCAAATGAATCATGGTATCATTTAACGGATTGTACAGCATTCGCAACTTATTCTAAATCAAAGATTCGTTATGTAGATTCTTTAAAAGATATAATTGCGGGTTATTTAAATGAAAATAATTATGGTCGGCAGAAGCGAGGTGTTTTAAATTTTATTGGAGAGGTTAGCAAAATTTTGTTTGGCACAGCAACAGAATCTGAAATTAAAAGTTATCAAAAGCATATTGATACAATTCAGAAAGAGCAAAGAGAATTTTTAAAAATTTCGGGAGAACAGATGACAGTAATCAAATCAGCCATTCTCACATTTAATTCTACAATGTATAAAATAGATAAGAATGAGAAAATGTTAGCTGATAAATTTAAGAACTTTGCAGAGAAAGCATCCATGGCAATTAACAAATTAGAGGAATCAACCACTGTAATATCAATGATGAATGAACAATTGAAACAAGTAGAGAGAGGAATTGAGGAAAGTCGGTATACGTTTGATATTTTAGTAGATGCATTTGTTCATGCTCAAGATGGTGTGTTACAACCTCAACTGGTCACACCAAATAAAATAAAAAGTTATATGGATCAAGGTAAACCAAAGGAGGACCTGGACTATCCTCCTTTTCCTATTAGTGAACTAAGTAGATTAATAATTCCTATCATCTATTCTTTTCAGAACTATTTTGTATATGTAATCCAAATACCTCTTATTTCAAACACTCAATATCAATTGTATAAAGTATTACCTTTTCCAGCAAGAGTGAAAGACGATACATTTATGTATCTTAATTTTAATAGAGAATATATATTTAAGGACACTATGCATAACAAATATGGAAAGATGTCTTCCAATGAATTAAGTAATTGTTTTAATCCTAATGAAATTAATTTTGTTTGTAAAGAGAAAGTACCAGTATATACATATGTTCCAGATGTAGATTGTGAAGCTACGCTTCTACATGTATCTAATAACAGAGTTCCAGATGTGTGTGACAAAAGAATTGTTAAATTAACAAGAACACACTGGATCTCGCTATATCTGAGTAATGAGTGGTTATACGTTGCACCGAGCCCCGAAAGATTTGCAATTTTGTGTCCTCTTCAAGGAACACGAAATATTGTCTTAGAAAACCAAGGTAAACTACACCTACCAAAAGGTTGCAAAGGTTATTCTGCTTCCGCGACCTTATATGCTAGTAGTCAAATAGAAGTCAATCGAACTGAGCTGGACGTATTACCTGTAATGTCTCCAAATTTTGATTGTTGTTTTGACGAGGAGACAAAGGAGAAATTAACTAATTTAGATCTGGATACTCCTCTGCAGAATATTCTAACTTCTGCAGATGATTTAAAAATAGCGAGCTACAAGGTATCAGAAATAGAAGGGCTGATTAAAGACCAAGAAGAAAGTATTCTTCCTTCTGTCTGGTATCAAGGCGCAACATGGTTAGGATCACTAATTGTATTTGTTTTGTTCATAATAATTACTTGCTGTAGTTGTTGCTGTTGCAAATGTTGCAGAGAATGTGGTTTTTGGTTGTGGGACAAATGGAGTCCCAGGGACTGTTGGGCACAGGCACGAGAGAGATGCTTGGTAATAAATACCTATCAACCTGTAGTATCCTACCAAAGGGATCTCGACAAAGTATCTCCTGTCCTATCAACACGTTCCCTCCCAATAACCCGTGAGCCATCCTTTGCAGACGTAGAGGCAACAGCAGATGGACAGCATACGCCATCCAGTATAGATCCAGATCACACGCCCAAGAGGCTCAGACGGTCCACTCGATATGTTCGTTGAGTAAAAGTAAACCACATGGTGGTTCACTTTTGAAAAGGGGGAAGGTGTAATGATTGCAACTGTACGGATTGAAGGTGTAATGATTGTAACTGTACGGATTGAAGGTGTAATAATTGTAATTGTAATAATTGTGATTGAAGGTGTAATGATTGTAATTGTAATAAGTGTAATTGTAATAATTGTAATTGTAATATAACTGTAATGAGTATAATCATACTTCATGGGAGCTTTTTATCATAACGCATTCAATTGGGAAATACCCGTCAACTGGGAAGTACCAATAAATATGAATGTTTAAGCACGAGGGCTCTTGCGACATGTGACCCCAGCTGACCGCCATCAGCGTCTAAAGTGACGGACGACGGACGATACGAACAACGCAGGGGCACAGGCACAGAGGGCCTATTCAGCGCCTTCTGGCCGCGTCATGTTTGGGGAGGGGAGGCCACGTGCAGCCCACGTGAAAGCGTATGATTACAAAAAAAGCTCTGATTACTATAAAATAAGCGGACGGGCCCTGCCCGGAGAGACTCTCCGAGCTATCGTTCACATGGACGGAGGTCTCCACGTAACTTAGATGTAACTTCATTTTTTGTATAACTTCATTTTATGTAAGTAAAGGACTCTTGTTTCGACATTTGCTAAAACATATTCTGTCTTTCATTTTCACTTGTGCTGATCCACCATCCTGCAGTCTTCTGAAGGGACTTAGCTCCCAAGGACCCATAAAATCTAAATAATTTGTAATGTAATACGCGTTTGCTGCTTTAACTGCGACGCCCTGCCTGCCTATATCATTGTGGGTGCAAGCGAGGCCTAGCAAGCAAGCAAGCAACGTAACCAAAGCAGCATTACATAATTAATAATATTTTACGTATTTTATATTTGTACTTTATGATTGAACTTAACATAGTTATTTGTATATGATGCAAATTAATACATAGTCGCATCACATTTTGCAATAACAGTATACCGTATTCGTTTGGTACACTCCTTATAAACATTCTTAATTTCACAGAAAATATTCTATGGTTACTCCATTTTGTTTATGAATTTCAATCTAGTCTCTTTCTTTTATTGACAAAAGGGTCCTATACACTGTTGGTTGTCACATCGCAGGTTTGTTTATTTGCAGCCATGATTTAATTTTGTTGTTAAAGTCTTTGTGGATGGTTTTTGGGTATTTAATGTCTTTGGGTATCTGGTTGTATAGTTTAGGTATCAGATACTTAAGAATTCTTTTTCCGTAATATAATAATAATAATAATAATAATAATAATAATAATAATAATAATAATAATAATAATAATAATAATAATAATAATAATAATAATAATAATAATAATAATAATAATTGCCGATCAGATGGCCGAGATCGCTAAGGCAGTAGTGCCGGAGTGGTTTCGGACCAGAAGATCGCGGGTTCGAATCCCGCCTCGGGCATGGGTGTATTTGTGTGTTTGTGTATGTCTGTATGTGTTGTCCTTTCACCCCCATTATCATCATATCATAATTTCATCTTCCATACCCCCACGACTAACAACCGTGGGGGATAAAAATCGGATCCAGCTTAAATGCTGGTCCCCCCAAAGAATTGTTCGCAAGCACCTGCCACCGTGATAAATAAATGAAAAACTGAGCCACGGTAAATGCAGGTTGCTTGCCCTGCGTGGTCCTAGTCGGCCGAAACGAAAATAATAATAATAATAATAATAATAATAATAATAATAATAATAATAATAATAATAATAATAATACATCAATGCATCAATGCATCGCTGGCACGAAGCAACGCCCATCGCCACCAACAGCACCTCCACATTCCGGGGAACTTTGATTCTCTGGAACGTTTTAGCTCTTCAATGAAGGCTACTAACAGCGACTACGAAGGCCCCCACGGAGGTTGGCGGCATCGAGGGATTCGTGACGTCATGACTTTCACCGGCCGTTTGCCCTACAAATAAAAAAGTTACGCAGCTGCCAGCCGCCGCGCCGGCGCTGGCATGTTTTTATGGCTTGGTGTTTATTTTCTCCTTCACCCCACTCTGCCCCACACTGCCCCCACTCCGCCCCACCTCGGCTGCGCCGCGGCGCGCCGCACGTTAATCTCTCTGCTGGCTTAGCGCTCTCTGCTGGCGTTAATCTCTCTGCTGGCATTACAACTGCGTCTCGTGCCGCCTTTCCTGCCTCTCTGCACCGACTGCCGCGCCGCGTTGAACTAACTATTCACATTCTTTACTATCTAAACAAACACTTTGAGGTAATTCAAAGTTCGATGAATGCATAAGACATTCAAATCCTAAATTACCTAATCTCTTTATCATCTCCATTTATAAAATAAAAAGTAATCGGTTTTTAAAACATCCTTATCACTTTAAAACGTGTACAAACGTGTACATTGTATATATTTACACTTAACTTTGATCGATAAAAAATACTTAACTGAAAATAATCGTACGAAATGGAGATTAATCGAATGCAGTTGTAAGCGTACTGTAAGCGCAATAATATTAAGGCTAAATGCACCGAAAAATACTTGTAGGAAAATTCAATAAATCGCAGCACTGTCTCAGGGGACTTTACTTTACCAATAAAGTCGGAACCATTAGTCCAATTTTCGATTTGCAAACGGCATTTGACGCGTTTTTAAAATAGAATTTACGCTACGAGGCCCTTTTTCCAAAAATATGTCAAAAACTCGAATTTGAAATTGGTGCTCAAACTTCCGAGAAAAAATTAAAAATGAGAGATTACTGCGCGATGGTGACATGCTTCCTGAATCCAACGCCGCGACAATCAATGCAAATCGGATGAATAGGAGCGTAGTAAAGTGAAATTTGGGAAAACACCTCGCCCCCCTCCCCCTTCACCTGTTGCGTCATTCACCCGCTGACGGCGCGGCGGCACGGACAGCCCCGGCGGCGTTTTATTTTACATATATTTTACTTCTAAGATCTTCCGTTATCATTCCACTACCGAAAAGAATGATCAGATATTACGGACGAGAACTTTTGTCCTACGACTCGATTTTTGATCCCAAAACGGCGTTTGTCTCTTTAATAGAATTCACTTTGTGATTCTCTTTTCCCAAGTAAAATAGCTGAAGCTAATTTTTAAAATGTTTTCGAACTTTCGGACAAATTTAAAAAAGTGGTAAATAGCGCGCTGTCATTTTGAATCGAATTATTCCTCCTGTGAATGTGTTAGAGATTGCTAAACCAGATGAATTTTGGGCGATGTTTTAATTTTGAATATTAAAATTTTGTAATTAAATTTATATGTTTGCTTTTTTTCAATCCTTGTGCCAGTATTAACAGCTCACTAAAAAAATTTGCATGCATGTACATTATTTTACGACACTTTGCCAGATGACATTAATCGATTTAATTCGATACAAAAGTTTAAGTCCCAAGAAAAATCTTTTCTATTGCATACCAGTTTCTATACAATTAGAGACTATAACGAGCATCCAAAAGGAAAGTAATATTCACTTTAACAGTGACATGTAATGTAATATTTACCAATTGCACTGAATAATTTTAAAGTACCAGTAACAATTATTGTACTTCAGCTTCTGAGTCAATGACCCCCATCTCGATCAGGTTTTCGTCTAGTTTCCTTGAGCAAATGCTGAGATGGCTCTTTGTTTTACTTCTGGACATGGATGTAACTTTAAAGTAAATCCCGCAAGATTGCCTTCACCTCGTAGCACGTCACACACAGTTTTTTTAACTGTTTTTGACGTAAATTAAAAAAATAAATGTCCTTGCTACCCTGTAAATCCGATGATAATACTGCGAGTTTTTTGCAAACAATGGCAGTATGTATACATAACGTGTAAGACTGCGGGCAGGGGTGGATTAATATTTTTGCCGCCTGTAGGCACATCAAATTTGCCGCCCCCTATTTAAAATTAATGTTACAATTCAAATTGTAACGTTTCAGTAAAAATTCCCCATTAATTTGAAGGTTTTAACTTAAAAAGTAACATTACATTTTGCACATTGCTTTCATAAATTAAATATTTTTTTTGGATTAGCTAATTTTGGATATAAACTGTATCTTCATAGCAAGTAACGTTCAACATTATTACCGTTTCAACACTATAACGTTAACATTAAAAGGAAACTAAAACATGACAACTAGAATTGCAACATGTTTTCTTTCGTCAATGGGCCTTACTTTCAGATTCATATACTTCTGAAATCATAAGGTATACTCTAATAAAGTAGACAAATAAATAGCTTGTATTAAATATTAATATGATAGATTTTTATTTACAACTGAACGATTAGAATATTACGACGTTGGAACAGTTTTTATAATTTTCGATTTACCGTTATAAACAAGGAATATAGCATTTAACTTTTTGGATGGGGTTTTTTATACAGTTGAAATAACGTTTTATTAATTATAGCTAATTTGTCTATTAATGTAATATTTTGCGACGTGCCTTTTGGTGAGCAATTTCATCAATAATTATAGTATAATCAAAAACGCTGAGATAATTTTCTTCTATACACAATAACGCTAACGAGTTCAGTCGATACTCTGTCATTGTAGAACGCAAATAATTTTTCATCCTTTTTAAACAAGAGAATGAACGTTCTGGTGTGCAATTGGCCACCGGAATACATAAAAAGATTCGAAGTGCAATGTCAACGTTAGGATAACTACATTATAATTCTTCTTTCTGTAACCACTTTAATAAAGCTGCAGGATTCGTTGGCTTAACATCTTCGTCAAGGATTTTTAAATACGAACTTGTATTAGCTCAGAAACAAGCGATTTTTCAAGATCTTGGGGAAATTGTGAACATAAAAATATCGCTGCTTTTCCAAATCTATCAGAGATAATTTTTCTATTTCAATGACAGCCTTAAATTTGTCATATACATCTTTATACGCTTTAAGTCTCTTATTCAATTCTGCAATTAATTTATCAACAATAACCAAATAAGTGTCGATTTTAAACTTGTCTCGTGCGGTCAGTTCTGCTGCATTCTCGTTAGTTTCATCACAATGCATTTTACGTTTCCTTTTTCTTTTGTTTTCCGATTCGTACATTTCAGTATTTGACAGCTTCTTACCCTTCTCTTCAAAAAATTCAAAATTGTCTCTGTTCGTTTTTTAAAGTTCTACAAGCGAAGTGTAAATGCCAACCACGGAACTTATATCGAAATCGACTTTTTGCAGTTGTTTGTTCGTCGCATTCAAGCGGTCTAAAATGAATCCCCAAACCTCGGTCATAATAGAGGTTTCAAGTCGATTTAAAACAACAATAACACCTTTAGCTTCTGCACGCGTTGACGGTTTTTGCGTAGAATCATCAGATATAATTTGAAGGGCATCTAAAACATTTTGCTAACGATGTTTTAGAGCCTGACATGCATCATCTCGAGCTGACCAGCGCGTAATTGAAAGACTTTTCAAAGAGGATGTACTGGATCCTTCATCTACTAAATTTTGAAGTATGTCCCACCTTGATGTAGATGCACTTAAGAAACTATATAAATTTTGAAGAAGTAGAAAATAAGTACATGCTTCAGTTCATGATTCAGCTGCATTTGTACCAACTAAATTTAAAGAATGACCAGAACAGGGGATGAATTTAATTAGAGCATTTACGTCTTTCATACGGGCTTGAAGACCTGTGTAAAGACCGGACATATTTGACGCGTTGTTGCAGGACAGACCACGACAATTATTAATGTACCGTTCTTTAATCTCCATAAAATTACATACAGCGTCGAACAGCGTCCTTTGTGTTTGGAAGGAATTCCAAAAATGACTCTTTTGGTGTACCATCTTTTCCCACATGTCTAATAACTATAGCGAGTTGATCCACGTGTGATATGTCTGGTGTAGAGTCCACAATTATGGAGAAATACTTGGCACTTCTAAAGCTTCAGAGAATCTCATCTTTAAATGCTTTAGCTAATATACCTATTAGTTCTTCAACCGTCGTGGTGATAAATACGATGTATTTCCCTTTCCGCAGTTACCAAATTTTTGTATGTGATCAGCTAAGAAGTGGTCATATTTCGAAAAGAACTCAAGCAACATCATGTAATTACCATTTTGATTATTTCCAAACTTTTCGACATGTCCTCTCACAGGAAGCCCTCTTGAAACAAGAGTTTTTATTACTAAAATGACACACTCAAGAACATTCCTCCAGTAAGTTGGCTCGGTTTCAACTTTTTCAAGCAGCTGCTTATTCACTTGGTTTTCAGTCCGCTGTCTGTTTTTCAATGCGGACGTACAGTTTCTATGACATGTAGAATTCTCATGTTCTTTTTATTTGGTATGCGCATTTTTCCAATCATTGAATTCCTCCGATGATAATTTTGTTCTTACTTCTGAATTGCTTGAAAACAATAAACAAACACCGCAGAAAACAGTTCCATTGCTCTCAGAGTAAACAGGCCACTTGCGAGGCATTTTTTCTTTACTGATATGCGTATACTCAAACATATTTGACGTTAAGTAACGAACTTTGCCATCATTGTACTCTTTTTTTGATTTAGAAAAGTCAGCGTTTCTGTTTTGTTTGAACCCATGCTTGGCAACATAATCACGTGTAGCTTCATTAATAGACCACAAAGCTGGATCGCTTTTCCAACAAAACCGATCAGTCGAAGTTATGGTTTCATCAATTTTATGTTCTTGCAGTTGTATACATTCGGTAGAAACCCTATTTTATTAAAAAAGAAAAAAATAAATTATTAGAATAATGTATTGTAATATTATAAACAAATATTCTAGAAAGATTATAATATTTATATACATAAAGGTTCAATTAATTATACAAAAAAATGCTTAAACTATTTACATCGGTTGAATCGTCGACTCATAATCAATCCCAGTTATATTTTCAATTGCTTCGAGGAACCATTTCATTTTTAGCTGTTTGGAACTTTGCAGTCTCATTATTAGATTCAGTGATAACCCTGAATAAATAAGAGTCAAAATATTATATGTATTATTACATATTATATAAAATAAAGTTTAGTAACATAATTATAGTAACATACTTTATGATAATTTATTTAAATTCTATATTAAGATATAGTTCATTTTAACGAATACAACAACAACACGTCAAGAATATTTAATTTTAAACATTTTTTGCATTTTGAGAATATTTTGGCAACACAACTCTGCATTAAAAATATATTAATGTTAACATTTATTTATCACAAGTTGTTTGTACATAGAAAAAATATACAAGCTGAAAACTAAATATGTTATCTAATCTATATGTTTATACTAACTCAGTAATAGAATTGTCGAATGGACTGCAACAGTGATCAGTTTCACATATAGGTTTACAGAATTCATTTATTTTTTTGTCTTATCAATTTCATTTTGACATTTCTCTTCATTTTCTTTGACTCTGCGCCAGTTGACACCCGCGTTCCGAGACACGCCCACCCGGGCCCTAGAGGAGGGGCCCACCTGTGGTGGCCTTCCGCTTGCCGCCAAAGGACTGCCCCCGAGGGGCCGGCCTCTGGCGGCCTTCCGCTTGCCGCCAAAGGACTGCCCCCGCCCCCTCGCTGGCCTTCCGACATGTGTTGTCCATCTGGCCCCTTGGCACGACGTTACAATATCAAGAAAATTTTGCGCCTTTGAAAATTTGCCGCCCTTGAAAATTTGCCGCCGTAGACACGTGCCTACTGTGCCTATGCGTAAATCCACCTCTGACTGCGGGTATCAACAATATTTTTGAACGTTGGGATAGTCTGTTTGGAACAATGGCGCCTAATGTTGGCGCCCGCTCCAGTAAAGCAACGTCTGTGAGAATCCGTGATGCACCAAGATAATTTTCATTCAAAATGTTTTGGTCGAATGTGTCATGTCACAGATTACGTAGAATGACGCAGGCTAAACTCCGCGCATCCTGGGATACGCTTTTATTCGTTTCAATGATTATCCGAAAATATGTTTGCGGATTAGAGAGGAAGTAGTGTAATACTGCGCAAAAAACAGCAAATTTTCGGCAGAAAAAGTCTTATTACAGAACCATGTTAACGAAGAATTGGATAAACCCAGTTGCTAAATTTAGAAAAAAAATCCTCTAAAATCCTCGTGGTGTAGCCAACATGTGTGTTTCGTGGGTTCTTGCAACCGAAAAATCGAATGACGGCCAAACGTCTGTCCGTCCGTCTGTGAACGACGCTAGAAGGTAAATCGTTCAGTCGATTTTCTCTAAAATTGATTTTCCCCAATCCATCGGGTGACGTCAATTTTGTTTTAAAAAAGGCTCCAGTGTTTTTATTACTCTTTTTGTTAGATAGTGTGAAGGACATTTTAGAGAACTCTGCAGGTCTCATATCGTTGAAAACCCTGATTTTTCGAAAATTGCCAAAGTTCAATTTAGAGTCTTTCTACAACTAAAATATTAAAGATAGAAATTTTCCCGTTAATGACATCTGTTCCTCAAAGATAGATTTTGAAATAAGATCATGTACAATGTTTCGAAAATTTGAGTGCTTTTCGCGTAATTTTACGTGAAAATATGGGCGAGAAAGTACGAGCTGTTTTGGCAACAACAGTTAATTAAAAGGTTCCTGATGAGTTACAATTATTGGTTACAGAAAAATTTGGCTGAGGGGGGGGATTTCCCTCATTCCCATCCACTGTCGATCCGCGCCTGCATTCTAAGACATTCTGCAGAAGAGAGGTTTAACACAGTTTCAGCATTAGAAATGAAAATTTAATCTAGACCCGAACGGGTGAAACAGATTTAACCAGTGGTACTACAGACTGGCACAGACCTTCTCTTACTAGTAAGTTTCCTAATTTTAGTCTGGGGCAACTTTTAAGTACATGCAATTAAATTTAATGAACGCACGTACTACATTAAGTTTAATGTATAGGTTCTTTAAAGTTACGGCAAATGTACTTTAAAGTTAATGTACACTTCAATGATAAGGAAATAGACATATATATATATATATATATATATATATATATATATATATATATATATATATATATATATATTCTAATCTTCATTGCCAACTTTCTTCCTGAAAGATTTCTCAAGTAAAGTTCTATAACATCCTTTCCAACAGACACAAACTATGTAATGGATTACCCCAAGTCCTCAGTGTTACCTTGTTCCTTACTGCCATAAATTATAGAACCGAACTTATTCAGAAACCAGTAAAAATATATATGTTCGCTGATGATATCACCATATTAGTTAGTAGGAAAAAACAAAAGTATTCAGCAACAATTACAAAGCTCCCTCGACTCAAAACAAAGTTGGTTTCAAATTCTCACAAAAGAAGTCAAAATACATCATCTTCGGAAAAACAAGAACAGCAACGTACAACTAAAACGCAATATAAATTCTCAAGCAATTAATGTGAAAAGGAAATCAAGATTCTAGCCAAGATATTTCACAATCTAACCTGGCAACTACACAACAATGCATTAAAAAATGAATGTCTCCTCAGAATGAATATCATGAAATCTATTTCTGCAACTTCGTGGGGTGCAGATATTACTTACAGAACCCTCATCTTTTCCAATATAGATTATGGATCTATAATTTGTCCATCTGCAAAAAACTACGTATTAAACAGACTAAACCCAATCCATACCAATGGATTGCGAATGGCAAGAGGAGCCTTTAGGACAAGTCGAAGCCCCTCCGCAAGATAATCAATTCAATACAAAAAAAATTAATTCCCCCAAATCAGTATATCAAATATTAAAACAATACCTCATTGTGATAGACTTCACGTTTCCCCTGGTAAATCGTGATACTAATACTAAAAGACCGCCATGGCTTCCTTCCAAAATAGCCATTAATACAAGTCTTGAAGAATGCAGGAAAACTGACACATGTCCACAAATATACCTAGCTCTCTTCAATGAATTGTCATCTAACTACAGTCAATACAACACTATATTGACAGATGGTTCCCGAACCATTAATGGCTCTGGATGTCCTCTAAAGCTCTAAAAAACATCGAAGATAAGTCAAATTCAAAATTTGTAATCTACACTGATTCGAGAAGTGTTCTAGAAAGCTTCAGTAGCACCTACAGACTACATTCAATAATCAAAAAAATCATCTATCTGTATAATGAATTGTTAAACATTGACAAAGAAATTGTGTTTATCTGGATTCCCTCATATATCGGTATTACTGACAACGCATCAGTTGACAGGGCAGCTAATCTAGCTACCTCCTTACCATCAATATTGTTTCCCTTATAATATAAAATGATATAAAATTATACTCTTTCACAAAACCAAGAAATTGTGAGATAACTAATGGAAAAGTTCACCACCTAGTAAACTGTACATGATCAGGAAATCAGTTCTTGAAGACCATGCTCCTTCCCTCCAAAAAAGAAGTGATCAAGTGCTACTCTCTCGTTTGAGAATTGGTCATTCAGCTTGACTCACAAATATCTAATAGCAAAGGAATCTCCAAATCGCTGTGAAACATGTCATCTGCTCATCACTATCATCCATATATTAGTGCAATACCCACATTTTAATTATTTAAGAGAAAAATATAACTCTTTCAAACAACATTCAAACACTTTTGAATGATAAAAGTAATGTATGTAAAGTCATTCATTTCCTCGTTGAGCTCAGCCTTCATAAAAATCTGTAAACTACTGTAGGTGTTCATGTATGTTTAAAGACTCAACTATTTATCACCGACACTCCAAGACTTTTAATGCAAATGTTGAGATTAAAATGTTTTAATGATATCACCTCAGCAATATCTAGTACATGTTACAATAAAATAAAAAAAACAACAAATAAAATCCATTGGATGCCTCGCCCTCTTGGTGGAAGTCTGAGTAAATATTCGTGGTAATATATGTGTAAATGTATAAACAGTACATACACAATAATGTACATCACCCAATTACTGCAAAATACTGCAACAGAGTTAATCTCTGTTACTACATGAATTATTGTTCTTGAAATGCTTATTGTTTACATTTAATTTTCTTATGCACCTCTATGGTTTGTACTGCTATTACTATTTCAAACCCAAGGCATGTGTCAATAAAAAATATCTATTTGATGCCTTCCTCCAGGTCAAGTGTCTGACCTATCCATAATAATGTATAATAACCTCCTGTATTTGTCATATAGTAACGTACTACAGAAATACTTTGTAAATATATGTGATTCTGTATTACAAGCTTGTGGTCGCTCAAGACTTAGTTGTTTAAGAGACCATTATAAATAAATTATTTTTTTAAATGCTAATGTACGGTGCATTACATTCAATGTGCGTTCTTGATAATTACTTTCATGTAGTTTTACATTAAAAGTAATGCAGAAATTTCTGACATTACTTGAAGAAGCAAAAGACATGACTACCATTTTTACACATACAGGACACACACACACACACAAGTTTTGAAAAATAATATCATCCCACCAAAACCATATACGTTATACACACACGACTATACACAAGTTTTGAAAAATAATATTAAGCTACGACAACTCCCCCAGAAATTGCCTTGAGGCGAGGGGCAGATCGCAAAATGAAGTAGCCCTAGCGTTGGCATAATCTGAAATAGCTGCGACTTTGTTAGAAGGTGGGCAAACTGCACATTCTGCTTTGAAATTATCATTGAATATGTAAATCAACTAAATACCAGCTTGCAACATCGCCAAAACAGTGCAATGGCCAAGGTATGAATATTGATCGCTTGGGACGAATGCACGATGGCTATAAGAGGTCACTGGAGGCACTGGACAGAACGTTGAAAGATTGATCGACATAACAACCAAAACATTTTTGGTGGAGCCATGATTTTGATGTCAAGTGATTTTCGTCCGACTCTTCCAGATATGCCCCAATCAACTGTTGCTGACGAACTAAACGCATGCCTAAAATTATCAAATTAGTCGCGACACGTGAAGACGCCAATTGACAACTAACACCCGAGTGTTTCTGCAACAAAATCAAACTGCAATTGTATTTTCGAAGCAGTTATTAGACATTGGCAATGACGAAGTCGCAGTTGACACCTCAACCGGATTCATCCCATTACTCACAGATTTCCGTCACATCACAGCTCCAAAGAGGAGCTTATTCAGCGCGTTTTTCCGAACACAGTGCTACAGTTCAATAACCAGAATTGGTTAAGTGAACGAGCAATATTGGCAGCGAAAAACAAAGATGTCGATCTCAATGCGACCATTCAGCATTTTCTTCCGGGAGAGTTGTTTTCCTTCACATCAATTGACACAGTTATAAATAAGGTTGACGTAGTGGACTATCCCACAGAGTTTTCAAATTCTCTGGAAGTGCCTGGACAACCAACTCTCAATTTGCAATTGAAAGTAGGATCAGTTTTAATCCGGATGCGTAACATTAATCAACCTTGACTTTGCAATGGAACAAGACTGGCTGTGAAAAAGCTAATGATTAACGTCATCAAGGCAACGATCATTAAGGGAAATTCATAGGAGAGGATGTTTTGATCCCACGTATGATGTTTTGATCCCACCGATGATTCCAATGCATTTACCACTTGATTTAGAGCGTCTACAATTTCCGATGCGTCTGGCTTTTGTGATGACCATAAATAAACCGCGAGGCCAGTCGTTAGACGTTTGCGGAATCAACTTGGAGTTTCCCTGTTTCGCACATGGATAATCTTGTATGTTTACGTACCGCAAAAAATTACAAAAAGCATAGTTTATCAAAAAGATTTAAATTGATGAACTATATTGTAACTGGATTGTATTTAATGCAGAATAATATATATTCATTTGAATTGTAAGCAAGTTTTATTTAATAACCACATTTGAAAGTGATATTTCATACACTGTATTGACTAAAAAACATTGTAGGTAGGTAAAAACGCAAAAAAAATGTAATTTTTGACAGTGTACTAATAGGACACAAAAAAATTAAGAACATTTTGAAAAAATGTACATTGGGCGACGTTAGATGGCGGCCGGCAGAAGTATGTGGCAAGTCCGAATAGCTGGTCGGGATCAAAAGGTATAGAAAACTATTACGGGAATGACTGTAGCACCGCTAGTTCGTTATCAGGGCCCGACAATTAACTTTTTTCGGCCAAAAATCCGTCGTTTGTGCGCGTAGCATTACATAATTTTCCATATTCTATGTATACGTATACTATTCTATGTATACTTCGTGTATACGTACGTAAACGAAAATGTCGGAGGCTATTACGCAAGGAAGGTAGTTTACAAGGGACGTAAGAATATAAAGCACTCATTATTGGGAAAACAACTTCAATTTCACTGTTATTAAATTCTTCCCAATAACTTTTATCTTACTATTAACACACATTTAGTACGAAACAATTAACACATACATGTTCAAACTCGTAGAAACTCTTTTAGATGTACATCAGTTCCTCAACTGATGGGAAGTTTTATCGTAAATACTTCTGAATTTGGGGTTATATATATTAGATATTGCAGCGCTCCTAAATACGAACAACTCCTGTGTACATTGGGTGTACAATGTCAGCATTGCTTTTAACCGTTTTAAATTGAGTAATTATAACCACGATATACCAGTTATACAATAGGATATCGTAGGAAATAACAATGCCTCACTACTTACGTCGCGAAACAAGGGCCTCCTGTTATTCAAACGTTAACAAAGGAGAGGGCTCATTTAAAAAGTGCGTGAGGAGTACAGACAAAATTAGTGGTGCTACAGAATACCACAGACTTTCCCGTATTAGTTCTCTATTTCCTTTGACCTCGGCTAACTACTCAAACTTGCCACATACTCTTCTTGCCTGCTGCCATTTAACGCCGCCCAAAGTACATTTTTGACATTTTCTTAATTTTTCGGCTTCGTAATTGTAGAACGGAAATATTATTTTAAGAATATTAAAGAACAATAAGACTTCTTTCCATTTGGCAATTTTCTTTGAAAAAATTGGAGCCATTTTTAAGAAAATAGCACTTAAGCGCTACTATAAATTCGAAATTTGAACCTCTTTTCACAGAAAACCACTGAGTTTTAGAAAAACTTCACATGATGTCATTTCAAACACTTCCAGTCACAAATACAATAATGTTTACAAATCGTTGGAAATGTGCATATTAAAGGCATGAATGATATTTCAAAAAATTACATTTGTGTAATTATAGAAAAAATTAATACAGCAAAATTAATTCCATGTCATCCTAAACTGTATTTAGCACTATCTGTGGGGAAAAAAATAAGAAAAAAATTGGGGTTTTTGAGATAGTGTTTGAGCGTTTCTGCAAATGCGGAATATTGAGCTCATTTTCACAGCAAACTGTTAAATTTTAAAGAAAAAAATTGGAGCCATTTTTGAGAAAATCTTGTTTTTGTGATTTTTATAAAATTGCATACACTGCACGCATTATTCCCCGAATACTTCTAAAATTTTCAAAAAATGTTCTTGATCTTATTGAAATGCAGAACAAATTTCATTTTAAGGAAAAATATCTATCTTCAATTTTGTAGTTGTAGGAAAACTCCGAAAAAATCAAACTTTTGAAATTTTCGAAAATTTAGTTAACCGTGAAAATCGGGCATATGCTACTTTTATAAGTATATTTGAAATTTGAGAAGTATAAAAGAAATTTACAGATTTTTTTTAAAATAACTTTTTGAAAAAAATTGACAATATCCTCAGGGCTTCATTAAAGTACCACTAAATTTTGAAAAAATGTTTTTCAAACTCTCAAAGTTTCGACTTGAGCCAGATGGACAGAGGTTTCTTCAATTTGGAAGAAATCTCGCAAATGGTTTAGGTTCTAGAAGTGTTCACAGTCACTGGACAGACGGACCGACCGACGGACAGACGGACACACGGACAGACGGACACGCGAGCGGACGAGCTTTGACAAAAAAAAATTCCGGTATCTGGGGACCCCAATACGTGTATTTCCGTTGAAATCTCGAAATCGATTTTCCGTAGCATTACATAAATTTCATTATACTACGAATATACGAGTAAGGGCCGGTTTCACCAAACAAAGAGTAAGAGTTTACTCCGGAATAAATCATGTTTAACTTCTTGGAGTGTTTCACCAACACTTTACTCGAGTGTAAATCGCTTACACGAGAGTAAATTCGAGAGTAACTTTACTGCAAAACTCCGTCGGGTAAAGTACGGAGTAAGCTCTTTTTTCAAAGTGCACATACCTCTGAAGTGTTGTTATGGCTCGCCAATTACGAATGATAGTATTTAAAGACGATTCCAGCAATGATTCGGAATATTATCCAGTAGTGCGAAGACAAAGGATGCGGGTGAGAATGGATTCGTTTTAATTATGACGATCGAGATTTTGTCACGAGGTTATGTTTGACCAAATCAGCTGCTAACTTCATCAGATACATTGTAAACTGCAGAGAACTTGTAAATTTCTTTTTCGCCTATGTCGATTCGAAATAAAGCTAATACGTACCGTATACGACAATAAAAGGAAAAATAATTACAGTGACTACAAGTACTAAAAAATATTTATTTATTTATTTATTTATTTATTTATTTATTTATTTATTTATTTATTTATTTATTTATTTATTTATTTATTTATTTATTTAGTAAAAACTGTATATGACGAATGGGGAAAATCATTTGCGCACGTTTTCTTCCAGTTCCAGTATTCCCTTCCAACATTTTAACTACAAATTGTTGAATGGTGAATAAAAGATTAAAAAATAAAACAAACAATAAATAATAATAACATGAATAATATTAATACTAATACAAATAATAATAATTATAATAATAATTTAGAACAACGCGAGATTAGCATCATTTGAAAAACTAAACATTTTCGTCCCTGAATTATAGGAAATTTACTTGCACCGCCAGCGGTAAACGAACTGCAAATTTGATTTTTTCTGCATTGCTTACAAAATAGTAACTCATCTCTAGAGAAGAAAAATGTATATATATATATATATATATATATATATATATATATATATATATATATATATATATATAAGAAATAAAGATAAAAAAACTAAGAAATAAACTATGCTCCCTCAAATCAACATAACACCACACAATATATAACGCCAAGACACCGCCAAGAACTCCGAAACTGAAATGAATGATAGAATATAATGAAATAATCAAAGGTTCGCGGTTCCCAGCGTCACTCTCGCTCACAGCCTCTTGAATCGCTCTCAAATATGCTTCGCTGATCAGTTGTTCAGCTGATTCGCGGAGTAAATAGGAGAGTATGTACTCTAGAGTAAAATTACCCTCCACAAGCGTGCTGAAACGCTTACATTCTACTCGAGAGTAACTATCGCAGAGTAATGTTTACTCTCGGGTAACTACTGTCAACTTTACTCGGCTGTTGGTGAAACCGGCCCATAGAGCCCTTACGACCCTTAATTACATTCAGGAATAATAATGTGTTTTGGTTTGTTTTTTCAGTCTCAGGGACCCAAAAACGTTTTGTTTGTCGAGAAATCGCGTTTCTTTTGCCAGAGCATTACTTTCTTTAGGCGTCTTAAGTAGAAAGCAAAAGGTCGGAAATTATACAGATGAGTGAAGGGGGAAGTTAAATTGTATGTAAATCTGGCGCTATCAAATTTCGCAATTTCAGTGTCATGAAATGTATTAAGCTATGAGCAAGGTTCTTATCATGAGTGGTCATGCATTGGATTAGAGTGTTGGAGATTTCCCAATCACCAACGGTAATTATGGTAGTGTTATCGTGAGGTTATCATGGAGCGGACGTAGTAACTCATTAGCTACGAAGACCAAACTGATCCCAGCTTCCTCATCGTATGGGTTCATTAATCTTTAACACTTGCATCCAGCAATCTCCTGTTGTGGCGTCGCGTCGAAAGATTGTAGTATATTTATAAAAGGATTATAATCCATAGTATGAACCAGTGCTGTTTTCTTGGGGAGGGAAGCGAGAAAATTCTTCCACATACACTATCTTGTATTGAGTATAAATCCCGAATAACCTATTTGCTTCGATGAAGGAAGAAAATTTTTTTTTTTAAAGTGCAAGCGAGTTTCCAATGCCATTGAGGTCTCGCCCGGGTAGCGTGTTTTTGGCTACACGAGACATTTCCCACGAAAACGTTCGTTCATTTTCCTGCGAACATTTCGAGTAAGAAGCTTAATTACTTTGCAAAAATTACGTACAATAGATATGAGGCGTATTGTCGTAGGTGTGTATTTTATCAGAATGCATTTTTGGTGTCATTGTTGCCATGTTCAATACTACTAAATTAACAATAATTGTTCATTACTATTGAAATGTAACAATTACATTATATTATATTAATTTAATAAAAAAAATGTTTAAGCAAAATAGATAAACATAATAAGGAAGGAGGAAACTTGAAATTACAAATGGCGAAGTAACATTTCCGTAATTATTAAGTGAGATAATTGTTAAAAAAGAAAGTTTTCAAATTATATCAATTATTATTCTAATATGAAGTAAAAATAAAATAAAAAAGTAGACAAACAAACAAAAAATAAACAAAGATCAATATACAAATAAAACAATACACGAATACGCAAATTCAGAAATAAAGAAATAAAGAATTAAAGAAATAAACAAATAAACGAATAAACAAATAAATAAGTAAAGCAATAAACAAATAATAAGTAAACAAGAAAAACAAATAAAAAGAAACAAATAAAAAAGAAACAAATATTCAAATAAAGATTGTTTGGTTTGTAGAATTTGACGTCAAAATTATATTTCTAATTTCACATTTTATATTCCAAATTATATTGTTAGCTTAAATTCTATTTTAATTAAATTACTAATAAAATCCTGTAATATATAAAATTGTATGTATAATTTAAATATATATTGTTATTTTGAAGCACTGAATATGGACGCAATGTGACTGAAAAAGTTTATGGCAAATAAACACCAGTCACAAAACAACGCGGCAGATGTAACATATTTCTACAATGATGCGAAAGTTGTAAACACCACGTCATTGCTTACCTTACAAAAATTGTGGTTAGTTACTACTAAATAACTATTGATATGAAATTATTTATTATTTATTTAAACTTTAGGCAGATTTTGGTGAAGGCTAGAGAAATCTAGCAAGAACGATGGAATGTAGAAATTTGTGGCACAGAACACCTATTCATCCCTAATGTGACCTACTACAAACATTTCAAACACATCAGACCTTCATTTGCCTTCGTGCAGAACATTATCGTTCATTGCACGATTAATGACAAGCCACAAAAGTTGAAACTGGTAGAATCTAAGTTACGTGAAAGCAGGGGCACCCAAAAGGGGGAGGGGGACACTAAGGTAACTTGGCCCAGACCCCTACCGGCCCCTTGCGACTGAGAAGAGGGGAACGACTGAGAAGAGGGTACGACGGACAAGAGGGTACGACGGACAAGAGGGTACGACGGACAAGAGGGAACGACGGACAAGAGGGAACGACGGAGATGAGGGAACGACGGTGAAGAGGGAACGACGGTGAAGAGGGAACGACGGTGAAGAGGGAACGACGGTGAAGAGGGAACGACGGTGAAGAGGGAACGACGGTGAAGAGGGAACGACGGTGAAGAGGGAACGGCGGTGAAGAGGGAACGACGGTGAAGAGGGAACGACGGTGAAGAGGGAACGACGGTGAAGAGGGAACGACGGTGAAGAGGGAACGACGGTGAAGAGGGAACGACGGTGAAGAGGGAACGACGCTGAAGAGGGAACGACGGTGAAGAGAGAAGGACGGTGAAGAGGGAACGACGGTGAAGAGGGAACGACGGTGAAAGGGAACGACGGTGAAGGGGGAATGACGGTGACGGGGAACGACGGTGAAGGGGGAACGACGGTGAAGAGGGAACGACGGTGAAGAGGGAACGACGGTGAAGAGGGAACGACGGTGAAGAGGGAACGACGGTGAAGAGGGAACGACGGTGAAGAGGGAACGACGGTGAAGAGGGAACACCGGTGAAGAGGGAACGACGGTGAAGAGGAAACGACGGTGAAGAGGAAACGACGGTGAAGAGGAAACGACGGTGAAGAGGAAACGAAGGTGAAGAGGGAACGACGCTGAAGAGGGAACGACGGTGAAGAGAGAAGGACGGTGAAGAGGGAACGACGGTGAAGAGGGAACGACGGTGAAAGGGAACGACGGTGAAGGGGGAATGACGGTGACGGGGAACGACGGTGAAGGGGGAACGACGGTGAAGGGGGAACGACGGTGAAGAGGGAACGACGGTGAAGAGGGAACAACGGTGAAGAGGGAACGACGGTGAAGAGGGAACGACGGTGAAGAGGGAACGACGGTGAAGAGGGGACACCGGTGAAGAGGGAACGACGGTGAAGAGGAAACGACGGTGAAGAGGAAACGACGGTGAAGAGGAAACGACGGTGAAGAGGAAAAGAAGGTGAAGAGGGAACGACGGTGAAGAGGGAACGTCGGTGAAGAGGGAACGTCGGTGAAGAGGGAACGTCGGTGAAGAGGGAACGTCGGTGAAGAGGGAACGACGGTGAAGGGGGAACGACGGTGACGGGGAACGACGGTGAAGAGGGAACGACGGTGAAGGGGGAACGACGGTGAAGAGGGAACGACGGTGAAGAGGGAACGACGGTGAAGAGGGAACACCGGTGAAGAGGGAACGACGGTGAAGAAGGAACGACGGTGAAAGGGAACGACGGTGAAAGGGGAACGACGGTGACGGGGAACGACGGTGAAGGGGGAACGACGGTGAAGGCGGAACGACGGTGAAGGGGGAACGACTATGAAGAGGGAACGACGGTGAAGAGGGAACGACGGTGAAGAGGGAACGACGGTGAAGAGGGAACGACGGTGAAGAGGGAACGACGGTGAAGAGGGAACGACGGTGAAGAGGGAACGACGGTGAAGAGGGAACGACGGTGAAGAGGGAACGACGGTGAAGGGGGAATGACGGTGACGGGGAACGACAGTGAAGGGGGAACGACGGTGAAGGGGGAACGACTATGAAGAGGGAACGACGGTGAAGAGGGAACGAAGGTGAAGAGGGAACGACGGTGAAGAGGGAACGTCGGTGAAGAGGGAACGTCGGTGAAAAGGGAACGACGGTGAAGAGGAAACGACGGTGAAGAGGAAACGAAGGTGAAGAGGGAACGACGGTGAAGAGGGAACGTCGGTGAAGAGGGAACGTCGGTGAAGAGGGAACGTCGGTGAAGAGGGAACGACGGTGAAGAGGGAACGACGGTGAAGAGGGAACGACGGTGAAGAGGGAACGACGGTGAAGAGGGAACGACGGTGAAGAGGGAACGACGGTGAAGAGGGAACGACGGTGAAGAGGGAACGACGGTGAAGAGGGAATGACGGTGAAGAGGGAACGACGGTGAAGAGGGAACGACGGTGAAGAGGGAACGACGGTGAAGAGGGAACGACGGTGAAGGGGGAACGACGGTGACGGGGAACGACGGTGAAGGGGGAACGACGGTGAAGGGGGAACGACGGTGAAGAGGGAACGACGGTGAAGAGGGAACGACGGTGAAGAGGGAACGACGGTGAAAAGGAACGACGGTGAAGGGCAACGACGGTGAAGGGGGAACGACGGTGACGGGGAACGATGGTGAAGAGGGAACGACGGTGAAGGGGGAACGACGGTGAAGAGGGAACGACGGTGAAGAGGGAACGACGGTGAAGAGGGAACGACGGTGAAGAGGGAACGTCGGTGAAGAGGGAACGTCGGTGAAGAGGGAACGACGGTTAAGAGAGAACGACGGTGAAGAGAGAACGACGGTGAAGAGAGAACGACGGTGAAGAGGGAACGACGGTGAAGAGGGAACGACGGTGAAGAGGGAACGACGGTGAAAGGGAACGACGGTGAAGGGGGAACGACGGTGACGGGGAACGATGGTGAAGAGGGAACGACGGTGAAGGGGGAACGACGGTGAAGAGGGAACGACGGTGAAGAGGGAACGACGGTGAAGAGGAAACGACGGTGAAGAGGGAACGACGGTGAAGAGGGAACGACGGTGAAGAGGGAACGACGGTGAAGAGGGAACGACGGTGAAGAGGGAACGACGGTGAAGAGGGAACGACGGTGAAGAGGGAACGACGGTGAAGAGGGAACGACGGTGAAGTGGGGCGACGGAATAACCGAGACGATAAAACAACGGAGACGATGGATCAGAGGAAAAAATGATCGATGGTGACGACGGATCGGCAGAGAGGACGGAGTTACCAATGTCTGAGGAATATGATGGAATGACGGAGATAAAGGAACGTAAAGGAACGATGCACAGAACGACACAAGGATAGGAACGACGGACGCATTCTCAGGGAACGTAGTTTGACAAAGCCTACGGAACGACGGAGACGAATCACTGAAAAAAAGGGGGACGAACGAATAACAGAGACACCAGAGTGACAGAGGCCTTGAAACGACAGAGGCAACGGCACTGCAAAGACTAAGGAACTACAAAGAAAAGGGAATGACAAAGACGAAGTAACTTTGGAATCGAACGGATGATGGAACCGAGGGAACGAAGGAATGCTGCTGACGAACACACAGAGACGGAGGAAACACGAAGATAAGGAAACGATGGAACCAACGGATCAAGGAAAGCGAAGAACCGATGTTGACGAAGAAATGTTCGAGACGAAGGAACGTAGTAGACGGAACGACAAAGACGATAAATCGTCTCTGACCTCAGACGGATGCTGCCTATGGTACGAAACAAGACGAAATAACGCAGACGATAGACACAACGCAACGATTGACATGACGGAATGACGGAGATAACGGAGTAAACGGAAACGACAAAACGACACAGACGATAGAACGACACAAACGATTGTGGCGTCTTTGCCGGGGCAATAAATCACAGACATGAACGATTTATAATTTACTGACTATTTATTTGAAAAAATGCTCCAACACCTGAATACTACGTACAATAATTACAATAAACAATATTGACCCGTTACTAGAAGGACTGTTCCTGGTTACCACCACCGCTGGCCTGATAATTAGATATCTTATTCGGTGTGATGCACCAGTAGCCTACGTCAGCATACAAGCGAGTATGCCGCACTTCACGTCTCGACGTAGCACGCTCCAGTTCCCTACCTCAGTAGCCTATACATTAAGATGCAGCGCCGCGCAGAACTCACACAACTTCCTACCGAAGCGCCCAACAATCAGAACAAGGAGTTTAGGTCCGGGGTTCGTTTTTATTACCTTAAGAGCCGGCTGCCGGAACTGCGTCATCTCGCTGTTTCCGCCGACGCGTTTCTGCAGCTAGCCTGTCTACGGGGTTCCAATGTTTGCTGCAAGTGGTTCACAAGTGGCCACCCACGACACGGCACCCCTCCCTAGGTTGCCAATGTTCAGCCTGGCGTCTCTTCCCGCCAGCGCTGACCATGAGCATGAAATGCACGTGGCTGATATTTTTTGTTATGTGTGTACAAGGCGACTGATATGACGCCAGACGAGCGAACGACCCCGACGAGAAAACGACCCCGAAGAGAAAACGACCCCAACGAGAAAACGACCCAGACGAGAAAACGACCCCGACGAGAAAACCCCGACGAGAAAACGACCCCGACGAGCGAACGATCCCGACGAGCGAACGACCCAACCGAGCGAACGACCCAACCGAGCGAACGACCCAACCGAGCGAACGACCCAACCGAGCGAACGACCCAGACGAGCGAACGACTCCGACGAGCGAACGACCCAGCCGAGCGAACGACCCAGCCGAGCGAACGACCCAGACGAGTGAACGACCCAGACGAGAAAACGACCCAGACGAAAAAACGATCCAGACAAGACAACGACCCAGACGAGACAACGATACAGACGATACAACGACACGGGCGAGAAAACGACACAGACGATAGGACGACACAGACGATAGGACGACACAGACGAGAGAACGACACAGACGATAGGACGACACAGACGAGAGAACGACACAGACGAGAGAACGACACAGACGAAAGAACGACACAGACGAGAGAACGACACAGACGAGAAACGACCCAGACGAGAGAACGACACAGACGAGAGAACGACACAGACGAGAGGACGACACAGACGAGAGAACGACACAGACGAGAGAACGACACAGACGAGAGAACGACACAGACGAGAGAACGACACAGACGATAGGACGACACAGACGATAGGACGACACAGACGATAGGACGACACAGATGATAGGACGACACAGACGATAGGACGACAAAGACGATAGGACGACACAGACGATAGGACGACACAGACGATAGGACGACACAGACGATAGGACGACACAGACGATAGGACGACACAGACGATAGGACGACACAGACGATAGGACGACACAGACGATAGGACGACACAGACGATAGGACGACACAGACGATAGAACGACACAGACGGTAGAACGACACAGACGATAGAACGACACAGACGATAGAACGACACAGACGATAGAACGACATATGACAGTATTGTTGGTTCTAGTTTTAAGTGGGTAGCAGATATTTTGAGATGGCAGGAAAGGAGGTAACTAGATACAATACATGAAAGATTTTTTAAATGGATCCTAGGAATAGACTATTGCACAGCTGTTTACATGGTAAGATGGGAGACAGGGATAAAAAATGAGAATAGGGAAAGGTTAAGGAATAATTTTCTTGGAGTTTTCCTTGGAGAAAGTGTCAAGGGTACAAGGAGAAAGTGTAGACTAAAGCAAAGAATTGATCGAAAGGGATAAACATCAGTTATTGCATGAAAATCATGAAAAAACAAAGATTTCCAAATTTATTAAATGGTATAAAATTATTAAAATGGTGTTCCCAGCTTGTTGAGAGGTAAATGTACGGAAAATTATAGACATAGGATTGTAAGATATTGGATACGTAATGAAATGAGAGCGAGCAAGTATTAACTCCATAATGAGGAAAAAATGTACGATCTGTGAGATGGATGAAGATTGGGAACATTTCAAAGAGATGTCTGTTTTTGAGAAAGGTAGAATGTGAACATGGTGGAATATTCAGGATAAGGTGAGGTAATTATTATAGGACAAAGATGAAAGGTGTGATTGATAAAGACAGTAAAAGTAACATTAAGTATGGCTTCGTATCTAGAAAATATTATATTCTTGTATGTATTCTGATTCTTGTGTGTACTGAGTATTTTGTGGATTTTTATTATTCAACTGTTGTATTTTTACAAAGTAAAATAAAATTCAAAATTCAGGTATCTAGATTCATCAACGGCAACGCTTGATCCCATACCTATCTGAAATTCACTGCTGACTCGTTAACACCCACGTTTGCACTGATCGTACTACCTACATTGCTATTTAGTACTTCATTAATCTGACATGCTTCATTACAACCTATATCTGCAGCTTTACGTGCTCTGGTGTTCTTGGCTTTCGTCGGGCACACTGACTGTATTTGCCCAACTTTATCGGACCGAAAACATATCAGTTTGGGGAATTTATACTCCTTCCTATCGTGCAATATAAACATTCTCGACTAATTTCTACTTGCTACTGCTGTTTTTTCCTAACTGATGCTTATCCCTGGGCTCAGAATGATGTACTTGTTCAATATCTTCATGAACTAGAGGCTCCATTTGCGGCGCAGTCGATGTACTTACCTCGTGAACGGATGCTCGGAGTTACGTACTTCATCTAACGGCGGATTATTTCTCTGCCATGCTTTACTTTCTCCAGAGATGTATGCCCCACAATCTCCCTAATGCACTTCGCATATGATAGCCCACATCCACAACTCAAACCCCAGTCACTCCCTAACCTTTCAAATGCACCACCCATTGTGCATGCATCTGCCTCGGCAGCATTCTTTTCTGATAAACTTTGTACCCGACAGGTATTACATGCGGCTCTTTAATATAAAACTTGTTAAGATAATCCATAATCTAGATACATTTCAGATTCAATACGAGTTCGTGCGGGCTAAGCTTTAATAATACAGTACGGCACAGTAATCGAAATACTTAAAAATAACGAGCGCTTGCTGTTCTCGTTTGTTACCTTGTGGAAGGCCAGGTGATGCAAACTCGATGCGTACGAGCACCATTTCTCCTTGCGCTCGTTGAAACTGGTGAAGAATGTAGCCCCTGTCGCCGAGAGCGGGTTTTCTGACGTTCCCGCACTGGCAGACACTACAGAAGGAACCTGACGCTGAGCAGCTGGCGCGGCTATGGCCATGACCGCTTGCAGAAAGGGCGCGTGCCGTTGTTTCTTGCGCTTCGCTCGTACTTCCTGCCATTCTTCCAGCCGTTGTATCTGTTGCTGTTTTAGCGTTATCAACTACGACATCTGATCGTCGTTTTCCTCGTCGCCAGTATAAGTGTTGCTTACTTAATAAAACAGAAAATGCCAAGTTTGAAACAATTTTATTTTTGTCTAAAGAACCAAAGAATAAGCCTTTCCAGATTGCCAGAAGTTACAATCGCCAGGAGAGCCCAAATCAACACTAGTTCTACAAAACACACGACCCAAGTCCCAAAGAATGTCCAAGTTAAAGCAGTTTTCAATACAAAATTCCTACTGCAAGGTCGCTGCTACAGAGTGTGAACACAACCTGGGGTCGTCGGCGCTGGGCGGCTTCTCCGCGGTAGCCCCCTCCGTCGGGGAGGGGTGGCTGCTTTACCCCTTCTCCTGCTGGAGAGCGGGGATTCTTCCTAGTCACCCGGTCGCTCAGGCGTGGCGACGGGGCACTCTTCAGATTTCCTCTGGCGGCGGTCCGATCTGCCATGTAGCCCGTGTCGCCGACAGCGGGTTTTCTGACGTGCCCGCACTGGCAGACACAACAGAAGGAACAGCGGAAATGAAAGAACGATGTAGACAATCGACGTAGACGACGGATTGAAACGACGGAACGATGAAACTAAGAAACGCTGGGTTGACGGAGACAACGCAGAAATCGGGACAACGGAGACGAATCACGAAATGACGAGAAGGGCCGAAGGAGAAGAAGGAACGAGGGAGACCAAAAAACGACGGAGACCAAGGAACGGTAGAAACCAAAGAACGACAAAAACGAAAGATTGACGAAGACGTTGGAACAACGGAGTCTTAGGATAGTGACGAAGAAACCACGGAGACGAAGAAACGACGGGGACGATGGAACGACGGCGATGAAGAAACGACGGAGACGAACGATTGATCGAAACGAAAGAATGACGGTGACGATTGAAGAGGTCGGTCCGATGAAGTCGGCTATTAGGGTCTGAGAGGCGATTGGACGAGGGATAGTGGGGAATAGAAAACTGAGCAGCGGTGAATTCATTGCGCTTTTAGTGTTGTCGAGGAGGGTGGGGAGATAAATTACTGGATGTGGTGGAAATAGTAAACGCAATTGAGATGGAGATTGTAGCGCAATGAAGGTAAAAGGAGTGAAGTCACTAGAAATGAGAAAAGAGATTGAGCACAGCTTGGATGTTAGGAGGTAGTGAAGCAATTGAAGGGAGAGAATGCGATTTTGACAATGGAGAGGATGGACTTTATTTGAATGAGGTGGTTCATTAGGAAATGGAAAGAAAGCACCAGAAGCGGTGGTGATCAGGAAGGAGATATGGTGGTGGTGATCAGGGCAATCAGCGGAGACTCACGTCGTGTCTGTCATTAGGTTGGCTGAGGCGTCCGGGGAGGTGGATGCGGTTAAAACATTAAAACAAAGGAGGCAATAATGGAATGGCAATAATGGATGGAAGCAATGGGGATTTTCAAAGCAGACGAATACGACGGAACAGAGGACGCAATTAAGGATGGACAAATGATCTTGATGATGGAGAAATTTGGGGCGGAGGAGGCAATTGACGCGGACGGGGGCGGTGGTGATGCTTTCCATGCTGGAGATGAATTCCGTGGGGGAGGTGATTTTAGCGGTAGGAGGTAATTGTGGTAGTCGAGTGTGAGGAATCGAAGGGCTGAATGCTGGAGACGCATTTAACGATGTGTAAACGGAGAAGGTAGTGGAATTAGTCAACACAATATAGGTGATGAAAGTTGTATTGCTTTTATCGAACCCAATTAATGTGACGAACCGGTTAAAGCAATGAAAGTGATGAAGATAAACTAACTATTGATGGAAAATGTAAACCACGATGTGGTGATGAAAGCCAGGAATTAGATGGAATGATGGAAGCGGAAGATGGACGGCATTGTTGATGTTGAAGCAAAATGTTGCTAAAGGCAGATAAGATGGTGGAAGAGGCAATTTTGGTGGTGGAGGCAGTGAAATAGTTGATTTGAATGTAATTAGACTTTTTTGTGACGGTGTAGATAGTGATAACAGTGCCAGTGCAGTGATAAGTGTGTCAGTGCCCTGCCATGAAGAAAATAGAGGAGGTTGAGAAATGGCAAAAGGGACAGTGGAGGCGGAAAGGGCTGTGGATTCAGCGGAGATGGATGTTGAAATATATGTGGAGGTTGTTGAGACGATGGGCCGGCAAATACAGTTACGGTAGATAGAGACAAAAGAGGAATGTAGGTGGTAAATGCCAAGGACGCAATTAGAAGGCGGTGGTTGCGATGGAGATTAAACCCACGATAAAGTCGGTAGAAGCAATAAAGTTTGTAGATGAGATGGTGATAAATGCGATGAAGCAATTGAGACTGTAAATATGACAAAGGCGGCAGATGTGACGGAGGAGGTAGATGCATTGGAGGTGACAGTTGCATTAGCAATAGATGCGATGGAGACATTAGATGCTATCGGTGGCGGCAGTTGCAACATAGTGATAGATGCGACGATGACTATAAATGCGATAAAGGTAATAGGTGCATTTAAGACAGTTCGATGCGATGGAGATAGAGGCTGTTGACGCGATTGAGGTGATAGATGAGAGGGAATGCGATAGAGGCAAATTTGTGTTGCAGATGGCAAATGCATTGGAGGCGAAAGATGCGACGCTAGGCGCAAACGTGATGAAGGCGATAAATACCGTGGAGGATGTACATGCGGCAGAGGTGGTAGATGCGATGGATGCTGTAAATAAAATGCAGGTGGTAAATGCGATGGGGGCGTGTTGTCTCCATTTGTTCCTTCTGGGCGCACTTTTTGCAAATCCCCATCAGTTAGCGCACGTTTAAAAATGTGTTTGTGCTGTTTGATTATTTGTTTGCGCTGTACGTTAGTGTGTGTTGATTAGTGGTTTGTTTGCGATGGTGGTAGAGTTATATGGGGAATGTTCGTTTTAGTAGTAGTGGTGAATGGTGGTGTGGTAATCCTGGCCCTCGACCGGGACCAAGAGCGCGAATCGGTACTTTATCCTCCCCTCGTGGCCAGGGTAGGGTGTGGTGAGGGTGATGGGGGTGTGTGGATTGAGGTGGTGAGTGTAGTGGTGTGATAGTTGGGTGTCCTGCCCAAAAGAGGGTGAAGTCCCGGCAGCGCGTTCTGCCACCCACTTGTGGAGGACGGTGGTTGGCTTTAGTGGTGGTGGTGGTGGTGGTGGTGGTGGTGGTGGTGGTGGGGTGTTGGGGTCGCAGCCGCTTTCCCTCTTCTCAATCCTCTTAGAGAAGTTTGTATCATGCGACGGATTTAAGAAGAGCTATGCGAGAAGAGGAGAGTGGGAGGAGATTGTCCGTGGTTGCGCATCTGTTGGATGTAAGGAGAAAGAAAAGCGGGATGAAGGAATGAACACTAATGAGCGCGAACGTGCAAATCTCTCCCGTATACGAACATACGGAGTAATATACGTAGTATAAGAAAAGTTATGTAATGCTGCGGAAAACTGATTTCAACAAAAAATGCACGTTTTGGAGTCCCCTGATACCGAAAAAGTTTATTTGTAAATTGTTCGTCTCCGTCGGTCCGTGTCTTGTCTCTGAACATTAGCGCAGGTTTTTTTCTAAACTGAATATTCCCCTATTGAACTGGCATCATTTGCTGCTCTGCAATTTTGAAAAACATACTTTACATTAAGACCCTGCTACATTTTCTGTGCAAATGAGCTCAAAATTAAGCATTTCCGGAAACACTTAAACGCCATTTTGTCAAAAACTGCCCCATGTTTTGTCTTCAAACTTTTTGTAAGGATAGTGCTAAACGCACACTACAAAATGACATAAAATTCTATTCTAAATCTGTATACTATATCGCTGTATTCTTTTTTTCAAATATTCAAAATTGTATTTTTTAAATATTTCTCAAGTGATGACTGCACATTTCCAGCGATTTGTATACATTATTGCATTATTGCTTCAAATGTGATTCAATACAGTTTCTAAAAAAACTCAAAAGTTTTCTATGAAGAACGGCTGCGCTTAAACGACACTTTTGCAAAAATGTTTTCAAATTTTTCAACGAAAATTATCATTGATGTCAAGATTTAGCTCTTCTATGTCATATTCCGGTTTCACCATTAGGAAACCGAAGAAATTTCAAAAATGTTTTGCGGGCAGCGATAGATGGCAACTGTTAAGACTACAAGAGATGTGACAAGACCGACCAGCTTGTCCAGACCAAAATGTCCGGGCATTGGCTTCACGATTCACGGTTGCGTTTTCGCGGCTCGGTCCGTCGTCACTCTGGCTCGGGGTCGGACACTTATAGTCATGACTCCTTGCGATTGTTTTGAGATGTGGCCATGGGGCAAGGCATTCGGGGGGCGGCACGACGGCAATGTATCCGCTGGCATCTCCCCACCCCCGCCCCACCCTGGCAAGGCTCACCTACTCCTCGTGTCCCTGATCGGAATCGCAATGGCCGAACTAGAGTCTTCAGATCGTCTCGTAGGTTTCGCGAGTGACGTGACGCTCCCCTCTTCATTTCCCGCGATTGGCGGTTTCTCCCACCCTATCGCGGTGTCGTTGACGGACTCCCGCGTCTTGCCGAATTCTGGGAATCTCGAACGTCATTCAAGTTCCGAGAAAAGGGCGCAGCGGCGATGCCTTGCTCGAAGGGAACCGGCTTCGTATTGTCCCATGAGTCCCGGAAGCCTCCTGGCGTGGGAGCCTCGAGACAAAAGGGTTGGATACCTCAGCGTCCCAGATCCCCTGAAACCTTCCGTGACAGCGTTATACTCAATATAATTTTGTAAAATACTCGTCGCCACCTGACGCGTGCGTCCCATTACACTACACACCGACTTCACTCTGGTTCGCGACCCGGCCGAACAGGCTTTTTGAAATACACCCCGTGTGTTCCACGGTGCATGGTCTGAAACCACCTTACTCACCCTGGACACGGTGACGTCATCCAGTCGTGACGTCACAGTAACGGTATATGTTCCGAAACCACCTTACTCACCCTGGACATGGTGACGTCATCCAGTCGTGACGTCACAGTAACGGGTCCGAACCCCCTCTCCACGCCTCCGCACGCTCACGTGATCTGTTGGCAGCTTGACAATCCAATCACAGCACAACCACGTTACTTTGGTATTCCTACCTTTCCCTGACGAAGCCGTCACGACGCCGTCCTAGCGACGTCTTGAGGGCTTGACGCCCTTGTGACGTGGTCATGACGTCCTGGTGACTTCTTCCACTCGTGATGCAGCCGTGACGCCTTGGTCATCTCTTCAAATCGTACCGCATCCATGACGTAGTCATGATTCCGTCACGGTTCCTCTGACGTGCAGACGATGCCATGGTGACGTCTTCCCGTCATGACGGCCTCGTGGCGAAGCCGAGACATTAATATGGTCCGACCACAGCCCTCTGACCTGGTCACGACATCATCCAGTCGTGAAATCACAGTAACGCTGCATGGTTCGAAACCATCTTATCCTGGACATGGTGACGTCATCCAGTCGTGACGTTACAGAAACGGTGCTTGGACCTTTTTCAGTGCGATAATCTGTGAATATTCTGAACTAATACCAATGTACCTTATGTGAGAGCTTCCTTTAAAGGGCTGGAGTGCTGTAGGCTATGATTTATAAGCATAAAACTTAAAATATTTACAAAATAATTAGTTTACTGGACTGTTTTTGCGTGGCTTTACATCACCGATTCAAGAGAACATGAATGTCAATAGTTTAGCTACGTGCTACAAGATGTCTGAGATCTACTACGATGTCATCAATGCACAGAATTGCGTATTTAGAGGACTGTTTATTTCCACTGTCAGTTGTCTAATCCGTAATAATTCTGGCTTTTTCTCTCCCGCATTTATAAAAGTAACTTCCATATAAATTTTAATTGCGTAAAGGCGTGAGTGCATTAAGTGTATAACAGACAAAATGTTTGGAAGGGAACATTTTCTGAAGGATGTAGTTAATATCGTCGTAAAAAGATATGAATGTTCGCATTTTCAGTTGTAGTAAATTAAGCATAATTATTATGTATTTGCACGTTGGACGAGCGACAGAGTGAGTGAAAACATATTGCCACTCTAAATTTAGGATTTACCTATGAATGATTAACGTGTTTTACTGAAACTGGCAGATGTAACAGAATTGGCCACAGATGGATGCATTTTTCTACAGAAGTGATTTACTATAGTTGAGAGTGATATCGTACCCATGTGTGTTGGAAGAGTGATTAAATTGTTGAAAGTTATGCAAGAATACTATTTATGGTAAAATAGCAGTATAATTAACGTAAAACCGTACTGGTAAAATGGATATTTGGAGGAATTGAATGTGTGACAATTCTGGGTTTTAAGGTTATATTTTTTTATATTAGACCATAGAACAGGGGTTGTCAAGCCGAGATCCACTGTAATATCGGATTTTTGGAAATATAATTATCTAAGTAGTTTATGGCTCCTTTCCGTCAGTAACTATTTATCAATTATCCTAAAGCAAGTACTCGAATTTAATTAAAATTACTTTATTTTTAAACGTCGGTTGACGCGGCACCATCAATTTCAATACGTGATAACTGCAATACCTTTATAAGTAAGTGAAAAAAATATTAAAAGAGTAAGTTTTATATCTTGGTTGTTAAAATAAAGTTTTATAATTGGTTGAAAGTTTTGGTGTAATTATAAAATTCAACAAAAAATGTGCGTGAGTACAAACATTTCATTTTTTGTTTATATTTGTGTATTATTTTAGCTTTAAAAGTAAAAGATGTTTGAGGACAGGAACCTGAATAGGAATAAAATTTGAATATTTTTTAGTGATAAAGTAATTTTGGTGAGTACAACAGACCGGATATCTTCAGATAGCAAGGCAGAGGCGAGGTAGGGCGGAGGGGATATGGAATAGATAAATGGGAATAATATAATAGATAAAAGTAGGCTCCGCCATAGAGCGGGAATAGATGAAATTGCTTTGTGTTTAATAAAAAATGTTATGGTAAATACCCCGGCAACGCAGGGTTCATCGAATATTTTCTATTATTTAATGATTCGGATCCTCTGGAAGATGTGAAGGAACACAATAAACAACTTTGTAAACACTCATTTTCCTTTATTTACATATCGTTTTACAGAAGCAAAGGCTCTGAGCGCCTTCTTAATTATTTCAATACAGATTTTTTCAAGAATGATAATATTACGATTCTAATGAAGAAAACGAATTTAGAATATGTCACATTGGGCCTATGTATTCATCTGAGGTATTTTCACAGAACTGCTTTTCTCCCACTTTCTCTCTCGTCTTGCCCTTCCTTTCTATCAGACATTCTCAAATATATACATTTGAACTCCCATATGACATAGGTCAAACGTTTCAGTGACACAAGATAGTAATTAACAAGTACATATGACCATGCAGGTCATACTCCACACGAAAGGTGAACTGACACTGTGATTATTGTCCTTAGTGAAGGATAAATTAAAATTTCAATCTAAACTAGCGCCTCGTTGAATTGTTTTGTTTCATTAACTTCGCGTGACTGAAATATAAAAGAGAAACTCGATAAAGAATAGATTAGAATTACGTATGAATTCATCTATTCCGCATTATGAGGCTTACGTAGTATTATACCGGAAAATGAAGTAGCTTACCAACGAAGGAATGTGATAAAAATGAAATAAGGAAAAAATACTCTTAAGGAAAATGACGAAATGAATTCTGCTTAACCAAAATGAGATCACCTGTTAAATTTTGAACATAAAAGAATCTGAAATACCTTAGCTCACAGATTCATAAAGGAAATGAATCTGGAAACACAATTTCATCCCATTTTTTATGAGAGATTCAGAAGTTCGCAGGTGTGATAAGTATTTTATTTCTATGAGTGATTTATTGAATCATATACCGATAAATTACGTCCAGGGTGCTGACAATAAGTAATATTAATTTACAGTTTTGTTATCACAAATATCACAAATACGAGCGATTAAATGCAGATTTCATCATGACTTGAACTAACAACGTTATTTTAATTTTTTCAAAATATCTTGCATTTTGGTTATCTGGAAAACATTTTTGTTTATCATTGTATTTGGAGAGAGAAACGGATTCCCATGACAAGTATCTACATAATATACAAAGTAATTTTGTATGCGTTTTTCAAAGGTCTCTTGTTTCCTGTAAATGCGCCGTATTCGACTAGATTCCACTACAAATTAGTGCAAGTCACGTAAATACCTACTCCATCGAAATACTGTATATAATATCGTACCAACTGTGCCTTCGGAAGTAGAAACTGCACAGCTGAAAATTCATGGTTCCTCGGGGGAACGCACGCACGTGCATTCATGCATACATACTCGCGTACGGTATATTTACGGTGAAATGGCGGCGAAAAGTCAGGGGGGATCCTAAAGCTGTTAATACGGTCGAAGAAAGTTTCCCCTTGATAGCTAGGCCCCTGAGTTCATCGCGAGACGGGGCGGGGTTCTCCTCACGTTTATACAAACATGCACTCACGTTTATACAAATGCACACCCGTACATGCATGTGCGTGCACACACATATCGGCACACATTTACTCAAAATCTTGATACTAGGATGTTGCTGTTCAGAAACCGGCCACAACCCCGAGGCGACGGAAATCACTGTAGGCGAAAATCTGCTGATATGGTGCACTGCGATTCACAGCTATGGTGGAGACGAAGGAACTGCCCACCTCGTATGGCTCCATCACGTGTCCGAAGGATTGGAGACTGCGAATGACGTTCTACAGGAACAGTGCATCCATACCGGGTGGAGATGGAACAGATAAAAAATAAAAATAAAAATAAACCAATAAAAGCATAAGGAAAACAAAATAAAATAGATAAAGAAGAAGAAACAGATAAAACATAAGTAAACACAAATCAATAAGTAAACAAAATATGTCTAAACAAGGAGGGAAATTAAAAACGAAATATATTTCAAGTAGTCAAATAAAAAATGAAAATAAACCAATAAAAGCATAAGGAAAACAAAATAAAATAGATAAAGAAGAAGAAACAGATAAAACATACGTAAACACAAATCAATAAGTAAAAAAAATGTCTAAACAAGGAGGGAAAATAAAAACAAAATATATTTCAAGTAGTCAAATAAAAACTATAGAGGTGCTAAACTCGGTGGCTCGTTAGCATGATCGCCTACCACGGCGCAAATCCGAGTTCGATTCCCGTCCGGGCAGAATTATAACTGTGCGCTTTCCTTACAAGTGTCCCAGAATCTATTGCTGTGAGGGGATGTGAAAGGCCTCCCTAAGGTTGAACCAGAATACACCGTGGAGGGATGTCTTCGTGCTATCCTCGCGAACATGTTATCCCACGTCCGAAAGGCTGCGATATCGCTGGTCGGCACGCAAGATTACGCGGAAAGTACTTGAATTACCCTTATGTGACAAATTTCATTCAGGGAAAAATCTCGATCATAATTGTAGTCGCAGGAAGACGGCGAAAAAATTGGAACTTACGTAATTACCGAAAAATAAGTTTTCAACGAAAATTCGACATGCAACATTCTGTTAAACGTCCTTCACTGCATTTCAACGACAAAATTTAATCAAAAGCAATGGAACCATTTTTTTAAATTTTGAAAATGTCCCATGTTTGCCATTTTCGAAAAAGCGGAAAAAGGCGAAAATGGGACTATCACCATATTCTTTTCCGTCTCATATGAGGAGAAAATTTAAAGAAAAAATTTGGAGCGGTTTTTGTGATCAATTTTTTAGAAATTGCATAAATTCAGACAGTAATTAAGCGAAATCAGCTCGTTTTCTCAAAAAATGTACATGTCTCTTCTTTTTTAAAGCAACTATTTTTTTGCAACAGACTTTGTTAAAAAAAATCTTGTCATTTTAGAAAAAAACAGAACAGCCGAAAATGGGACCAGCACCATATTTTAGTGTCCCTTATTACATATCAGGTGAACATTTAGAGAAAAAATATGGAGAGGTTTTTGAGAAAAAATATTGCCAATATTTCGCGAAAAATTGCCTATATTTCACACGAAAATTACATGTAAACTACTCATATTTTTAAAACAATGAAAAAAACCTATTTAAAGATCAGTCTTTAGGGAACAGTTTCCATTAAGAAAAAAATCTCTACCTTCAATATTATTCAAAAAATCTGTGATTTCAACGAACATGATACCACTATCATTATCTTAAGCGTGCTTTACTTTATGGCAAGAGCAAGGTTGATAAAAAAATGTGCCGTTTTTGAGAAAATTTTGAAAATGCTTTTGAGGATTGATGTGAAGTTCCCTCAAAAATCAAAGTATCCATTTGAAACTCTCAATGCCGCAAAATCATTTAGATCGATTGAGGTACATCAATTTCGAAGAAAATCGGCTGAATGTTTAGGCGCTAGCGTTGACCACAGACGGATAGACGATTTGCTGTCAATCGATTTTTCGGTATCAAAAACCTACAAATCATGAATTCTGGCAAGAGGATTTTTTTAAAATTTAGCAACAGGATTTATCCACTTTTTCGTTACCAAACCCGACAATAAGAGTTTTTTTCTGGTGAAAATTCACCGTCTTCGGGCGCATGATTACATAACTTTCTCTTCTTGCGAAGTACTCATAAGACGAAAAAGTAAAACGTCACGTGCATTTACTTATGAACTGTGCAAGGCACAAAAGTATTTGCAAAGAAAGGTATTCGTACCGAGCACCCGCTCGCCAAAATGCAAGTAATGCGCATGGGCGCTTGCTGTTTGACAAAGGTCAATCTTTCGATGATCACTCCACACGCAGCACTAGACACATAGCTAGGTCGAATTCAGTCGTCGTTTGGAAGATAATTCTAGCGCCCGGATGCTATGAACAGTAGTTTTCAGTCGTTTCTCCAATCGACACTTGGCGACGCAGCAGCCCCCGAGGGCTGCCGCGGCGCCTCCAGCGAACAGGCGGGAGCAGAGCCTGGAGTCGCTCACCTCCCCCGCCCCCGCCGCCTGCCGGTAATGAATTAACTTAATATCACAAATCGTAGAATATTAGTAATTTAATTATTTATTAGTATTAGAGATATTTACCAACTGTGAATGACTAATCAATAAAAAAGTTGTGATCGGAATGTAATGGTAAATGCACCTACGTACATATGAAGTACGTATTGCGTAAGAGAAGCAGTGAATATTTCTTTCAAACATGTACGTGAGAGAAATATTACCCTTCAAACATCTAAATTAGGGTCGCGTCTGGAGCAGGCGCCCTGCTTATCTTAAGATTTATCTTAAGGTCATGGGTGATAGGGCTCCCCAAACCGCCGTCAACGCGAACACGATCCAGACGTGGAAACAGGAATGTTTGAGAACTTATGAGACAGAGTTTTCAAAAGGGCAAAATTCCTCTGACAGTTATGTCAGTTTATTGCGTCTAGGGCATGCCGAGTTCTGGCGGGGGTGGCGTAATGGCCTCATAAATCTCCCAGTTTCACATATAAGGATCCTTTAGCGTTGATAACAGACAGACAGCCCAGAGACTTTGCTGTGTCAACTTCACGCTGCTCTGCAGCTCTACTTTTCAATTAAACTTTCATACTTCATCGGACTTGGTCTCTGTACTTGAAACCTCGCTCACCACCACGCTCCTCCAGGGAACTTAGCTTCCCTGCGAACTCAATATTTTTGCACCCTGTACTGGAAGCATTTGCAATTGCCTGCAATCGCTGCTAGTAGCACGACACCTGCAGCGAAAGGCATTACAGGAATACAGATGGAAATAAGCGTTTTTGCACAGAATTATTACTCACCAATCGAGTGCACAAAGTTTTGACAACGCTACGCTGCCTACTTGCTATCTTCTATACAATTTGCTGCGAATACCGTATCACTCGAATGTATTCCTATTTGTTTCATTTGTCAAAGTAAGAAATTATTGCTGCTTCTGACTATTGAAATGAATGTGGATGTGTATCATAGGTGCTTTGTTTTTGATTTGGACATTTTCAAGTACTGGCTGAGGTGTTAGTTGCGCAGAAAATGCAATACTTCAATATTACGTTGCCATTTTCTCGTGTCTGTGTTCTACTCGCACCCGACGACGTCACACCTGTACTACATTGACCAGTACTCTGACTACATTGACACCTTTACAGATTATTATTATTAATTTCTGCGCAAGTCTTTGACAAGTAACATCTGTAACAGACACATGTGTTATAAAGTCTTCTCTCAAAAACACTCCCTCTGCATTTTCCATATAGAGATCGCAAAACAAACTAGGCCTTGTTCGATTCCGGTTTTGGTGGTCATTTCCACTGATTACCTTAATTGATTGATTTTATTGCAGTGGTTTCTTGACCTTAATAAAATAATATTAACCTTCAATAAAATTGATTTATTTATTCTTAAAACCTTTTCTTTTGAAAATTACATCTCCACAAATGAGAAACTTGTTTCTATAAGTCTATCATTTCTACTATGTCCACTATAAGAGTTGACATGCTCACATTCTACAATTTTAATTATATCCGTCTCTAGTGTTAGAATTTACCAAAAGATTGTATATCAACTTTAAATTAAAGATTTAAAAATTGATCTCCATTTAATACGTATTTAGTCCACTAAATATTATTTTTCAAAAAATACCATACCAAAATTTACAACAAACAGACTTCTATAGAATGAGAAATACAAATTACGGTACGCAATTTGCTTAAAAACCCTAACAGTACTCCATTGCTTCAACTTTTCCAAAGCTGAGAAAATACAGTGAAAGAAAATGTTTCTTAGAATTAAATATTAACACAAGAGGAACAGTGGACTTCTGGAAACGGCGTCCTTGACAACTCTGTGGAATTCGTTTCTCATTTTTGCCATTACAATTGCTAATTCTGGTGTGTCGTGTTCTTTGCATATGACATTTTCGACTTGTTAATTACAAGGGGTTTTTATTATATTTGGTATGTTTTTGAGTAGTGTAGTTTTAGTACATGTACAGCTGGTGTATTGTAGCCACGTGTAAGATGCAATAAGGTTGGACAAGTGTAAGTGTGGACAAATTGGGAGTTTTTAAGGTATTAAAAATGTAAAAGGTATTTTAGATCAACATTTCTAACGTCATTAGATGATTTTCTACAAGAATGACTCGAAAAATCTTGGATTGGTCACATGCAGTCCAAGTTCTTTTAATGGTTATGACGCCGCGGCTCGCAGCAGAGCATTGGTTTAAATGGAGATCTTCCTATGTGCGGCGGGTTTGCGCCACTGCGGCGTTCGCCGCCGGACGCTCGCTACGAGAACCGCAGGAGGGCGTTCGCGCCACCGCTAGCAAAACAGCTTTAAATGGTAGGCCAGTCGCTGCGTTTTACCTGCTGCGGTCCCTTGTTCGACGACGCCGGAGGGTCGGCGAAACCTACCCCTCCAGACCCCACCCCCTTCCACGGCGGGCGGCGGTGCGGCCGTGGCTGCAGCGGTGGCGGCGTCGGAAGGGCTCTGCTGCCTGACGGAAGCGCTCCGACGTGGCGACGTGGGAAGGTACCCTTATATATGCTTACACGGACGAGGCCGCCAATACGATTTTTTTCAATTGTCGTGTGTGGACAGTTTTCACATTGGCGAAAATCGTCTCCATGGATCTGTTGTCCTTCGCGTGTTTCGGCTACATTCCAATCGTTCTATGTTTTGAGTTATTGTAGTCCTCGATAAGCGAGGGAAGCATGAATGTCCAGCGACGCGTGCCCTCGGCAGAGAAACGTCTCCACATGCGCTCTATGAAACGTGAAACGCTCCACGACGGCTGCCTTCGTGGTGGAAAACGCAGAATAATGGTGAATGGCGCGCGCGCGGAATTGGTGAAGGTGCTACTGTAAAATTCTGTATCTGTAATCGTCTGTTTGTAGAAGCATAGGCCTTCTGGGTCGCGCGCGTTGGAGAATGCGAGTAAAGGCCTTCGCGACATCTTCTCCTTTCTTAAGCGCTCCTACTCAAGGTACTTGGAGTAGACATCGATAGCAGTCGAAATGTATGGCATGCCCCGATTCGATTTCGCGAACGGCTGCATGTTCACCAGTCCGCCTGCCGTAGGTCACGAACCCTTTCGTAATTACACGTCGCCTGGTGTAACGACGTCGAGCTGGCGCGTTTCATTTGGTCGCTAACCCTTCTCGCACGCTCGAATGAATAATGCCGTTTGTTTTCCCACTTTGATGAAGGTTTATTTCATCGTGCAGTCTTTGTTTATTTTCTCCTTGCTCAATACTTCCTTTTCCCCCTCCTCTTCTTCCTTGTCTTCGTTTTGCTTTATTAATAACTTTTCCTCTTTTCACTCCCCCTCTGCAGTAGTCGCCCGCGCACCGTTAAAAGAGCCGCCCCAACAAGGTACATGCGCCGCTCACGAGAGGGCAGTGGAAGCGGGCGCATCGGTTCCGTCGCGCTCGACTAAGCGCCGCAGGGCACGTCACCGTATGACATGGCCAGCCAGCGAGCCTTTCGCCCGGTGGGCTCTACGACGCCGCGCAGCGAGCGGAGGGGCTGTCAGCGTCTTCCCGCAGTACAGTGAGCTTCGTTTGTGATTACATGATCGGCTTGTACAAAGGACTGTTCCCCCTGGACTTCGTTAATTGCGACTACCTTGCAGTTGGTAACAATGAGGTAGATGATCTTCTGGAAAATGGAGGAAAAATGAAAGGCGTAAAAAATATAAATATTTGGATGTATTTTGTAATAAAAAAGGAAATAGCCAAGAAGAGATTGAGAGACGAATACGTTTGGGGAGACACGTGACACGAAATATAAACTCCGTTGTAATAGGACGATCACACGCGTCAGGTTGCAACGCGTATTTCAACATTTGATTCATTATAACGTTGCTGTAAAGAGGCCTGAAAATGTGAATTTTTCGCTACCCGCGAGGGCATAGGAAGCGTCGGAGACGCGGAGGCATGCAGCTCTATAGTCTCGGTACAGGCGCGCCCAGGCGCATACGCTGACTCACCGGGCAATACGGACGCCGCTGTATCATAACCCGGCAATTCAGCTACACATGTTCTTGGAACTTGAGTGACGTTTGAGTTCCCACGGAATTTAGTGGGACTCAAACGGTCATCAATGACGCCGCGACTGGGCTGGAGAAACCGCGTGACGCGCTCCCTGCAGGAAACGAAGCGGTGGACGGCCACGTGACCCGCGAAGCTGATGGAGATAGCCACAACCTGTAAGCTCGGTCATTCCGACAGAGGACACGCCAGCGAGTAGAAGTGCCTTTCCGAGGTAGGGACGCGGGCGAGCTTCTTTGGCTCACGGGGGGACGTTAGTGAATGGACGTCACTGCATCGCCGCCGCCCGAATGCATCATCGCCACATCGCGGGCCGCCTCTGGGGTCGCTAACTCCAGGCCGAACGGACAATGACTCTTTAAGTGCCCGACCGCGAGCCCAGGACTGACAACGAGCCGACGTGCGAGCACCACAATAATGTGTTATTTTTTCCCAATTGTTTGATTGAACTAAACTTTGATAGATCTAAAACTCTGTACATTTTTATTTCATAAATGTTGAAATTACAGGCATTTATTATAAATGAATAATTCAAGCTAAATTCTACGAGCAATTATTAGTACCTTACCATTTCTGTAATGAGTCAAGCGTCACTTGATACAAGTCGTTTTGTATGTTGGCGAAACATACCCTATCAGATCTATAATCAGAGCAATTTTATGTGAAATCTGATTGTGCGTAAGGAAGTGTTGCGTAAGATTGGCCAAGCTGTTTGTGTGCGAGTTACCGAGACGCACGTAGGGCTCCCCCCTCCCCCGCCTCGTCCTGGTGTTTACAACCGCCAGCCGCCCTGCGCCCGCCGAAGGGAAGGCCTCGCTACTGGGTCGTGTTTACAACTGGCCGAGCCACCCTTCCACCCGACGCCACCTGTTTCCAGAACAGGTATGGTCTTGCAATAAGAAATATATCCAGAGCTGATAAATTGTGTTTAATGCGATGAAGTTAACGCAGAAGCCGGCGCCGAGGAGACACGCAGCTGCGTGTCGCAAGACAGTCGAGGCGGCGGTTTCGTCATTCGCTCGTGAGGGTGACTCGAACGGCCAACGGTCAGGGCGCTAGAAGAAGGGCCGACCGATAACAAGGTCGCAGGTCGGTCCACCCTGCCGCATGAGATGGCCGAACGGCGGCGCCCGGCGGCCGCAAGCAGGGCGAGCGCCCAGGCGTCAAGGGTCAACCGATAACAGGGTGGCTCGACTGCTGTACGCCACGTGACAATCAGACGCCGCCCGATAAATGCGTGGTACGCGAAGGCTCGGGGCTTACTCGCTCTCCAGCTGGGGAGGAGGACTGGTGCACGCTTGGGAACTGCACTGTGGTCATTTGCAGGACTTACAATTTTCCTTCATTAAAGAGCTGTTCGATAATTCAACTCGTTGAGGTTTTGTCGAAATAGGCAAACTTCACAGCACCCACATCTCTCGGCAATCCTCGCGTCTCAGCTGTCCGAGGACGGTTCGGGACAGAGTAGGCATTTCGGTCACTAAAATGGGGACTTTCATCGTAACCTGCAGAACACTTAGGAAAATTTCTTCCGTCAGTTCAGTTTGCACTTAAATTTGAAGTGGTTGTTCCCGAGGAACGCCAGTCTGGCGTGTATGTTATATTTTCACGTCTCATTACGTAAGAACTATTTAACCAAAATTAAATCAAGCGGGCCGAAAAGTTCAAGTCATGAATTTATTCCCGACTTCCCTGAATTTATCTGAGTCTGCCGCTACAATCAAAGACTTCCACTTGCACTTAAGGCTAAATGCATCGACACTAATTCATTTTGTCGCCACCACGTAGCAGCACCAAAATAAGCCAAAATCACTTTATTAATAACGTCTGAACAAGTGGTCCGATTTGCAATCCGTAAACGGCATGTGATTTGTATTTAATATAGAATTTACGCTACAAAGCCTCTTTGAAAAAAATTGGAAAATGAGTTTTGGAAAATTTTTTGGAGATAGTTCTGGGAAAAAGCTTTAAAAAATGTGGGCTTATAGCGCGATGGCGAATCCTGAATCCAACGCCGTATCAATTGTCCAAATCGACTGAATAGGCGCTGAAGAGTCGTAAAGTGAAATTTGGCAAAATACAATGCCCCCCTCCCCCTTCCGGAGCCGCCACCGCCCCCGTGCGTGTGAGCGCCGGCTCCGAGGGGAACAGACGCATTCCGTAAGAGGTAGGAGGAGCGGACTGGGAGCGAGCCAGGCAAACAGGCGGTTCTCTTGTGACCCGACTGGGATGTCAGATAATGCTTTCGCTATTTTCCGCATCACAGCATTTGTTTTATATTCTCGTACGTAAATACCTACGTAAATACTGAGTAACATATGTAGTATAGAGAAAGTTATGTAATGATGTGGAAAATCGATTTTGAGATTTCAACGAAATGCATGTTTTGGGGCCCTCTGACACCTAAAAACGTCCGACCGTCTGTCTACCCAACTGTGAACACTAAGGCCAAAACTACAAGTATTCTTAGAATTTTATCGAAAGTGAATATTCACTGGTCGATAAAAGCTTTACGAGTTCGAAAAATATTGTTTAAAATTTGGCAATACTTTAAATGACGCCCCAAAGACATCTTTTATGTATTCTCAAAAATGGATCCCATTTTTTTCTTCGAACTTTTTGTACGAATAGATGCAAATTTGTTCTCAAGGTGGCATAGGTCTGATGTTTACTGTTAACTTCGATTTTCCCTAATTAGTTATTTCACTGACGTCATGCATATTTTGGTCGTTTTCGTGTAATATTACATCACAAAACATACTAAAAACCAGAATTTCTAAAAAATGGCTCCAATTGTTTTTTTAAAACTTTTCGTAGGGATGTTTCTAATTGCTCTGAGTAAGATAACATAAACGCCGTATTGGTTTATTCTTCTTTATTTTACAAAACGTACACATTTTTTGTCATTTCTCTCACATTCTTAATATTTACATTACCTGCGACTTCTATACATTATTTCGTATGTTTAATTAATGTCTCATAAATAGAAACAGGAAAACATGTTGTACGAAACGTCAAAATATGTACGTAATATGTAATGAAAACAGTAAGAATATGTAATAAATATGTAAAATAGGATATAATATGTAATATTAAAATACACAATTATAAAACGAACATTTCCATAATACGAAATTAAATTTATAAAAAAATACGATATACATTTTAAAAGTGCTACAAACGTTTTAAAAATAATTTGAAGAGTTCAAATTGATCCATGCTTTTGTATCATACAACTTTCCCGTCAGTTGTAAAACCTTCATCTACTGATATTCAGAACGGTCGTTTAGTAGCCAGACAAGAGGCAATAGAAACCATCTATCAACCGGTTCTATCATTAGGGATGCAAAAAACTGAAAAAGGATCTTTAGGTGGCAATGGATGGCAGCCGGGAAGAGGGTGGAGTACAACGGAAAATATAGTCCAGAACAAACAAATAAGGAAACGAAAAAGTTCTAGAAAGTCTGTGCTATTCTGTAGCATCGCCAGTTTATTTTATTTCACAAATCACACTACTGGTGCTGTAATTGGGGCAGGTATTCTTTTATCCTCTATAACCGAAGTATAGAACTGAATTGATCTTGAAAAATTATGTTTCCAAATAATTCCAATTTTTACCTGGTCATCCTTCGAACAAGTTCCGTAAACCGATGTGACTTGGTGGATCAAGAATGACCAGTGGCAGCCATAGTGGAGATTGGTCGGGAAGTATAAAGCGAAAAACGGCAAGCGAGCCAATCAGTGTTACTGAACTTGGGCGAATAGACAACATTGCATTCGCAATGTTGTCCATTTGCGAACCACAGTTTCAGTGCCGCGTCGAATTTGGAATTCCCGGACCTCCTTCGCACAAGGTCCATAAAATTAGCAAAGCAAAGTTTAAAAAAAAAATTGGAATTAAACTCAAACTTTATCGCTTTTTTGTTACTAATTTGTTACGCAAAAATATGATCGCTCTTCATTTGAACTGCTATAAACTATTGTCAAACTGGACATCAAGTTAGCACCGCAAGTAACATTAACGAAGATAAATAAAAAATAATTACATGGGAAATTGTCGCTTTTTTGTGGCCCAGTAGTACCCAAAAATAAATTTTGTTGCTCTTCTGATACTACCTAAAACCGGAAATGCGAAATTTGCCCTCTTTGCGGCGGGTGACGGTGAAGGGGACGACTGTCCGTCGCATATAGGTACCACAGGACAACTTACACCGTGGTTTCAAAGCCGTGGTGGTCAGATTGAATCAGACGCGCAGAATAAATGAAGATTTTCGGCCTCACATAAATGATGAAGATTCACAATTGTTATATTTGTAGAAGAACCAGAAGTGAAGTTTGAAGTGATGGTAACAGTTTCATGGAAACAGTTCAATGAAATATATAAAGGACGAGCATATACATTTTCCTTTCGTTTTTCTCCAATAAGCCAAGCATATTATTACAACGGATTAATATCTCTGCGCGTCTAGCCGCTGCGAAGGATTGGGGTCTTGCAGGAGCTACGAAGGGATACTCACAGCCGTTGCTTTACTGGGGCGGGCGCCAGGCGTCATTGCTCCGAACAGACTATCCCCACGTTCAAAAATATGTTTGATACCCGCAGTCTTACACGTGCGCATACTGCCGTTGTTTGAAAAATACTCGCAGAATCATCATCGAATTTGGATGGTAGCAAAGATATTTATTGTTTATTTACGTCAAAAACAGTAAAAACTGTGGGTGACGTGTTACGACGAGAAGATCAAAATTAAGGGACTTGATTTGAAGTTACATGAATGTCCAGAAGGAAAACAAGGAGCCGTCTCAGCATTTGCTCAAGGATCAGAGAAACTAGACGAAAACCTGATCGAGATGGGGGTCATTGACTCAGAAGCTGAAGTACAATAATTGTTACAGGTACTTTAATATTATTGTCCAAATGATAAATATTACATTACACGTCACTCTTAAAATGAATATTACTTTCCTTTTGGATGCTAGTTTTAGTCTCTAAATGAATAGAAACAGGTATACAGTGTGTGAGATTTTTCTTGAGACATGAACTTTTGTATCGAATTAAATCGATTAATGTCATCTGGAAAAGTAATGTAAAATAATGTACATACGTGAATTTTTTGTAGTGAGCTGTTGATACTGGCACGAGGATCGTATAAGCAAATATCATAATAATTTAATTTCAAAATTTTAATATTCAAAATTAAAACATTTTTTACCACTTTTTGAAATTTGTCCGAAAGTTCGAAAACATTTTAAAAATTAGCTTCAGCTATTTTACTTGGGAAAAGAGAATCACAAAGTGAATTCTATTAAAGAGACAAACGCCGTTTTGGGATCAAAAATCGAGTCGTAGGACAAAAGTTCTCGTGCGTAATATCTGATCATTCTTTTCGGTAGTGGAATGATAACGGAAGATCTTAGAAGTAATATGTATGTAAAATAAGTTTTGAGGCGATGGAATATTGGTGATATTTACACAATTAGTTAAATTTTCTTTTTGAAATTAGTTCCAAATCGGAATCGATAGTGAGAAATGCCTCAAACAATTTTATGACTGTATTTGAAGGAAGACGGAAATATGTGAACAATATAAATTATTTTATACTATTACAGATGATATGAGACCATTTGCTTCTGTTACAGCATCACTAGTTTCATAGGTGGGTGAAAAAATACATTGAGATGCAAAGTGACGAAGGCATAAACCGACTGCCAGGCTTGCGTGTTCCGCAATGTGAGAGCGTAGGCTTCCGCGGCCGGAGTCAGTATTTACTTGGCTGTCCGGGTGACGCCGCGTCCATGGCGAAGGTGCTGACGATTCCGTCGGCCTTCCTCTTGTTCCCTTGGCTCCCTGATGAAGGTCTCAGAATGGCGACCGAAACGTCGGCACCTTCGCCATGGACGCGGCGTCACCCGGACAGCCAAGTGTATTCTTTTATTAAGGTAATGAATTTTTTTGAAACTTTTAGTAGTTTTCGCACAATATTGCGTGCAATATTTGCAGTTTTAAAGAATTAAATAAATAAGGTATTCTCAAAACGACTCCAAATTTTTTCTTTAAACTTTTGGTAGGGATTGGTCTAAACGCTATCTATAAGATGACATTATCTCCATATTGCTCTATTCTTTTGTTTTTTCAATAATTACAAAAATTTTTTTTTTTGACTAGTCTCTCAACTAGTTTTGAATTTTCCCCCAAGTATTTTTTCGGAACATTTACCCTTAGAGCCACCGTCACCCACTGTCGCTATCTCCGGCCGCGAATATGTTCGGGCGATAACGTGTTGAAAGACGATCGCCGCCAAGCTGGACTTCTATGGATGGCGAGAGCGCGTGTGCACGCCGCCGTCGCTGTCGAAACACCGAAACGAGAACGGCGATGCCCGCCGCCATCGATGTCGCAACCGCGACTAGCCCACCTCAAAAACCACCACCTCGAAAGCCGCCGCCTCGAACGCCGCCGTACACTTTCCCCTCGCCAGTGCCTCGCGCGGCGGTCGTTTACTGACATCGTGGGAGCCTTGTGAGAGCGTAGGCTCCCGCGGTCGGAGTAAGTATTTACTAGGCTGTCCGGGTGACCCCGCGTCCATGGCAAAGGTGCCGACGTTTCGGTCGCCATTCTGCGACCTTCCTCAAAAAAAAAAAAACAACAACAAAAAGAGTAGGCCTTGCACGCCCCGCACCTCTTCGGTTTTTGGCGTACAGAAGGGGCAGTGATTAATAATTAATTATTTACCTAACTTAACTTAGGAGAGAAGACGGCAACCTAAGACTCGTGAATGTGTTGTATCCCAACGTTCAGACGGCACGTAGTATGCCATGCACCCCAGAGCAAGAAAAGGCTTACGCATTCAATTAGAGTAGAGGACACGGCATTTTTATCTGTAACCCGATAAAAATTGTATTTTGGGACCGGAGGAAGCGGCGTCCTCTGTGACCCCCCAGAAATGGTAAGATAGGGTGTAGAAGGCTCGTACTATCGTCTGTCCCTTTGACCTCCACATAATTCTGAGGGTCACTTCGACCTTTCGCCCGCCCTGATATCTCGAGTTCCCCTCGCTCGAGGCGCGGACCCCCTTCCTTGATATGAGCCACCCGCCGCCCGCTTGCTCCAACCGGCAATGCCAAGCGTCACCCCCTCTCCAACCGCTATCTGGAAACAGAAGTGGGGGTAAAGTATAGTTTGTAAGAAAGCATTGTGTTGTTCACTACCATTTTAAACTTTGTATTGGAAATTTGTGTAACTTTGTATTGGTTCACTTCTGTAATAAACTCAGTGTGTTGTCACTCTCTGAGTTTCATTTCACGAAGACTGAAGAATCTGTCGACTAGCCATCGACATTACCTAACTCTTGCATATTGCATTTCCTATTAAAGTCCTTTCGATAGTCCTCGTGATTTTGTTTTTTCTCATTCACACATAATATTTCAACTCTAAATAGAAATCAAACTGCAGCGCGATTTACTTGGTAATTCAATATTTCACTTAAAGGTGTCAACATCAGTGTTGCCAACGTCATGAAATAAAATTATGGCGTAAAAAGCAAAAATGCCTTTGGGTTATGATATTTTATCAATTCCACCAACATAGATCGATTTGGGAGGCGTTGGTTTAATTCATGGCATTATCACTTAAATCGCAGCGCCAAAACACGAAAAAAACCGTTTTTGGACATTTCTTTAAATCTTCTAGCAGGATACGAAAACAAATTATCAGTTTCCCATCAGGACGCCGAGACGTGTTGAATGGCACCACCACCACCACCACCACATCAGCATTTCTACAATATACTTTATTCATACATTATTTGTATTTTTCTCCACTGCGAAGACGGAGAAACTTGTCTTCCCTCACGTAACCTTCCATTGTCTTCCCTCACGTAATGGCGCTGGTTAGTAGATACAATTTCGAAAGAAGGATTAAATTACAAGACAGAGGGGATTCAGTTGAGTTTTTTACATGAATTGATCTTCACTATTCTACATAATACTCAACATTCTCAGTAGATGTCGAAGGTGCAAGAAGCGAAATTGACTTACCGCATCGAAGCCTTCCTCATACTGAACAGACATGGGGAAGAGCTGGTGATGAAGTCGCCTGGCATCTACAGACTCCTTCACAGTCGTATTAAACCAGAGGTTGGTGAGAATTGCCTGCAACATTTAAAGGCATAGCCGATACGAACGTAGGAACAGAAGCACAGGCCTAGTTAATAATAATAAAAAAAATCTGTACAATTCAGTGTCCAACACGTCAAAATGTGCCTTTTTTGTTGATACATTTGAAACAATATTTTTAGAATATTTTAGAACTGAATAGTCAATTCTTGGACATGTATTTGTGTTCTTATATTTACGGTATTCCTGAAATAATTAGCCGTAAAATGTGGAATGAGGGTTACTACACTGGCATCAAAACCAGCTTCTGTGTGACCAAACCCGGCTCCAGGTCAGATGCGTCAGGTGGGCTGCGAATTAGACGGGTCGGCATGTATGACAGAACTATCATATACAACTTCCCACTCCAAAATATTTCTTGAGCGAGGAAAACTATGACATGTAAAGTTCAACTGATTTTCATGTATCGAAATTTAAATCCTTAACTTTTACCTTGATAACAAAAGATACAATACTTGTATCTGTAATGAATTGAGCACAATTATTGTGCTCACGCGAAAATAAGAGATTTTTTAAAATAATTTCCAGCAAACAAAATAGTAATTTATGAAATCAGATGAAAGGGTCAGTATTCCTAGCTTAGTTAGCAGCCGCGGACTTAGCCGAACAAAACCCTAAGGAGCAAGAGTATGTACACACTCTTCGGGATCACGTGCGCCAGGGTAAAGTCCGCCGGACGAGACAATTATCTGCTTGCTGCATGAGCCAGCGGAGGCCTCAGAACCTTGCCCCTTGACCACCCTGACCTTAGATCATCCCCAACCCTTACCCTCTGCTCCGCGGCTCATGACGTACATGTATGAATTCCCATTTTGTATAAATACTACAGGAGCGAGCTCCCAGAAGCTCATACTACGTATGGTTTTTGAACGAGGCGTTTAAGTCGTCATTAAACACAGTAAAACGTCATCTTGTGCTTATTCACGGCAACGTGAACCATTCTCAGCCTATCATCGAGTCGTCATTGAAGTTGAACTAACTTTACTCACGCAGCCCCCACCCAACTCCCAGTACTCCCACTCTTCCCCATACTTCCTTTGCTTCGCACCCCCACCTATGGACACACTCCCGATTGTGCACGATGCTATCAATTCCAAAAACATTTATCTTTTGCATAATCGGGCACTTAAAACTAAATTCGGCCTCAAAAATTGCGCTGGTGGTATGTACATATTAAAGGAGTCAATTTATTGCAAGTAACTTTTCCCGAGGTTGCTTTTCCTGGGTAAGGGGCGCCACCCTAGGGCCCTTAAGGAGCAGCCGCCACTGCTTGAACCCCTTAGTACCTAAAACGTATTGTTTTTTTCAAAACATGTGCCTCTTTGTGTCCAATACTAAAACGTTAAGTATTTGAGACTTTGAAAAGAATTCTTTGAATATCGGTGGTTTATTACACGATGCCCCTGGGACATTTAAAAAAACTCTTCAAATTTCTTGTAAGAATGTTCGAAGATTTTTGGACTCACTCGTTCATCTACAATTGAAGGGTTTGGGTGTAAAACATGGTAACCCACGTAAAAAATTAAACGAGATATAAGCAAGTGAACGTTTTTGCTGGAAGAGGTTTAAATGGGGTACATTAAGATGACAACAGCTGGGGGACAAGTATGCTCCATAATTTGGACAGTTTGAGAATCACAGCGCGTGGACAGCAAAGCGCGTGGATTGAAGCATACGAAAATGTTATTATCAAAAAATCTATATCGTAAGGGTTACAACATTTTACTCCCGTGTCTCCCAATTCTTGAAAATAGAGATTTTTTCATAAAATTAAATTTTGTTTTCCAAATATAATTAAATTGCCAACATTAGCAAGTTAATTCTTCATTTCATTGTCAATTTATTCTGTACTTCCCTTGTTTTCCATACTTTTACGACCAATAAAAACTTAAAATGGATTTTTATTGGTTTTGCAAGGGTTTTTACATACTTTTTTTTCTTCATCCAGGAGAGTTTTTTTTGAATTAGGGAAAATTTAGCGATCCCTGCTTCGAAGACATATTCGTGTGTGAGCGAGCCGTACTCACCAGGGCAGTGGCCGTGGTGATTTTGGTGCCGCCCGCGGCGCCCGTCACCAGGCGCACGTGGCCCGCGGGGTCCACCACGATGGCCGGGCACATGTGTAATGGCAAATGCACCTACGTACATGTGAAGTACGCATTGCTTAAGAAGAGCAATGAATATTTCTTTCAACTTGTACGTGAAAGAAATATTACCCTTCATGGTTGAATTGGGGTCGCGCCGGGAGCGGGCGCTCCGGCTGCGGTCACGGGTGATTAAACTACCCGAACCGCTGTCACGCTGACACGATCCAGACGAAACAGGAATGTTTGGGAACTTGTTAGTTTTCAAGAAGGGCAAAAGTCCTCTGACAGTTATGTCAGTTTATGGCGTCGAGGGCGCGCCGAGTTCTGGCGGGGGAGGCGGCGTAATAGCCTCGTTAAACTCTCTGTTTCCCATATAAGGATCGTGTAGCGTTGAGAAGAGGGGGGAGACCGCCTAAAGACTTTGCTGGGTGCACTTCACGCTGCTCTGCAGCGCTGTATTTTCTTATATTAAAATTTCATACTTCATCGGACTTCGTCTCTGTAATTGAAACCTCGCTGACCACCACGCTCCTCCAGGGAACTTAGTTTCCCTGCGAACCTAATTTTTATTGCATCCTGTACTGGAAGCAATTGTAATTGCCTGCAATCGCTGCTAGCAGCACTACACCTGCAGCGAAAGGCATTACATGGTGGCAGCGGCTTGGATTGAGGAGCACAGCGAATTCAATTACTTTCTGCTGACGGCCGGGCTGGAGAGACTTCGCGCCTGTACCGAGGTGGGCCGGAGCCTTTCTCGAGGGAACAACGCTCCAGAGGAATCCACAAGGCGCCGTGGTACCCGTTCACCGCCTGCAGAAGCCGAGTCCGTGGTTTGGAGGCCAGCACCAGCAGCCGCTGACGAGCCCGAGGGACGTCTTCGGTGATTAGCCGTTGGCAGCCTGCGCCGCGAGAGGGTCCTCTACCCTGAGGGGAGCTGCGAAGCCATCACTGGAGGCCCGAACTGCGCATCTTCAAGCCACCCTACATCTTTTTCTTGGTAAGAGGTTAATCCAGCCATGGCAGACAATGATATTGGCGATAATGAGGAAAATTATATATCAGTTATACAGGCAGTAAAATTAATATCGCGTAACTTTGATGGAAATCCCCGACATCTTAGAGAATTTATAGAAGGAGTTGAGGCAGCAACGGAAGTAGTACACCCCAATAAACGATCATTGCTTTTGAAATTCATTGAATCAAAAATTACTGGCAATGCTAAAGATAGGTTATTAGCACGAACAGAACGCGAAACTTGGGAACAGGTTAGAGCGATATTAGAGGAAAACTTCTCTGTACGGCGTACGTTAGAATATTACGCGGGCGTATTATTCACGTCGAAGCAGGGATCAAATGAAACAGTAGCACAATGGGGTTCGCGAGTAGATAGTATGGCTACAGATCTGAGAAGAGAAGTAAAAGGCAGGTTGGAAAAATTAGAACAGAAAGATAATGCGCGTTACGTAGAAGGAGGTCTGCAGTTAATAGGAGAATTCTTAAAGGGAACGTTTATTGCGGGACTGAAAGATGAAAGGATAAGGTATATTGTTAAAGCTAAAGGAGAAGAGGAATCTTTAGCACAAATAGTTGAAACCGCTTTACAAGAAGAAAGCGAAGTGAAATCGCAAAGGTATAAGAATAATCAGGGGCAATGGAATTCGCGATACGAGAATACGCGATATGATTCTAGGAGGCAACAAAGTACGCATATTAAAAGTGAAGTTAATGTTACTGCTGTAAATACTGTGAAATGTTATAGATGTCAGGAACTGGGTCATATATCTAGGGTTTGCAATAATGAACCGAAATGCGCCAAATGTGGTAGGCGAAATCATGAAACTAGGAATTGCAAACAGGGAAACAGGCAGTAGAGTTGCTTGAGCAGCCGCAAGTAACTCTACAAAATGGCTGCGTAGGTGATATGGAAACTGGGGGAAATCACAGCCGTGAAAGAGATTCGCGTGATAAAGATACTGTAAGGAATAGCTCTTGTGATAGAGATTCACGTGATATAGTTACTGTGATGAACCCTGGATGCGGCAAGGAGTCGCGGGAGGTTAACTGCGTAAAACAAGGGGACGCCTTTGATAAAACCAGTTACATGAAAAATGATTTGGGACCATACGAGGTATATGTATTGTGTCCGGAAATTAAGGGAGGCTTAGGAATAGCCTTAATTGATACAGGGGCCCAGGTATCATTGGTAAGGGAATCCTCATTAGTCAAAAATATTGCCCAAAGCGATGATGTAATTGAGATTCAAGGTATTAGTGGAAAAAATATCAAGGTAAAATGTATGGTAAATTTAACTCTGAATAATTGCAGTGAGTCAATAGAATCCAAATATTATGTTGTAAATAAATTGCCTAGAAATATTGATGTTATATTAGGACAAGATTGGCTTTTAGGAGTAATTATAGGATTAGGACTTTTAGGAGTAATTAGGAGTATTAATAGGAGTAATTATTATTTCAAGGAATAATTATGTGTTTACTAAAAATATTGCAATACCACCTTTCAGTGAGTCAGTAGTTCAATTCCCGACCACAGAAAAAGGAGTGAGATATGTAGAGCAACAATTATTGCAGCCAGGAATAGTCTGTGCGGCAACTTTAACGAATTGTGATAAAACGTTTCCGTGTCTTATTGTAAATGTCACGCCCGAAACGTTAATAGTACGAGAAACACCAATATTAAAGAAACCTCCGACTCAGTTAAATAATGCTACTGATAGGACGAATGAAGACGCGTTCACGAAGCGGAGAATAGAATTATTATATGATAACTTGAGATTGCATCATATAGAGGAAGGAGCTAAAGATATTAGAGACATATGTAGTGAATTTGTAGATGTTTTCAAATTACCAGGAGACAAACTGACTAGTACGACAGCGGCAAAACATTATATTCCCACACCCTCTATTCCTAAAGGTAGACCAATTACTTTAAAGAATTATAGGTTACCTCAGGCTCATCAGGAGGAAATTCAGAGGCAAGTAGAACAAATGCTAAATGACGGAATAATTACTCATAGTAAGAGCGAATGGAATTTTCCTTTGCTTGTAGTTCCGAAAAAGATCGATGCGACTGGCAAAAAGAAGTGGCGAATTTGCGTGGATTTTAGACGACTTAATGACGTAACAGTAGGAGATAGCTATCCTCTTCCAAATATTCAGGATATTTTGGATAAAATAGGAAGATCGCGTTACTTTTCTGCTCTCGATTGTGCCAGTGGGTATTTACAAGTGCCAATCGAACCAGAGGATCAATGCAAAACTGCATTTAGTACGGCTAGCGGCCATTATGAATACACGCGTATGCCTTTTGGTCTAAAATCAGCTCCTGCTACGTTTCAACGCATGATGAACTCTATTCTGCACGAGTCAATTGGTGACAGATGCTTTTGCTACATGGACGATGTGCTGATAATGGGAGAAACATTAGCCGAGCATAACAAAAAGCTAAGGGAAGTACTCGGGCAACTCAGGAAACATAATATCAAAATTGAACCCGACAAATGTGAATTTTTGAAGGTAGAATTAAACTACTTAGGACATGTGGTGACAACAAAAGGAGTAAAACCTGATCCGCGAAAAGTTCAATCAGTAACAGAATTTCCCAGACCAGGAAACCCGAAGGACATAAAGTCATTTTTAGGTTTAGCAGGTTATTACAGAAAGTTTATCGATGGGTTTAGTACAATAGCAAGACCTTTGACAGAGTTATTAAAGAAGGATGTCGAGTGGCAGTGGACAGAAAAGGAACAGAACAGTTTTGATTTACTGAGACAAAAGTTAACTGAAGCACCCCTTTTACAATATCCCGACTTTACCAAGCCTTTCATATTGACGACTGACGCTAGTGGATATGCAATTGGAGCAATACTTTCACAAGGAAAATTAGGTGAGGATAAGCCAATAGCTTACGCCAGTAGAACCCTGAACAAGGCAGAAATTAATTACAGTACGGTGGAAAAAGAGTGTTTGTCAATCGTCTGGGCTTGTAAACACTTTCGACCTTATTTACTAGGTAGAAAATTTACAGTCGTTACGGATCACAAAGGATTAATATGGATCTTTAATGTGAAAGATCCGAGTTCAAGATTATTGAGATGGACATTATTGCTAGAAGAATACGATTATGAAATTAAATACAGAGCAGGGATTAAAAATTGTAATGCTGATTGTTTAAGTAGATATCCTGTAGAATGTATGCAATTTAATGTAGAGCAAATAAGCAATGAGAGGAAAATAGCAATTATTAAAGAAATGCATAATTGCCCGGTAGGTGGTCACCAGGGAATTCAAAGAACTACAGAAAGGATAAAATTATATACAAGTTGGATGGGAATGGAGAAGGACGTAGCCGATTATATTAGGAATTGCAAGGTGTGTCAAATGAATAAAGACCCCCATCACAAAATAAAACAGCAATTAGAAGTCACTGATACTCAGGACGAACCGTTTTGTAAACTTTATCTCGATGTGGTAGGTCCCCTTCCAGTTACGGAAGACAATTTTAGATATATTTTAACTTGCCAAGACAATTTAAGTAAATATGTTATCGCTATTCCTATTAAGAATCAAACTGTGGAAGAAATAACAGATGCGTTTGTGAACAAGGTGATATTAATATACGGTATTCCAAACTCTATAGTCACTGATCAAGGGAGTAATTTTATGTCTGATGTATTCAAAAGAATATGCAAGTTGTTTAAGATTGAAAAAATCAATACCGCAGCGTATCATCCGGAGAGTAATGGAGCATTAGAACGGACTCATAAAACGCTTGTAACGTACTTACGTTGTTTTTGTGATCCAAAGTCTTTTAATTGGAATACGTGGTTACCGTTTGCATGTTTTTCTTACAATACTACTCCGCATAGTATCACTAAGTTCACACCTTATGAGATATTATACGGTAGGAGATGTAATATTCCAGGGATTTTACAAAGTACTCCACAACCTTTGTACAACTATGATGACATAATACAGAATGTTAAATTTAAAATGCAGAATTGTCATAAAATTGCTAAGGAAAGATTGATACAATTCAAGGAAAATCAAAGAGAGAAAACAAAAGCCAATCCTGTAAAGTTTAAGGTAAATGATTTAGTATTATTAAGAATTGAAGCTAGGCATAAGTTAGAACCATTATGGAAAGGTCCTTATGAAGTAAAGATGATGAAGGAACCTAATGCAATTATTCAAGAGGTGGGCAAACGTAAGCATCAGGAAGTACATACTAACAGACTGAAACCATACTTTTCTTCCGTTTCAGGGAACGAAACGAAGCATGAGGGCACTTAGGATTTGGGTAATATTAACGGCGTTAATATGGTGGTGGGAAATGGCAAATGGACAGGAAGTGAAGCAGCTACAATCGCAAACCGGGATTTATTTTGATGAAGCTGGAACTATCTCTTTTTACCCAATGCGATGGAAAGTAGTAAGCTATATAAATTTAGAACCAATTAAGGAGCTTTGGAAGAGTACGAAAGAACATCACAGAAAGGTAGCCGAATATTGTAATAAAGTATCGGAAGCAAATTGGTATCATCTGACAGACTGTGGAGCTTTTCAGCAATACATGAGATCTAAAACGTATTATATTGATAATTTGAGAGATTTAGTAAGCGAATATATAGTAGATTCAGAAAATGTCGAATCTTTCAATAAAAGAGCAGTAAGAACAAAGAGAGGAGTATTAAATTTGGTGGGAGAAATAGCAAAGGTACTTTTTGGAACTCTAACACAATCGGATGCAGAGGAATATAATAAACATATTTCAGAATTAGAAAAAGAGCAAAGCGAATTTTTACACATTTCCAAGGATCAAATGACGGTAATAAAATCGACATTAAGTTCTGTTAACTTAACAATTCAAAGAGTGAATCAAAATGAGAAAACATTAAAACAAAATTTGAATAAATTAGCTAATTATACTGATAACAAAGTTAATGCATTAGAAGTGGAGATAGAAAACATCAGTCAGATCAATGAGCAAATAAGAATATTGCAAAGAGGTATCGAGGAATGTCAGCATTCGTTTGAAATTTTGCTAGATGCTTTTGTCCATGCAGAGCAGGGAACGCTGCAGCCACAACTCATTACTACCGCTAAGATCAAAAAGGTAATGGAGAGCCAGGCACTGCCAAATGGTTTGGATTATCCTCCTTTTCCCCTTCCTGAACTCCAAAAGATAATGATTCCCCATGTGTACGCTTTAAAGCAATATTTGGTGTATGTATTAGAAATTCCTCTTCTCTCCCCCAATATCTATCATCTCTATAAGATCCTACCTTTTCCCGTGTCCAAAGGAACTAACACATAGTATGTATTTTTAAGTTCAAGCAAAGAGTTTATTTTTAGTGATTCCATGAGGCAACATTATGGTAAAATGTCAAATGATGAGTTGTCAAAATGTTTACAAACTAGTATGTTAAACTATGTATGTAAGAAAGAAATTATGTTGTAAGAAAGAAACTATGTACGTAAGAAAGAAACTATGATGTAAGAAAGAAACTATGATATAAGAAAGAACTATGTATGTAAGAAAGAAACTATGATGTAAGAAAGAAACTATATGTAAGAAAGAAACTATGTAAGAAAGAAACTATGTATGTAAGAAAGAAACTATGTATGTAAGAAAGAAACTATGTATGTAAGAAAGAAACTATGTATGTAAGAAAGAAACTATGTATGTAAGAAAGAAACTCTATATGTAAGGACGAAACTATATACGTAAGGAAGAAACTATATACGTAAGAAAGAAACTATATATGTAAGGAAGAATCTATGTATGTCAAGAAGTGTTAAAGTTGATGAGGTAGAGAAATTAATTGAACAACAAGAAAGAAATAATTATTCTTAGTGGTACGCTCATGTAATAACATGTAGTTCAGTTTTTGGCATATTAATTGTAATATTTTCATGTTGTTTTATGTTTTGATGTGTTAAAATAGGTAGAAATTGTACTTATTGGTTATGGGACAGATGTTCGCCAAAGAATTAATGGAAAGAAACAAGAGAAAGATTCTTAGTAATTATTCAGGAGCAGGGAGAATTGTGTTATAAAGCAACTGGTACTCGTGACGAGCAGTCTTCCACTGCAGAAATAAATTCCACAATATCTCCTGCTCACTCATCAAAATTTATCAGTATAACTGAAGTTGATGGCGAGAAACATCTATCCATATCCACACGAACGAGGAGCTCAAGTAAAGCTTTCCGTTAGAAAAGTTTTCATCTGTTGATCAAAACTTTTTCTAAGGGGGGAGGTGTAATGGCAAATGCACCTACGTACATGTGAAGTACGCATTGCTTAAGAAGAGCAATGAATATTTCTTTCAACTTGTACGTGAAAGAAATATTACCCTTCATGGTTGAATTGGGGTCGCGCCGGGAGCGGGCGCTCCGGCTGCGGTCACGGGTGATTAAACTACCCGAACCGCTGTCACGCTGACACGATCCAGACGAAACAGGAATGTTTGGGAACTTGTTAGTTTTCAAGAAGGGCAAAAGTCCTCTGACAGTTATGTCAGTTTATGGCGTCGAGGGCGCGCCGAGTTCTGGCGGGGGAGGCGGCGTAATAGCCTCGTTAAACTCTCTGTTTCCCATATAAGGATCGTGTAGCGTTGAGAAGAGGGGGGAGACCGCCTGAAGACTTTGCTGGGTGCACTTCACGCTGCTCTGCAGCGCTGTATTTTCTTATATTAAAATTTCATACTTCATCGGACTTCGTCTCTGTAATTGAAACCTCGCTGACCACCACGCTCCTCCAGGGAACTTAGTTTCCCTGCGAACCTAATTTTTATTGCATCCTGTACTGGAAGCAATTGTAATTGCCTGCAATCGCTGCTAGCAGCACTACACCTGCAGCGAAAGGCATTACACATGGAGGAGAGCGGCCGCTTGCCCGCGGCGATGAAGTTGTTGGGCGACGGCGGCACCCCGTACGCGCTGGTGATGTTCGGCGCCGAGAAATCGTCCATCTCGTCGTTGATGATGATGCCCGTGCTGCGAGATCGCACTTTCGCGCCGAATCTGCGAAAGTTGTGCATACAACACAGCAAATTATAAAGTAATACAATGAAAGAACGACTGCTAAAATAAAAGAATATACAATAAGAGCAACCTACGTAAACCTACACAAACATACCCGGCTCTCTTCAGAATAACAATAATATTAACAATAATAACAACAACAATAATAGTAATAAGTAATAAATAGTGGTGTCATTTCTAGAGTTTTCGAGTCGCTGAATTCAAATTTGATGCCTAAATTTAATTTTTGATAGTGATTTCTAGTGATTAAAAGTGACATTTTTAATTATTGGTCACAGCTGTCATAACAGTATATTTTAAAACTTTATTTACATGACAGCACATTTGAATTCAGCGTCTCAAAAAACCTATGAAATGACAATACCCATTATATGAAAGAAAAAAAAGGTTATATTGGTTTAAATTGATGACACTTGACAGCTAGGACTAACAAAAATTAATTTTTGATAGCAAATTCGAGCTCAACGACCCCAAAAACTTAAGTATATCACGTGTCATAATTTTACAAAGAAATTTCTAAAAGTTAAGTTCGAAAGCCACTTATTGTCAGAAGTGCCTGTGTGTTATATGTCAACTTTTTATCGGCACGGGTTATTTTGCTTGAAAAAATCTGAAAAAAAAAAATCAGGGCTAATTTGTCGACATTCTGCACCAATTTCTGGGTGGAGGTCGATAAAATTCCACCTTTTTGAAAATAAGGGCTACCCTAACAGGTAGGTGGTGATCACACGGTGTGAGGACTATGCCAGCTGTCTGCTGTCCCTCTAATGATTTATTGATACAGGCGGGGATTAACAGGCGGAGTACTACTGACTTCGCTGACGTGCCTGTTCCGGTGATCAAACTGACCATTGCCGAGCACAAAATGAATATTCTTCGACCGATCTGGCCCGACTCTAAGCCATGAGACTTTGAAAAGAATTCTTTGAATTTCAAGGACCTATTTTCACGGTAAACTTTGAATGTTCGAAGATTTTTGGACTCCCTTGTTCATTTACAATTGAAGGGTTTGGGTTTAAAACATGGTAACCCACGTAAAAAATTAAGCGAGATATAAGCAAGTGAACGTTTTTGCTGAAGGGAATTCAATGGGGTACATGAAGATGACAACAGCTGGGGGACAAGTATGCTCCATAATTTGGACTATTGGAGAATCACAGCGCGTGGACAGCAGATGGAACAATGAAGGGGGTGGTGAGGCGGGCTCCCTCGCCAGTCGAGGAAGGGATAGTGGAGATGACCCGGGGGACCGCCTTTGTTGCAACCCCAACGCCCCCTTTTTTTTGAGGACGGAGGCTGGTGGCGGTTTGCCTCGCGCGCCTAACCTGCACGTGGCCGTGACGAATTGCAACTGAATAGCGCACTGTGCGTCGGAATTTTAATTCCCGTGACAAAGGGGTGAGTCGAAACATGCAGGAGTCGATGAGACTCATCGCAATAATAATAATAACAATAATTTTAAAAACACACCAATCTAAATTAACAAAATTTAATTATTATTAACATTTAATATAATAACATTTTAACATTATGTTAACATAATTTAACATAAATTAACTAAACATTATTAAATGTTTCGTTGGCACCCACAAATATCAAGAAATTTATGGCGGTCCACGCCTGGGACCGATAAGCGTAATGGAGGGGGCTTTTACCGTAGTTGTCAAGTCTGTCCACGGAATCGCCGCGCACTAAGCAAAAAAATAAGCCCTTCAACATCGTTGAAGGCCGCAGCCTAATGTATCACGCTGCGGCCGAAGATGTCCACAGGCAAAAACCTGGGCTGGTTGTCATTACGAAAAAATCTATAACACATGGGGCTGTTCGGTCTGGCCATGTTAAGCTGCGAACGCGCTATGTCCGTAAAGTTAGCATACCCACTTATCACTAAATGGAAAAATTGTATCCCAGAATTTTGTTCTAATTAAGGAGTAATTTATACCCAAATTTAAACATTTTCTACTAATGCACAACATCAAAATATTCAACACTAAATGTGGATACGCTAACTTAACGTTAAGGTGGTTAGAGCGAGATTAGTGTTATGTTTAACATGCCTTTTTTATTGTATAAATCGAAAGATGAGTGGTTCATCTATGTTCTGGTAGAGTTTGAATCGATTTCACCGTCCAGTTTTTGCGAAACGAGACCGTAAAGTTTGTTTTAACATAGGCTCTTATGGGGACCTGAGAGATCTGACCTGAAATTTTAAAATTGTGAGAAAATTAACTGTTGAACATGCTTTTAAAAACTTTTCTTTTGGTAGCTAGCATGTCGAAAAATCAACATGCGCAATTTGAAGGAAATCTACCGTTTCAAATGGGAGAAGTTTACAAAATTATAAGCCTAAATCAGTCCAAAGGGAGACGTTCGCGCCCTTTCGAGAGGGTCGGGACAGTGACGGCAACATCGCGCGCCCAACGCGCTTTATTCAAATCGAGTGACAAGACCTTGCAAGAGTTCGTACATTCCTCTGGATCTTCTGGGATCAACTATGATATCATCATTCCTCGAGAACATTGCGTTTGATAGTAACCAGATATTCAGAAAATTGGAATTTTATGGATATAACGATTAGTGCGATCTGAATGAAATTATTCAATTAATATTTCCAATGACTCACTTTGATACTACTCCCTCAGAAAATGGGTGATCTTGAGACTTTATAGAATTTTTTAAACATTCAGTACAGTATTATTGTTTTGTAATGTGCCATACTGTAGCGGTACAGAATTATTAAGATAAATTAAATTGAGTAAAGTAGCCCTAAGAATTTTTTTACCGAAGATAAACATACGGCGTCACGCGCGCAGCCCCCCTTCTAGTAACAGCCACGATCCCCTGGCCCATTTCGGATGTTTATGACACCCCACCCAGCGCCCCAAGGAAGGAAAACCGCCCAGACGCAGCCACATCTGGAATATTTTTGAAACGCCTGTCATCGTGATCGGGGAAACCCAAATTCTGTAGCCGGGAGGCCCCTTCACAGACGTGGCCTATTTTCGAGACGGAACAAAGGGACACTGTATTCCGACAGAAACAGAGAGTGGAAAATTCCTTTACTCCCCCGGAGCTTATTGCCCAAATGTGCCAAAGGTGTTACAATACGTCAGTTTCTTGCTCCTGAACAATGATTATTTATTCACTTATTTGAAAATTATTCATATTCTCTTTTTTATTATGTAGATACACAGTGGATTGTCATTGTCTTTTGCACCACAGATGCTTACATAGAACTCAAAGCAACAATCTTTAGCATAGATCAGCACCTCAAACGGTATTGCTACTGAGTGGGCATTTAATTCAGAAAGAAATAGACTTTGCAGTGACTTCAAATGTGTTGCAATGATAAAATACTCTTTTGCTGGTGATAATAAAATGCTGGGGTTAAATAAAAACATTTTATGAAATGTAATGGTAACCATTCAATGTATAGGTGAATGCAGAGCTGGATTTCCTCCTAGCAAAACCAGGCTTGGGACACCCATCCTCGTGCACGGTTTTTTAAAAATAAATATTAAAAACTTCATAAAATGTTTTTATTTGAATAAGCATTAATCAAATATTTTACTGAACAACAATGTTTGATTTCAAAAATAAATTGAATGGAACAATAAGAAACCAAACATGTATTTGTAAATGATAAATTTAAAGAGCAATTTCTACTTTGAAAACAATTTTTTAATTTACATCTATATTGTAACAATATTTATTCTATCATAATTACTGTTTTTTACATTTATTCATAATTAGTTTTAAAGATTTTTTTGAATGAGTGCCCAATATAGTTTTGTGCTTGAAGGTCTATAGTATTTAAATCCACTTGGGCAAATTTAATAATTACATTTATAATTAATAATTACATTTTATTGAAATTGTAAGAGGAATGATATATTCAGCCCTTGGTAGTTTTAGTATTTTTATAGAAACTTCTTTTCTCTTCAGCACTATATTTTATCTAATTGTTTGCATTTTCTGAACAATAATAATGCATTTTGAATGATTCCCATCTTATTTTCAAAACATTTAAACCTTTTTTCATTTTGAGTGCAACATCAAGACAAACAATTACAACAGACTATGCCACTTAAAAATCTCTTTTGAAGATTTTATCTCCAACAATGGTATAATTTTAGTATTGAAGGTCTCAATAATACAGCTCTCAGAATTATCTGATGCAGTATTTTAATTTTATCAGCTTTAACTTGATGTGTACTTTACACAATAATTTTCATCTAAATGTATATCATAACATGATATAAAATTATGCTGAAAACCAGCAAATAGTTTCTATGAATTATATAACCGCACCGCTGGAAATAATGCGGCACATTGCAATTGCTAAAATAGTCCTAAAATTTCAATCAAAACTATTAAAACATTAAAAATTGATCATGAAGTTTAATTAACTAAGCAAAAATAAAATAGGGGAATAACAGAAAAAAACAACAAAATATATTGTGATAAGAAGGATAATAAGGAGCAATAGAAGTCAATGATTACGATGTCTGTCAAGTTAAATATAAAGCTTTATACAATGTTGGAGAGAACCAAACTTTTGATCTTGTTAAGCAATCGAATAATCTAAGGTTTGCCCTACCATTGTTAGCCACCTTAAGTTAGCATACCCACACACGAAAAACGCATGAATAATACTGTACTGTACAAATACTGTACAAAATTTATAGGTATGTGTCTATGATGTTACGTTTTATGACTTTGCTCTTACTAATTGTGTAATAGTGCTTTTTTATATTCAATCTTATGCTTCAATTTTTTATTCCGTGGCTACGCGATCTGTTGGTACTAGTTAACAAACTAGTCAACGGTAGCTCTTTATGTGGTATTAAAATGTTTTTATTTGACATCTATTAAACGAAATTAATTCAAATAATTAAATAAAACTCAACATAAAAGTCCTATTTGGTTTATGTAGATCCCACAATACCCACTTATCTCGCAAAAAATTATTTTTCAACGTAATATGGACTCTCTATCTACTAGGGAATATCTCGCTCCAACCACCTTAAGTTAGCATACCCACACACGAAAAACGCATGAATAATACTGTACTGTACAATTACTGTACAAAATTTATAGGTATGTGTCTATGATGTTACGTTTTATGATTTTGCTCTTACTAATTGGGTAATAGTGCTTTTTTATATTCAATCTTATGCTTCAATTTTTTATTCCGTGGCTACGCGATCTATTGGTACTAGTTAACAAACTAGTCAACGGTAGCTCTTTATGTGGTATTAAAATGTTTTTATTTGACATCTATTAAACGAAATTAATTCAAATAATTAAATAAAACTCAACATAAAAGTCCTATTTGGTTTATGTAGATCCCACAATACACACTTATCTCGCAAATAATTATTTTTCAACGTAATATGGACTCTCTATCTACTAGGGAATATCTCGCTCTAACCACCTTAAGTTAGCATACCCACACACGAAAAACGCATGAATAATAAAAACTAAATGTATCATAATTTTGTTCTAATTAAGCTATTCGCATGATTGATGAAACTTTACTTCGCGAGCAGCAAATGTTCTCTCGCATGTTAATGCTTATTTGATAGCAAAGAAATGTTCCTCTCTCCGTTTTCTATAGGATGAGATATTCTTGGACCTTCCATTAAATTTTTGCAGGTTCGGCACATATCGATACCACTAATGCCTGCTATATTTCAACCTTTGGCAATCTTTGTGACGTCACGCCTAGAAGGCTTAGATTCCTTTATCTTATACTATTGGCTCGTTCTGTGTTCACTGTGGTTTGCGCAGACTGACGACACTTATTTGCATAATTATTCATTTAAAATTAGCTCTCGCAGCAACAATTAGAAGTATTATTCGTTGTTGCTTGATCCCACTGAAGATTGTTTCTTATTTGCGTTGTGGGAACTTGGATTTAGCTTTTTGTCGAGGTCTGCAAGTGCTGTGTACGTAAATGTGGAGGAATAGGAGTGTACAGTGAAGAATGAAGACGTGTCTTCTTAGTTCTGGATTGTGATTTTCCTGTACCAGTATTTTCGTTATCAGCAGCAATATGGTGAAACATTTTTAAGTCAGCATGTTCAGCGACGTAGCTTTCACAAGAGTGAAAAGATTTATTATTATTTTTGTGACTATCACGAAAAGCTAACTGTCAAACAACATTAAATAATTACTTCAAATTTTTCAAGGAAGTGTTAATTGATCCAAGAAATCTCGGGATAATACTGAATAAATATTTATTGAAAATTTGTTTTCAACATCAATTGCAGAGTTTTTACACTCTCTTGTACATACGGATTAATATACGTATTATAGAGAAAGTTGTGTAATGCGGCGCGAAACTAGTAGTGCTAAAACAGCACATACTTTCCCGCATTTAGCTATAGTTATGTAATACTGTTTGCACTAGTTATGTAATACATTTTTGTAAATAAATTATAAAATTGGAATGATTGAAGTTTTAGCTATTCCTTTTCCTTTACATGAAGTCCCTGGGACATTAAAAAAAATAGCTCCAACGTTTTTGATTAAATTTTATTGTTCGATAGTCATCATCATCCTAAAGGCATCGTTCCTTGTCGCTGCTACAATGACATTCTCTCCTCCACTGTCCTTTTGATATCTGCATAGTTTTTTTAAATTGCAATTGGGATTGAAGTTGTTGCTAAATTTATATTTTAGGTCTCCCTCTTCCTTGTTTTCCAACTAGTTTACATTCCGAAATTGTATTTAATCATTTGGTATGCCTAAAATGTGTCCAAAGAATTTTTGTCTTCCTGTTCCTAAAGGTTTTTAATATATCGTCAATTACTGTCAATTAGCAATTGCAGTCATACAAATGTCTGAACAATAAATGTATTTATTGTATGTATGTAATGTATTGTAACTATATGTTTAAACATTTTCAAATATAAAATATCAAAAATATGTGTAGCACAAATATATGTAACAATTCCCAGGGGTCGCGACATCAGCTAGAGCGATTCGATAAAACTCGAGAAAATCGGTTTGCGCGCTAGCGTTGTGCACAGGCGGACGGACAGACAGACAGACAGACGTTTTGCGGTCAATCAATTTTTCGGTATCAAGGACCAACAAATTTAATAAATTATAATAAAATAAAAATAAGAAAAACTATTAAAATAATTGAGAACACAGAGACCTTTCTAGGTTTTTTTTTTTAATTTCTGATGCATAAATATTGATTAAGATGCCAGGGAAAGATGTAATTTCATTGTATCGAAAGTACAATAATCGTTGAACTTTGGTACAATGGTCATTTGAGTTTATGACATTGACGGGACTTCAAAAACTAATCAGTATTTTTTTACTTAAACTTGTAAATAAATACACATCGCAGGTTGACTTTGTAATTTGACATATTTATTACAATATTATGCGAAATGACTATGTGCATATACATCAAGCATGCTTCATATAACATAAACAATTACTTGAAATATGTGTTTCTATGATAGTATATAGGAATATTTCCGGAATGAATATCCCTTTTAACCAATCTTTCAGTGATAGTTCAGTCATACACAGTACATGCATACGGACATACATACGACGCAAGTCAATGACTTCAGTTTCAAAACCAAATCAAAACTTTGCAATGTTCTCATGGCTCTTCTATTCATCTGATTTACACAAGGAACGATGCACATATCCTTCTGCTTGTATTTTCTCACCAAAGCAAAACTTTAAAAGAGAGTGACTTACGGGGTTTTCAAAATAACCGATTACAACTTGCAGCAATGTTACGTAATAATGAATTGAATACATTTAAAAGAAATTGCTCGAAAGTTTCGAATTTGGGTATAAATTAGTCCTTAATTAGAACAAACTTCTGGCACATTTAGTTTTTATGTTTCATGCGTTTTTCTTGTGTGGGTATGCTAACTTAACGTTTAAGTTAGCGTACCCACATTTAGTGTTGAATATTTTGATGTTGTGCATTAGTACAAAATTTTTAAATTTGGGTATAAATTACTCCTTAATTAGAACAAAATTCTGGGATACAATTTTTAAATTTTGTGATAAGTGGGTATGCTAACTTTACGGACATGAACGCGCACACGTGTTTGAAGACTCGATAAGCAGAGGATGAGCGTTTGCTTCGAAGGCGGGGCGGGGCTTGCTCATTAAAATTGATTAACCGCATCATTAGCGCTGCTCGCAGCGATAGCGAGCCTGAGCATCCGGATTTTAATGAACATGCGGGCGCAGCGCGCGCGCGAGCATATTCAACCGCGGTGGATCGCGCAGCGCGCTATCAACCACAACAACCGGTCGCTGGCCTGGGGCGCGCGAGCTCAGCGCGCGCGAGCAGAATGCTAGATTCGTCGATTAACCGATATCAATGACGTTCTGTTTTCCTCATTATAATTTCCGGTTGTGATAATGTCGCCAGCGTGCTGTTCTTATCGTTATCGCTTGGGGTGCTCGAATGATTAAACTCTTCCCCTCATTAGTGCTGTACGTGTAATCTGTGTGGCGCAATGCGCGTGCGCTGTCTTAAAAGCAGCGACCAAATCTTGCATGTCGCTCGCGCGAAGGTTCGCGGATATAAATTGCTACCGGCATAGTTTTAACTAGCTGAAATCATCGAAAATATTTCATTTGATACATAGTAAAGGCTTCATAAAAATAGACAAAGTATCAGTGAAAGTCTGTAAAGAGTGTGGTGAATTTATTGGTTAAGGCCAAAGTGGTAGAATTACTACCGAAAAAGAAGAAATATGTATTTAAAAATTAAATAAAAAATAAAAAAAGAACTGTATCGTTTCTAGTAAGAGGGCAATAACATATAAATAGGTATTCACCGGAAGCAATTATGTCAGTAGTTAATTGCATTATTGGCTATTTCTTCACTTACGTGCAAATTTACGAAAAACTATTTGACTTTAATCACACCGTTGAACTGTGAAGCAACTATCTAGTATTAACTTACCATTAACCTATCATCTGAATTCTGAATAGGGTATCTGTAATTTTATTTCCATGTGGATATTCTAAATGTAGGCATCTTTATTCAAAAACAATAATATGTTGTAATTTTGAAAGCCACCATGAGTGCAATTGAGTCAATGGGGTTTGAATCCCGTATTGAATGAATCTTTTCATATTTCATCGTGTGAATATTGTCACATGCAGTTTGTCAGTGTATCTTTATGTCAAGGTGTACTTTTTCACGTTATTTATTATTTGCTCGAAGAAAATATACAGGATGTCCCATTTAACTTGACAACTTGAAATAACTCAAAAAATATGCGGTGTTCGAAAAATTGAGGCGAGACCAAATCTTAACAGTTTTGAAGGGGGGAATCATTCTATGCTAAAATCAGCACCCCCTGCCCCCAGCGGGTAGGGCGGTGGGCAACATTGAAATCTTAATTTCCGACTGTAATTGGAGAGGCAGAAAAAATGACGTGAAAGGCAACGTTAGTTGCGGGGTGTGGTGAGATTAGTTGAGGTGAGGTGATGTAAAATGAAGTAAGGTGAGATAAAATGAGGTGGGATGAAATGAGGTGTGAGGTGAGGTGAGGTGAGGTTTTTCCTATTAAGTGATTAATAATCCAACCGGTTGCGAATTTTTCAATAGAAATTGCCATTAATGATGGGAATTTACTCTTTTTTAATACATCCATATTAATAATTAGGACACCGAAAATCGAGAATATTGCAAAGAAATGTACGCTGGCTAGCAGAATGATAGCTGTCGGCAAGAGTATTTCGCTAGTCAGAAAAATAATAGAGACAAATTATTTCGGGAAAGTTCGTTTCAATCCGTACCACAATTAATTCTTATATTACGTTTCTCTTTTTAATTTCCTGTATACGGAGTACTATACGTAGTACAATGAAAGATATGTATGCAAAAATTGCGAAAAATGCGAAAATTGATTTCCAGATTTAAAAAAAAAATACACCAAGTAGACCTTGAAAACTGTGAAATGAATGTGTTTATCATAAGGATAAGAAGCAATATTCATTGGTATAAAGCTAATTCTAATAGAATTTGTATTTGCAGTTGCCAAAGCAATTCTTGTTAGTTAGTGAAACAGTTTCAATTTTTAAAGCTCTTGAACACTTCGTATAAAAGTTATTTAACGGTATAGCTGATTCAGTACCACATTTCCTTTGATCTTGCGTTAGACGTGTCCGTAGATGGCCGGCTATATATTGCTTTACTCTTTTTAAATATTTCGGTTTAATAATTAAAACAGAGATAATTGAGAAAAATTTAAACAAAAGTATTCTGGCTAGCGGAAAGATTGCAGTTAACAAGAGTATTTTAAAACTCAGAATAGGCAGGCCAAACCAAAGAATAGTGAAAAATTAATACTAACAAATCCGTTTCTAACCTTTTGAAGTCCGATGAATCGGAAAGTGATTCTTTTTTTAATGTCTGTCTACCCATTCATCTATCCGTCCGCTCGTTCTTCTGTCCGTCCGTCTGCTGTCCGTGTGTATTAATGTCCGTCTGACCGTCTGTTATTAAAGGGCTAGAGCACAAAATTCAACATTCCCACAATCATATGTCCAACTATCCAATGTCGCTTTTCCTTTGTTCTTGCGTTAGTCGTTTCGGTAAAATGGCCGGCTATATATTATGACTAAACAAGTAGGATTATAATTGATTTTAATAAGTTCAATATTTCCAATGTAGACTAACAATAAATTCTAATCGATAGGTTCTTAGAAAGACAATACTGATACCAGAATCAAGAATTTGGCTCTACGAAGGTGTATTTTCATGTTTAAAGGACAGTGAACGATAGTGCATATGACTTTCGTTGAAAAACAATTGGGTCAGAACTTTCGGAAATGGTGTTTCTTGCAGTTTTGCAATCTGAAAAATGCGTTTTATGATACTTCCGATGGCAATGTTTTTTGTATTTGTTTAGTTCCTTAGTTAAAAAGCAACTAGTACCTGTCGATAAGTCCTTAGAAAGGCAAAGTTGATACGTTGGGTTAATACGTATAATAATAATAATTATAATTATAATAATAATTATAATACTTGTGCTGTACCTCGAGAATACACTTCCCTTCTAGCATCCAGCATAGACCGCATTAATAATTACAATTCCTTGCTATCATACACTTATTCCTTGGGTATTTACAATTGGATGCAACATTTACTTCGTATAACACTGAGTGACATTCTGGTTGATGACAATATTTTTCGCTTAAATGATTGATATGTAATAATTTTTATAATAATTATATAATTAATTTCTTTCTTAAATCTTTTATCCCAAATAATAGATAGACGCACACTGGGGATAGAGTTGATAAACACTTGATAGAGTTGATTTGCTCTGTCCAGCGGCGAGGGTGGAAGCGTGGATTTTGTTAGATGTTGGACGAACGGCGCATTCAGGTTTGAAGCTGCCATTAGACATTCACAGTAAACCAAGCGCAATGTGTAAAATTAGAAACAAAAGCGGAATGGCTGCAGTGTTACAAGTTCAATTATTATCTGGGATAAGTGTACTATGAGTCATAAACATTCTCTTGAAGCTTTTCACACAACTATGCAAGAAATAAACGGCAATAATCGACTCTTCGGTGGTGCTGTTTTACTACTATCTGATGATTTCCGGCAGACATACCTGACATTTCTCGCTCCACTTATGCTGATGAAAATAACGCATGTTTGAAACAATCATTTTTATGGAAAAACGTTGAAACACTTCGATTGACTATAAATATGCGAATACATTTACATAATGATCCGATGGAACAAGCATTTTCAAATCAATTACTGGATATTGGAAACGGTACAATCAGACTACATCAAAATACGCAATGTATCCAATTGACAGAAAACTTCTGCACTATTGTTCATTCAAAAAATGAACTAATTGAGTGTATTGAGTGTAGTAAGTTAATAATGGGTGTTTCTATGATATCTGTTTAGTCAGAATAGGTCTGGTATATTTCAGAATAGGTCTGGTATGGCCATTGGCGCCCAGATAGCAGGGCTGTTGCTCTCGCAATCGATAGTTTCTAGTATTTATTTGTCACTATGTAATCAAGCAATTCCAACAGAGGGCATTACATGTAAAATTAATCTGCTGTAGAAATTAGATTACAGCGGAGAGGAATATTTATCTCGAATTTTTCTTATAAATACGAGCGAAAAGTTTGCTCCGCGCTCCGCTATGATTGACAGGCCCGTCGTCTTTAACTACGTTAAATCTATGTATTATTTCTCGTATTAGAACAACTTTTTTTGATCTCGCCGTGGCTCACTGTCAAGTTAAATATGAAAATTTGGCTAATCTATTAAATGAATATTTTAATGGTATGTAGAAGAGCATTTTAGTTGTACCAAAAATTAATTGTAATCTGCTACCTTGGATTCGCTAATGCGTGTCGCTTATGTTTATAGTTCAAACATTCTGTATTTGTGCCAGATTTGTGTGACATTCCCGATTTCAAAAGGCTCTGTCTTGATTTGTTGTACTTCTCTCTAATTTTGTATTTGTTACATTGCATTTTCTTGATTTATTATTTTTGTTGAAAGTTTGCTAACTGACAGCTTTGTCAACTTTATATTTTTGCGTCCACTACGCTGTAATATTCTGTATAAAATTGAATATTGTGCTGGTGTGAGCTAATCCGAAAATCGTTAGCTCTTCATTTTTGTATTTGTAAAAACACCATTTCCGACAGTTCTGACCCAATTGTTTCCCAACGAAAATCCATATTCACTATCGTTCACTATCGTTTAAACATGAAAATACGTCTTCGTAGAGCCAAATTCTTGATTCTGGTATCAGTATTGTCTTTCCAAGAACCTATCGTTTGATATCTTTATAGTCTACATAGGAAATAATGAACTTTTTAAAATTAATTATAATCCTTCGGAAGGATCGCGGTTAGATGTATTTCAATATACTTGTTTAGTCATAATATATAGCCGGCCATTTTACAGAAACGACTAACGCAAGGACAAAGGAAAAGCGACATTGGATAGTTGGACATATGATTGTGGGAATGTGGAATTTTGTGGTCTATCCCTTTCAGTGTTGCCATGTCGGCGGAATTCCCGCCGTTTTCAGCGGATTTTGAACTCGTGCGGCGAAAAAAAAAAAAAATAGTTCCGCGGACAGTGGAATAAACGGCGGAAATTAATGAAGTTAGTAAAGCAGTAAAATTAGTAAAGAATCAGTTTTCGTTAACCTTTATTAATACGTTGCTTGGCACAAATGTATATTTTTAAATTTCTAAATCCATGTTAGTACCAAGAATAAATAATATAAACATATATAATAAATTATATAATACCTGAAATCTATTGTTATCATTTTGCAAATTTTCACTCAAGTAATGCATTCTATATTATCTAAATATTGAATTGCAGGTTCAATAAAGCCACTATATAATACAATCGCAATTATTTTTTTAATAGTAGAAATTAATACATTTAAATATGGAAAAAAGGAATTTATTTTACGTTTAGCGGATTTAGGGGGGATTTTTAAAACCAGTTTAGCGGATTTTCGGCGGAAACTGAAACGAACATGGCGGAATCCCTCTAAACACATGTGGCAACGCTGATCCCTTTCAGACGGTCAGACGGACATTAAGACAGACGGAAGGACAGACGAACGGACGAGCGGACGGATATGTGAATGGGTAGAAGACATATTAAAAAAAGAATCACTTTCCATTTCATCAGACTTCAAATGGATAAGAAATATGTTTTTATAGATCATTCACCGCCTCTTGTTTTCCATTTTCCAAGTCTGGGATTAGAAGGCAACAATCTCCTTTTCTCTTTCGAGATGACGACAGAGATTCTTTTTGTTGGTGGTGTTGTAAGCGATTCTGATGCAGAAGCAACGTTGGAATTCTGATTTTCGCTGTGATTAATGGAGAATCTAAAATATTATTGAAAGAAATGTTTACACACACTCAATTCATTGGCCATTTTGTACTTGAATTACATTGTAGTATACTCCTCTATAATTCGAAGTTTTTAGTACCTGAGATAATACAATCTAAAAGCCATTTTCACACTTTGCGGTCTCAACAAATTACTTTTGACGTTGAAAACCTGAAAAGTGTTCACACTAGTGTAACGATTTTTGACGCCTCTTCTTTCGCACGGCGGCAATTTGACAATAATCTCTCTTGTATAGTGAGGGAAATTCAATTACATTGCACAAATAAATATATTTCCAAAACTTTAATAAACCACATATTTAAATATTACTGTCATCCTTCGCACATACGAGGTTGAACTAAAGAAATCGCCGAAGATCTACAGTGTACTTGTAAGTATTCGGCATATTGACGTGTTTTGCAATTTGCCGCCTACGCGAGCAGTCGAGGAAATAATATATCTGCATTGTATGAGGTTCAATAGCACCTCATCTGATATAGAATGTTTGTTCTGAGAAGACATGAAATCAATGAGTAACATGTTTTTTGCTTCTTGTTCGTAACACAAGTGTATAGCGTATTCATTTTAATTTGGTTTGTGACTTATGGTGGGACGGTATAGCTTCTGTTTGTAGTAAAGGCCAAACAATACACAGTGAAGCTAGGGAAATTGTACGTCTCGTTATTAAGAAATGTGACGAGGAAAAGAATTCGAGCATTCTTCATGGCACGCTGCATAACAGCAATTTTCGGGCAGTAAACTATACTGAAGTATCTGTTCGAACTGTGATATCAATTAAGAAAGAAGGATTTGATGCCGGCGGGGCAGCATCGAGTACTCCCGTAAGAAAAGGTCATATTTCAATTGCACCCGTTTTTTAATTGTCTATAGTCCAGTACAAAATTACTAGTCTTGGTAGTATATTATATGCTAGTTAAATTGGAATTTCTGGGAAGTGGGATTCGGTGGCAGACACTTTCTTATGGAGCCGCTCCCAACTTTTCGGATTTCTAGAGTGTATGAATACTGATGAGGAACCAGATAAAATTTTGAAATTATTACATGTAAAAGTTAACTTTCGTGTTAAACTGGATTATGAATTTCAACTTTGAAATTTGACTCAAAATGTGTTTTAAAAAATGGTGAAATTACGTGAAATGAGCTTCAATGGCAACCGTTTTTCAAGTGTTTCAAGTTGAGTACAATATTATTTATTTTGTTATAGAATAAGTACATATATAATAGGGAAATATAGACGAGTTGACTTTGAATTTCTGCAGAGGGAGGGGCAATGGTGGACACTTCTGCTTTCAACCACTCTCAATTTTTAGTGTTAGTAGATTGTAATATCTCAGTTGAGGGACTAGACAGAATTTTGAAATTATTACATGTAAAAGTTCACTATAGTGTTAAACTGCGTTATGAATTTCAACTTTGCAATATGAATCAAAATATGTTTAAAAAAATTGTGAAATGTACATGGAAAGTGCTTCATTGGCACCCGATATTTTAATTATTTGAATGAATCGTAGGTAATTTTACAATATTTGATATGCTACTTCTAAATATTTGTATTTTTAATAAGACATGGTTGTTTAGACATTATATTTTAACTTTTATGCACACAAGCCAACAGAGTGTCTGCTCTTCATTATTTTTCCCTTCCAAGTCAGTTATCGAGTATAATATTGAGTTACGGCCTTTTCTATCTCAATTGTTGCTTGTGATTGTTGATCATATCGTGTACTCGCTTTGGCAATCTAGCATATGTACAGATAGTTAAAAATTGTAGTATAACAATATGAAAATACAACTGCATGCAGTCAGGATCTAAGAATGATGTGCTATTTGTACAAAATATGCACCAGTTGTAATATTCACAAATTAAGTAAAATATAATTTTAAAAAAGTTCTTAATATATTAGATAGAAGACTAAATTTACAGTATTCATTGAAAAATGTCCAAACATGCATTATGCATGAATTTCTCCATAAAAATACCTAAACATGCAAATATGTTTGGAAACAGTATGCATTTTTGAAATGTGTGTCATGAAAGATATATTCATAAAATTTGAAAGGTCTATGAAGCTTAAATAAAAACATGTAATTACAAACACATCCTCCCTTTAAAAAGGATATGTAATATAAAAGAAATAATGATAATGATGTCATATTTTCTGTGTTTTTTAATGTAAATCATTTGGAGAAATTTAATAGAAACGATTTATTTATCGTCAAAAACAATAAAAACTGCTTGTGGAATGTAGGTAAGAAGATAATTTCATTCATGTTTCCTTCAGCTCTAGAATCTCTTCCAAAACAAATGCATCTCAGCTCATTAGATCCAGGGAAACTGAATAAAAAACCCCACAAGTTGGAAGTCATTGACCCAAAATAGATTAAAAGACAATATTTTCTCTTCTGCAAGAAGAAATGTTTCACTTCTACCCAGCATGTGGTAAAATAGAAAGCAGTTTTGCATTATGGAATATCCTTTTTTAATTCTTAACTGCCATAATTACATTATTTTGACTTGAATAGAAAAGTAAAATTAATTTGAATTGCAACTTATAATATGACTTACATTTTGATCAATTTTATATTAAGAGCTGTTGTTTATTTACAATAAATTTTATTCCTTTAAAATAAAAAGTACTGAAAAAATCAACATGCAACATGTGTAATGGTGAAATCTGACCAATTTCTTCAGTATTACGAGGAAGAAGAACCATCCGATCACGGAAACGAAGAAGATAAGGAAAAAACTCTTCACGATCTCGCGATTGCATGTCACGAGAAAGTGCTGTGGATCATGATTGTTCTCGGTGAAGTGGCCTCCTGTCCGTGCTGTGAGTGCCAAGCTGACGTTTTATTCGTGCGCTATTGCGTCATCCAGAAAGCTTTGAACGCTCCCTGCGTTTCCTTCAGCATGGGGGACCCCCTCCCGTTATCAAAGGCAATGATAAGCAATCATCACCATCCCACAACTCATACGGGGCGGAAGGAGTCGGTAAAAGGAGACCTCCTGAAACGGAAGACTTTATTCTCACGATGCACGCTGAGTGTTAGCAGTCCTCGAAGCTCTCGGCCACCTCCTTCAAGATCCGTACGGTGAAGCACTGTTACAGCGCGTCTCTCGCGTTCGTCAAACCATTCAGTCTCTTTGTCGTCCGTTCGAAAATACGGTTCCGGCGTACTCTCAAGCCCACAGTGATGGTGACAGTGACAGTGACTAAGTTTTGTTTCATCTCCAGCTGACGCATGTCCCATCTACGTCACCGCAATCTCGAGTCGGATCTTGTCTTACAACGTTTCATCAATGACGGTTGTTCTCTTCTCGGACTCAACGATCGCTCTCTGCAGCTTCTTCCTATCGACTTGGTATCCCATTTGGCCGCGCGCGCGCCGCCGCCGCCTCCTCCCGACGTCGCTCACAGAGCGCGCCACCGCCACCGTCGTCTCGTTCTCCACGTCGCTCACAGAGCGCGCGCGCGTATAATCTCTATGCTCATTAGCGCCGGCCGCGATAAGCAACGCACGCGGCGCCCGCTATCAACCACAAAATCCGGCAACGCCGCCGTTGCCGCCGTCCCCTGCCGCGCGCGTACTATCAGGACCCCTAACCAGACACCTCGAGATGTCACAGTAGCTCAGAGCCAGAGCGCTGGGCAACCCCCTCTCTCAAGCACGCAGGAAACGGGGCTCAGCCTGGTTCGAATCCACCTCGCACAAAACTCAAAATTTCTGAGTGGTATTTGGGACCCTTGGGTCAAGGTGTTTTAAACAAGATACCCTTTGGCAAACATATTCTTTGGCTTACGCCTACGTCATCTCTTGCTATTCTGTTTCGACTTCAATTCGTCTCATCAGCTAGGGAAGTGTTGAGATCAGCGACATGGCTGACCGCATACCCAAGGACAGTAGTGGGGAGATTCTGGAAACTTTTAGGATCAAACTTTGTACTCCACGAAGCAAACGCCTTTTTCCTTTTGGCTGCAACAAGAGAGGCGGGTTTCTTCCTGCCTCATCCCCCCTCATTCCCTCCATTCTAAGCGTACTGAGCGCGCTCGGTACTGTCGCAGGCGGCACTGTCGCAGGCGGCGCTGCCGCTATCGCAAACGCTGTGAAAAACGCCAAAAACAAAAACCAAGAATTAGCGGAAGTGGTGCGTCATAACAAGGTCATGGAAGAGACCAAAAAAGGATCGGGCGTGTTGATAAGGGCCGCGAAAATGGCCCTAACGAACAGGAAGAGGGGGACGAGGAGGAGGGCGTCTCGAAAAAAACAAATGAGTGGAGTACCGCGTCGGGCGCTCACGCACAAGGAAATGACACGTTTTGCGAAGATCTTGAACATTGCTCATTTTCGAGGCGTGTTTACGCGGGATGTGCTGCCCAAAAGAACGGGCGGAGCGTGAGTGCGGCGTCGTCAATCTCGACGACGCCAGCGGCGACGGTACTCATTTGGTCGCTTATGTGAAGCGAGGCCGAACGGTTCGTTATTTCGATTCGTTCGGATTTAAAACGCCCCCTCCCGAATTCCTTCGATACGCGCGCGGAAACCGCGTGACGTACAACACGCGTCAAGTTGAAAAATACAACGCGAACAATTGCGGCAAGTTATGCCTGCAATTTCTTTTCACGAATGGAAGAAAAAGGATGATTAAACACCGAACGTTATCATTTCGCTTGAGACGTTCGTGTCATGCGCACGTACACTTTAATCAGAAAGGGGCCGGAGATCTCTGTGAAGTTCGCGCCGGATGTCGACCTCTCCGCGACGTTTACGAGATCGCGTTAGTGCAGTGTTTACACCATTCACAACGTGAAGGATGGTCACAACCAATTCCACTACGAAGTTGTTAAGGGGGTGGGGGACCTCTAGCAAGCTGTGTGCTGTCCCTCCCTCCATGTACGTACACCTTAGAAGGCATCAATCATCATGTATCGAACATCCTACATAACGGTTAGCGGTGACTGCGAGTAAAAATAACTTTTTCGATTTGGAGGCGGACATGTACACGAACAAAGTGCGCGTCAACAAGTCATTCACGCTACGTTTCGAACACACCGAGTCCATTGGCCCTCTCCTCTCCTTTTCAAAGACCGTGTCACCCACACCTTTTGGGGAGTACGTGACTGCCGATGCTTCGCCGACGATCGTGAAAGATTTTGAAGTGTTCGTGACGTGTAACGTGATCGAAAGCGGGTATATAAACGATCGAATAGCCCACGTGCAGTATCAGATTCACGTGAACGATTTACCCGCCGCCATCATCGAAGAGACGCCGACCGAAAAAATATTTCACCGCGTCACGCGACGTTGGGTCGACGAGATATCGATTCGACTGGAGAACGCGGACGGTCAACTGATTCCGTTGTTCGGAAACACAGCTGACGTGCACCTTGCTCGTACGCCCCAGAATAACAATGTTGCTTTCTTCTAAAAGAACGCCGATGATGAAAAAGCACTATAAAATTCAGATCGGTCGCGACCGAGGCACAGAGTGCTTTCTCCGTTCACTACGTTAACATCAACCAGTCGACATATCCTAGGAGCGTTGGGTTACAGTATTTTTCTAAAGAAGAAGGAGAAAATCGAAAAATGACGCCGAAGAGAATGAAGACCAATCATCTTACCTCAACGGAATTTGTGGACGAACACGCGATCGACATTCTCCGCAAGGAGAATATAAACCACCACATCGTCAACGAAGCTGTTCACGAACACTTTTCCGTACATTAAATCGTTTGGAAATAGCGATGAAATTCGCATTACTATCGCGAATAAGGACGCCGTTCTCTTACCTTGCGAGAGTTCTCTCGTCATCACCGGATGTGCGGTCAAAAAGGACACCACAGTCAGCACCAACTGACCAACAACGGTTTCTGCTTTCTTTACAGCGAAATTCGTTACGAAATAAACAACGTGATCGTCGACGTTGTGAAAAATCCGGGCATCACAACCAATAGGAAGAACTTGGGTTTCCTTTCGCAAGCAGAAAGAAGAGCGTTGGGCTTTGCGGGATGGACCGAAGATATCGTTTTTTATGACTAAGTTGGTGCGACTGAGATAACTATATGATCAAGACAACTATATGATGTTCAGTCAGACTGGCGGGATATTGTACGCCGTCATCCCATTGAGATTGTGGATGGGATTTTTCGAAGATCACACGCGTATCATGACTGGCGTGAAACATGACCTCGTTCTCAATCGAGGTCGTCATGATAATAGATGTCTCACGACGAAAAAAGCAACACCAGACGAAATAACGATTACCGTCACGGATGTGATTTGGAGAATGCCTCATTTGACACTGAGCGATGCTGCTTCCCTCGCGGTGACGAGAATGCTGGACAGCCGGCGGGCGATCCCTGTACAATTCAGACGATGGGAACTTCATGAATAATCCAAAGTTCAAAGTGGAGGAAACGGACCTTTCAGTGGACGGTGAAGACTGCTGAAAAAAGGACCATCCCCTGTACTTTTTCTTTGCGATGCAAACGGCGAAAGACAAGGACATGAAACAGAATTCGGGTGAATACGATGGTAACGATGTGACAAGAGCAAAACTATTTAAACGACGGGTTTTAGCCTTATGCCGAACTTCAATGTAACGTAAAATCGTATGCTGGAAAACCCTGGTACCCCATCTCTTTGAATGGTAAAAAACGCGGAAGCAAGTTACTACAATCACAGTCCCATATCGTGAATGGAATATAGGTTTCTTAATACTTCTCCTATTATTTGCTGGGACGTCTCAGCCAGAGCGTCTGCCGTACTTCCCTCGCAAACCGACATCAAAATTACGTGGTACAGCAATGCCGGCTGACGTCGCAGCGTTTTGTATCATTATCTACAAAAGGGAAGTGCAATCGACGACTTTATGGTGAAGAAAAACGTAATCGTATAAGAAGTCGCGTGTTTTGCTCACGACCTTCATTTCGTGTCTTTCCTTCGCGAGATGATGAACGTCCGTCGTGGAAAAGAGTAAGAAGAAGAAGAACTTCCATCTGCTTCACCCGGTGAAGACGAAGTTGGTTCGTCTTCTTGCGATTCGCAACTCGAAGTTTTTGGAAGTAACGTAGGTGATATCAAAGAAAACATGGAGGCGACGAAGGTGAGATCGGCGTCTTCACCATCTCTCGATATTCCTTCGGCATGCGGTCATCCATGTCCGAAGCATTGCACATCAAAAAGAAGAAGAAAACCAGAATGGTCGCATAACCAAAACATCGAAAGAAAAAAACCAACATCACGACGCCGACTGAACAAGACGACGACAGAATGATCGACTTCAACCTCCCCGGATACGGTCTGCTGAGATCTTCTTCCGCCAGACGTTAGCGGATGCGCGCGCAACGCAGCGGAATGGTTACCGAGAGCTGTCCAGATGGCGATTGCATCGATGACTGCCTGTATCGCAGACGACTCTACCGTCAGCGATGTTTAATGTGTGTGTGTGGCACCTCTGTAATTTTTTTAATTTATCAATAAAATTACTTATTTCATTTTATTTGTATTTTTTTCATTTCTTATCCTTATCACACACCGAGTAGGGTTTTTATCCCTTTCCCCCTCTCTCTCTCTCCTTTGTAGCTGATTCATACTTTAAAAACAGTTTCCTTCGGAAGCATGCAAACAGTCTCTCTCTCTTCGCATGGCGATGAACGTTGTTCAACAATCGGCGAAACCGCCCGTCGTGTTCAAGACGGCCTTATGGCGCGGAAAGGATGATGAGAACAAGAGCCGACACGGGCCGCTTTTCCCCGATAGCGTTCGCGCTCTTATCGTGGGACCTTCCGGACGCGGAAAGACAAACGTGGTCTTCTCACTTCTCACCAGACAGTTCGGACTGGCGTTCCGTAACGTGTATTTATATTCCACCACAGACGCAACCAATGTACATGTACTTGAAACAAGTCTGCGACAGACTCATTCCTTTTCATTCGTTTTCGCAGCACGATAGCATCGTGCCGCCAGCCGAGGCGTCACCCGACAGTGTTTTCATTTTCGACGACATCGCCACTGAAAAACAAGACTATATCAAAGCCTACGATGTCGTTTCGGACCTTACTACTGCCGCGTTTCTGGCAGCATTAGATCGATTCTCTAGTCGCAGGGGTCTCCCGCGGGCAATATACTCCGACAATGCGAGTACCTTCAAAGGAGCGGACAGGGAACTTGCAGAAGTATACAAATTTCTCGCAAACCCTGTGGTACAAAGCACGTTACAGAGAGCCAGTGCAACTCGCCGCATTCAGTGGCATTTCATACCACCGCGGTCGCCTCACATGGGTGGTCTCTGGGAATCAACAGTCAAATCATTCAAGACAATTTTGAGAAAAACGGTCAAAAATCGAATTTTCACATTTGAGGAACTCTCAACTTTGTCTGCTAAAATTGAAGCCATTCTTAACTCTCGACCTACAATGCCATTGACTGAAGATCCAGACGACACAAATTACCTGTCTCCTGGTCACTTTCTTATTCAGCGACCAATCGAAGCACTTCCGCTTCACAAGCCAGCCACTAAGAACATTGACCACATGCAACGCTGGAAAAGAATCCAGGTAATGACACAGCAGATCTGGGATCATTGGTCAAAAAAGTATATCAGTTTATTACAGCGAAGGCATAAGTGGCAATCCACGTCCCATAACTTAAAATTAGACACCGTAGTTTTACTTGCTGACGAACAGATTCGTCGGATTACACAGCTCATGCCTGGGGCCGACAACCGTGTAAGAGTAGTCAAGGTGAAAACTGCCACAGGTGAATATGTACGCGCAGTGCATCGCCTATGCCCACTCTCATTAGAAAATTAACTAGGACATTCGTGTCGCGGACGGACCAATCATTTCCCCCCTTCTTATAATTCTCGCCTTCGGCTTCGAGCCCGGGAGTCTATGTTCCGTCCACAACACAAAGCCCTCGCGCCAAGGCGGGTGGCCACTCCCTCCCTCCGGAGGCGGCCGCTACCGGAAGGGGCGCCCGCCGTACCCACGCCGCACCCGCGCCGCCGGCCCCTCCCCCGAACGGCGCCCACCCCGCTTCCCCGAAGGGTTGCAGCCTTCTGGTTTGCAGCGCCACATTCACTTGTGCCAGGATAGACTTGCGAGAACCACCGCGAGAGGCACCGGTCACACCGCCTGACCATGGCCTTTTCGTTGAGCAGTCTCCGCGCTTACGGACACATTTTCATGTTTTGCGCTTTGCGCACGTAAAAGCGCTGCCCTCGGCACGTGTATCAGTAAGTTGAGTGCGCTACTCTATCATCGACGAGCAGCCACTATACAGGTGTCGCCACTATACAGGTGTACGGACAGACCAGACTCACACACCTTCAGTCACCTGGTGGCGAGAGACCGTGTGTGCCGCCCGCACACTCTTGCTTCAGGGCCCACCTAGGACTAGGTCCGTGATCAATCCCCGTAACCAGCGAAATGTGTGGGACGCCTGCATTCCCGCTTCGCCCGGGAGAAGAGCACCGCTGAGGTCCACGCATGCCGCAGCCACCCAACATAAGGTATTCGGCAACGCCGTGTGCCCATGGAAGGGTAGTTCGACCAACCTTCACGACGTCACCTTCACGGTGATGAGTAACGTATAATCTAACCATTTCATTTAATTTCATTTCACTACAACTAATATACTTAATTTGTCATATCATCCCATGAACGTAGAATAGAAATTTCATATCAATCAACGTATGTGCAATGAAATTCTTGTAAATTTGTCATCCTCCGCCTCCCTTCTTAACCAGCGCCATCCCTCTCCTCCCCGGGCACCTCACGGCCCGGTGCGGTGTACAAATTACTTTGTATAGAGAAGGGCCTTTCAGTCTGCTAGCGCCCCCCTCCCCGTTCCCAGTATTCTTCCCCCTTGTATGTACACCTACTTCGCGGCACTTAACACATTGACGTGCTCTATTTGTGTCAATCGTACACCAAAATGATATCAAATATGATCGTCATCTTCCGGCAAGACGATAACAAACTCGAGTATATCTACAAAGAACACGTCGGAAACGATTTTAGGACCTTCAACGACTTTAAGGCGATGTGCTACAAAGTGTGGAACTCTGGCCGTTTTGCTTTTGCGGTGATATGTAAACCTAGTGCGTTTCAAAACGGTCGATACCGATCGGGCTTCCAGCGGTTTATCGTGCCGACGGACGATGGTGGTGGTGGTGGTGATGGCGCCGATTTAAGGTTATATAATATCTTTTCTTTCGCTATAGTCTTCACTCTACGCAATGGTGTACGTGCGACAGCATTTCAATGTCGCGGGAACGCGACGGAGGGGCGACACTATCGCGGAAGAGGAATTATAGAACGGATGCTGTATTGGGCGGTAGACAAACGTCCCTTCGAAGTTCTCATACCTGGTGGATATCAATTTTGCGGGACCGGTACGAAGCTCATGAAGAGACTGCAAAGAAGCGATCGTGGTATTAATCCTTTGGACGAAGCGTGTAGAGAGCACGACATCGCTTACCACAACTACAAAGGAGGTGAGGAACGCAAAAGGGCAGACGAATCGCTCGCCAAGGCACCGTGGGAGGGAGTCAAGTCCAGAGACGCGAATTTCGGTGAAAGAGCTGCCGCGGTGTGGCGGGTGTGATGAAATTGAAATCCAAAGTAGGAGGACGCGTGGTAAAAATAAAACGCCTTCGAGAAAACGTGAGAAGAAGAAACGTAGACAGTGAAACAACAAAAAATAACAAAAGATCGAACATAGACTTGAAAACGCTGAATACGCTGAATGCGCTTGAGAAAGCGAAAAAGAGCTTGCGTGAAAAGACATTGCATCCTACCCTTCCTCACCAACCGCTCCCCTTCGACCCAAAACGTTGGAAGAGAGGTTGAAAACGGAGATGGAGAAGGCACGTGAAAATATTCGCAACAAAATGAACATCTCAAGACACCGAAACAATGCGCAATCGATTACTCGATACGTATCTCACGACGCCTGTCTCGAAACCGCTACACCCTCAAAGAGAGGGAAAAAAGAACAACCCACCGTCTTCCGTTCAACCTTCCACGAGTATCAAATCGGAACCAAGAGTAGAAGAAGAAGGCCCGTCCTTCGAAACACCCCCACAGTTCGAAGCCGAAGAAGGGAACGAAGAAAGAAATAGAAATGTTCGCCACCAACATTATGATTAATTGGTAAAGTATTTGTCGGATGCTGCAATCGGCATAGGAGATACCACTTTCGGACCGTACTATATAGGAGGGCGACCTCACATTGATAACTTTTTAATAGAACTTCACCCGGACGATGGAACATTCTACGTTCAGGGTCACAAATTCTATCCAGAGCCAGGTCTTCTCGAACTACTGTTTGAACAACGACCCAATTTAGATGTATTCACGCAAGACGATTTGAAGAAATACAAAAAATACTCGAACTCACTTTCGCACACAAGCAGAGGTACAGATCGAGTTTTCCGTATGACACAAAAGGAAATAGAGTAAAATATCGTGAAATTATATTTTCGGGGGGGGGCAAGACAAAGCAAAAGACTTGGAAAACCAAAAGAAGAAGAAGGGGGTGGCCTACGTTTTGTGACGGCGCCAGACTACGAATATTGGCGCGAACCGAACACACTCGTTGAGAGGCTAAGTCTTTTACATGCTTCGAAAGCCGCCGGTAACAACGGGCTCAATGGTGAAATAGAAATAGAAGATGAATTGCGTGACGCCGGTATTATCGGCTAGCTCCTCTGATCATGCAGAGGAAGGAGACGTCCGTGTTGTCGACCGTTCGACAAGGACTCTCTGCGGAACGCGTTACGCAAGACGGCGGGTGATTACGAAAGGACTCACCGTACTCCAAAAGCAATCGAGGTATGCGTCACATTCTCACCGTCATCGACGTGTATAGCAAGTACGCCTGGGCTGAAGCGATAAAGAAAAAGACTGGAGCGGAAGTCGTCAAGGCATTTGACCGCATCGTGACGTCGAGCGGTCGAGTGCCCCACTTCCTACAAACCGACCAAGACACCGAGTTTTACAATACCACACTCAACAAGTGGCTCCGAGAGCGTAGCATTGATCATTATTCCACATTTTCCAACGTGAAAGCCGCCGTTGTCGAACGTTTCGAACGCTCAAGGAGCGGATGTGGAGGCGCTTCACCGCCGAGGGGAGAAGACGCTTGACCCTTATGCTGACTACCCTCCTCCGAGATTACAATACCAAATATCGAACAATCGGTGTGAAGTCGGAAGACGTCACAGACGATAGCTTAATGCGCACGGTGTACGGGCCAGTGACAAACGCTCGACCCGCGTCTCCTGAGGAAAAATCGATTTCGAGTCGGCGACGTCGTTCGGGTGAGCACGTACGAAAGCTCACCGTTTCGGAAAGAATACGAAGCTCGATTGGGAACCGAACTCTTTAAAATCGTTCGTGTGCATCTCTCGAATCCCGCCACGTACTCGCTAGAAGACGTGCTAGGTGAAACGATCAAGGGTCGCTTCTACACCGAGAAATTGCATTGCACGCGATATCCCGATCGATATCCAGTCGAGCGCGTCGTACGTAGAAAGGGTCCGCTTCGCCTCGTGAAATCGCTGGGTTTCGACTCACGTCATAATTCGTGGGTGCATGCGAGAGAAATTTAAGATTAAGAGAAAAAAAGAACACATGAATAGCGGAGAAAGAGAAAGAGAGACAGACTTGCGTCACATATCCGCTGACGTCAGAGCCTCGTGTGATAAGACGACCGCGCTGTGAGATAACATGTGCGCTGACGTCACACACTTTAATAAGAAGAACGACGACCATCAGTCACTTTTCGCGTGCGAGAGAGAGTCGCGTCTGCTACCACCCACCCTACAAGTCGATGGAGGAGACATCATCGCGCTGTGTTATTCAAATCGGTTTGTTTCCTCTGTGGCTGTTGTTGGTTGTGTTGTGGTATTTCCGTGTGTGCGGTTACAATCCGTTTGTTGTCTACAGTATTGCATGCGTAGTCATGTTGCGTTACGTGAAAAATTCTTTATGTTTAAGAATGTTCTGTTGAAAGAAGACAACAGCGAGAAAATTCTACTTCTTCTCCTCCATCTGAACAGGAAATAACAAAAGAAGAAAAAGGAGAATAATTTCGAGACACGAAAAAAATAACCTTACAGAAAGGAACTTGATGCGGTGGGAGCAATCGTGGGACGAGGACGAGAAGAACGAGACTTTGCGGGCGGCAACACAACCGACCACGCCATGGCGCGAGAACGAAGCCGGTAGAAGAATATAAAAAAGAAGACAGAACAAAAAACAATGAACGGTCACCGTGGGCTCACAGCTGTCGCTGATCTTCAAGGTTTTTGGATAGACGGACAATTAATTATCAAAGTGCTGACCGTCATCCGCAACAAAGGCGATCCTGAGCGGATCGTTCAGAAATTCACCTTTCGTACGCCTCGTCCTTTCCATACTTTGAACAGCAACGACAAGAGACAAGTGTGGTGGATCAAAAGCTGTCATCACGCCACACCATCGTGGAGTAGCGGGAGTAGCAATTATCGAGACAGGACTTTTGTGATTATGATAGCTTTAGAAAGTGTGACAACTATATACGTCAAGGGAGGACAGAAGAAAGAGTGGCTACAGGAGTATATCCAAGGAAATCGCATTTTCAATCTGGAGTCGTTCGGGTGTCCTCCGCTGAACGAGTTCCTACGCTAGTACCGCGAACTCTACGCTTGCGGTGACGTCAGTTTAGCACGTCATCGCCCTGTACGAATGGATGAGTGTCAATCGACTGGACTTATTACATCATGAAGTGGAGGAGGTGGAAAGGGAAATGCGATAAGATACACTATCAACTTCCTGCGCATGTTATAATCACACTCTCCGCCCCTTCGCTCGGCATTACGATGCAGTTATCCGTCGTACGCATCCGCTCATACGCTCCGTTGCCGAAGTATTGGAGCACACCAGCCAAGAGATCAGACGAGAGACGCGCGAAAACATCAATCGCGTTTTCAGAAAGTTGCGTGAAGCCAATTACACGCTTACACTTCTCGTCTCGGATACATTGAGTCAAATGCCGGTCGAATTTTTGTGTCATTGGTCGGCGCCCCACGAGATTGAGCGCGTTTTCGAGAAACTACCTTAAGACATCAAAAAACTACCGTGTGTTCAAGAACTTCGTTCATGCAAAGAGCATTGGAATCGCGGACGCACGCGCATCGACGGACCGCCGCCGCCGAAGCAGAGCTGCCGCTTTTGCGTCTATCTCCGCCAGCCTTGCAGACAACACTACTCGGAGGACGACGACGCCGCACCGTCGAGGAACGAGTGTCCTTCGTGTCAAGCCGTCGCCCTTCTCGTCTGCACGCAGCACTACATTCAACACGACAACGGACCTCTGCCGTTAAAAGAAATATCGTTACGGCTGTGTAAGTGTCGCTCTACTGTGTATTATGAAGTGGATAGATAGCATAATTATCGGCATCTCCCTTCTGGACTTTGACTTCGTGTTCGCTGCTTTTATCTGTTTAATACTTTGAAGTGAAAGAAAAAGAAGAAGAAATGGAAACACCGCCACCATCACCATCACCTCCGCCGCCTCCTTTGGTGGAAGTTCATTCCAATGAAGCAAACCTCCCTCCATGTTGCATCATCTGTCAAAACGATGACACTCCCCCTCCTGTGAAAGCGCGCATACCATGCAACCACTGTTTTTGTCTTGAGTGTATACAAAGATGTTTAGAGGTGAGCAACAAGTGTCCTATGTGTCGGCACGAATTGCAACCTCCCCCACCCGAAGCTTTTCCAAGTCTAGACGAAGACATCATGGCGACGATGGTGGATGACACATACATTATGCAAGCGTACATCCATCTCTGCAACATGTGCACACTTTCCGCAAACGAGAGAGAAGCGGCTCGACAGGTCGTGGGTGCTCTCAGTTTTACAACTTGTTAGTACCACCTGCTCTACCACTGTTATTGAAAATAGATTCCTACAAGACAATTAAAAACTGTTACTGCAATATGGCAGGGATTAATGATCGAACTTGTGTCGACTGCGATAAGTGTTGCGTCAATATGACAGTCGTTTCTAAAAGTGAAAGGGAAGTTAGGAGCTAGAACAAGAACAAGATGAAGCCATTGAATCTGACGGACCAATGGAACAGGACTTGGATATTCATGATAGATTTATGATTATTAGAACAATATAATATACAAGATTTCTAGCAATAAAGCACCCGCTAATTCAATTATTTTGTTTGTAGATGTCTATGAAAAGCAGGGCCTTCAAAACCAACGCGTCGGTGAAGGTGAAATCCATCGTCTTCCAAAATATTAATTTTAATTTCCACATTACTAATTACTAGAGCCCGTACTTTTTTTACTCCATTGATTTTATCTAAAATAGGTCGCCAAAAATAGCCAGTTTCACTAAAATACCCACGAAAAAAGGCATTTATTCTCGCTAACGTAGGGGTCAAAAAAGCATGTACACAACGAAAATTCACATTTGAAAGAAATTATTGTAAAAAATGAATTATGAAAATGATTCATATTTTCTTCTAACTTTAAAATTTACTTTAGCACTTATCGTGTAAAGAAATGATCGTTTCTTTGTAAATTTGATTCTGCATGATGGCTAAGAATGTGTATTATTCGCAACACTTTCTCTTCGATGTGATATTGTGGACTTCCTTTTGAATCTTGGAATGAGATACACGAAAATTGAGTTATATTTTTCGTTCTTTGCACCTCTGTAATCGCCAGCACTGAGAAGGGTACACGGAGAGCTGTCTTCAAAGGGATCGGAGGTCATAGTCACAAAAGTAGGATGGTTTTCGTTGTCAGCGGACAAAAAGCCTGTCGACATCAACGCAAGAATCAAAACTCGTAACTAATGTCATCTGCCTTTTACATTTAGATTTTTAACAAGGCCTTTACTTCTACAGAAAGACAATCATGTCTTGGTATTGTCCAGGCTTGCAGGTACATATCCAGCATGATCGAGATCGGTGTCAAGAGGGGAAGAGGCAAAATAATGACGTAAAAGGCAGAAAAAGGCAAAAATAAGAATATGCCACAAATAGGCGTCAGAAGCTGCTATTATTTAAAAAACGCACAGTGAAAATTTACTAAAAGAACTCCAGAAGCACAATTAGGTGATTCCCAGTGGCAGCTGGTGGGGGTGGCATGCCCCCTCCCCAGTCCTTGCAAGTGTTGTTTGATATTAAAATAAAATATGCGAAATAGTATTTCTTTCAATTACATGACCAATGCAGCTCAGTGCTAGTGCACGTGTAACTTGCGAGAAGTTTCCGCCGTGTTCGGCTGCGATTCCATTTCCCTCCCTGGGCTGCCAGTCCCACTGCATACAGCGAAGGACAGCTCCGCAAAGTTACAACAGCAAAGGTTTCAAAAATATTGAAATTAAACTCAAAACGGGCCGCTTTTTTGTTGCTAATTTGTTACGCAAAAATACAATTTGTCACTCTTTATTTGACCCCGTTTTTAAACATTCGGCGAACGTGATATCAAGTTAGCACCGCAATGACAAGAAAAGCAAGAAAGTAGAGACATAAATAAAAAATAATTACATTGGAAATAATTACAACGGTAGCGGCTGTTTTTAGCGTGTTTCAGCAGATGTTCTCCATTGATATTCCCCAATCGATCTGGCTGATGTCGCGGCCCCTTGAATTTGAAAACGATATTTTAATTTTGGGGGGTACTACACATGAAGCCCCTCGGACATTTTCAAATGTTTAAAAATAAATAACCCCATCTTTTCTTATTAAGTCTCGTTGAATAGTGTGAAGGACGTTTGAGAGACTGGTGCCGGTCTCATGTTTGTTGAAAACTCTTTTTCGAAAATTGCAAAAGCTCAAAAAATTTTTGGAGTCTTCCAACAACTAAAATATTAAAGATTCAGATTGTTTCCCTTAATGAAATCTGTTCTTTAAAGATGGAGTTGGAAATAATGTCATGTACGATTTTTCGAAAATTTGAGTACTTTTCGGGCAATTTTGAATGAAAGTACGGGGGAGTAAGAACGTGCTGTTTTAGCACCACTAGTTCATGTTTAGAATGGATACGAATAGTAATTCTGTTCAATATTTAAAAAATATCTCGATGCATTTTCTCTGTTTGCATGCAGCCCCCCACCCCTATAAATTAAAGGCACCAACCGTCGCTGCTGATTCCTATTGCCAAAAATCATGAAAGAGTAAAAATAACAAAAAGGCATTTTGCCGAACTTCCGGGCTTTATTAATTACCTACTTTTCTTTGGCCAAATAAAATGTAAACTGATTCATTATGCGCTGAATTTATTTGTATACAACTTTATTGGATGTAACATCCTACCATATTTTACACACTAACAGCGACATCATTCATCTTAGATGAAAACTTTTTACACACAAAGTGTACGAGTAAGCAAATTTTATCCTCTTTCATTTCATATCAGGATAATATTTACGAACCAGTGTTGCTAAAATAGCACGCACTTTCTTCCCCGTATTTCCACGCAAAATTACGCGAAAAGTACTGAAGTATTCGAAAAATTGTACATGACCTTATTTCAAAATCTATCTTTAAGGAACAGATTTTCTAAGGAAAAAATCTCTATCTTTAATATTTTAATTGTAAGATGACTTCGAAAAAAGTTTGATCTTTAGCAATTCTCGAAAAATCAGGTTTTTCAACGAACATGTGACCTGCACCATTCTCTTAAACGTCCGTCACACTATCAAACAACAAAATTTAATCAAAAACGATAGAGCCATTTTTTTGAAAATTTGGAAAACGTCCCAGGGGTTTCTTGTAAAGTGCCCCTAAAACTGAAATAACGGTTTCATAATTCAAGGACCAGCGACATCAGCCAGATCGATTGCATATATCAATTTGGGTGAAAATCGGTTGAACGGTTAAGCCGCTAGCGTTGTTCAGACGAGCAAACGGGCGGACGGACGGACTGACGGACGGACGGACGGACAGAGCCATTTTGCCGTAATTCGATATTCCGGTATCAAGGACCCACAAAACGGATTCTGGCTTCACCATGTGACAGAGGATTTTTTCCTAAATTTATTTTTTCTAAACTGAATTTATCCCCTTTTTCGTTACCAGAGCCCTGCAATAAGAGCTTTCTGCCAGAAATTAGCCGTTTTTTCGAGTTGCTCTCTACTCCATGGGAAGGAAACAAAAATAGAGTTTTTAAATTATATTCAGATAAAGTAGATAATTCCCTTTTTTTCATGTTTCGCTTGTATTGTAGTCTCCGCTCCACAGCACACGGCTGTACGGTGCACAGCGAGGAGCGTGGACACGTCCAAAGTAGATTCGTGTGGAATGCATAAAAAAAAAAGGCAGAGAGGCGCGGGCCGAGCCCGAGAGCTACGGTCCAGGGGGTCCCGCACTGGCGCCAGATGTGCCGCAAGACCAGGCAGTTGCATCCAGGGGGTCGACGCGGTCGCAGCGAGGCTGGAGAGGCGGGTGGCCCTGGAAAGACGGCATTGTTCCTCAAACTTCTGTCGCAGGGCGCCTGTGTGCGTGGGAGACCGTAAGCTTGCGGGTATAAGCGACACGCTCATGTTGAACGGTGCGTTCGGTAGTTAGCAGATGCTAACGGGGAGCGAAAGCTCTTGGAGTGAAGTGTACGGCACTATTAAATATATATGTTAATAAACTGTCTATATACCAAAGCCATTTTGTCAGTGATGAGCCCAACCCACGACGTCACAATATCACCGAATTTTGCGGTGCTCTCACGGCAAAACCGTTAAATGAAGAAAAAATCGTAAAGACACTAAATAAAAGTCATTTTATCTTCTTGTATTTCATGTATTTATTACGAAAAATTGATGGCTTTTGAGTTATTTTGAAACTAGCGATTCTAAAACTTACTTTTTGCCTTTAGTAATGGTTATGTAATACTATTTTTTGTATACCATGATTATAAACAACTTTTTCTGTTGCAAGACATCGTACATAAACGGGCATTTTTAGGAACAAATGATGACGTATTATATTTTACTGCACGAATGATTGCGTCATTACACATTCAGCCAATCGCAGTGAATCGCAGTGCTAATCGTGGGGAAGTGGCGGTGAACGGAACAGCCGACCACTAGTTCTCTCGTTTTCTCGCACAGAAGTCAAATACCCGAGACGTCATGTAACGTGGTTTCGCAAAATTAAGTTTGATTCTCTTACAAATTTATAATGCTATTATACAAAAAAAATAGCGTATGGAACCAGTTTACAACTTTGCTTTATTGCATTGGTACAAATTTGAAAACTAGCTCCTAACATAGCTCGTTTTCAAAACATGTACTCGTGCAATAAAAATTATAATTATAAACTAATTGAATAAACTTCTATTATATCATAATTTCTCTTTGAATTAACACATCACAATCATCATTTTTCTAAAACTCATTACAAAACGTAAAACATTTGAGGCGAAAACTAAATATTTTCAAGCAAACATCAACGCAAATCTGGTAATTATAACTCCATTTCATTAAACTAAATCATGTGATGTGTGTGCTAAATCAAAACAATGAGACGAAGTTCACAAAAATTCAGCAACCGAGTCGCGACTTGGAATGTCATTGTTGCATTCCAATCCTCTATTCCGTTGAGGCTAATAGTTTTTATTTCATATTTTTCAAATAAGCTTTAAAGAATTTCTAAAAGATTGATGGAATTTCTAAACTATAAAAAAAGCTTGAATGTCAGAAAAGAAAAAAGAAATATAAAATAACTTACAAATTCTACCTTTCGTATCATCCAAAAGCCTGGAATCACTTCGTATATTACGTTCACTAGGCGCAGAATATACGCGCGGACGACCAAGTTTGACGCCAAATTACGCAAAAATACTAATATTTCGGAAAAATCCAACTTTGAAGCTAATTTGAAGATCTGTTTTTCATTAACACATTTCGTTTAAAAATTGTATCTTCACAATTGTAATTCAAGGAAGACACCTTTTTGCTCCTTTTAAATATTCTTTTTACTTTTTTTTTAAATCAAGCATTTCAACGAACATGAGACCTGTACCATTCTCTTAAATCTCCTTTAAGCTCTTAGCTGTAAGGTACAAATTCAACAAAATAATATTGTGTCGTTTTTACGAAAAAAATGGTTTAAAGAAATTAAAAGTTGCCCAAGTTTGATAGAAAATTTTGCACAAAATACTCATATTTTCAAAAATATTGAATATGACATTATTTTCAGATCTGTTTTTAATGAACACATTTCATAAAGAAAAATGTTGACCCTCATAACTGTAATTGTCGGAAGACACCGAAAAAATTTTTATTTTTTTCAATTTTCGAAAATTTGCAGTTTTTAACGAATCTGAGAATTGCACAATTCTCTTAAACGTCCTTTACACTATCCAACAACAAAATTTAATCACAAACGTTGAGCCGTTTTGGGGTAAAAATTGTTTAAACACAATTAAAAATTATCTATATTTCATCCAAAATTACGCGAAAAGTACTTCAGTTTTCGAAAAATTGTACATGACTTTATTTCAAAATATATCTTTAAGGAACATATTTCATTTAAGGGGAAAAAATCTCTATGTACATAATTGTAGTTGTAGTAAGTCGCCAAAATCATTTTAATTTTTTGCAATTTTCGAAAAATCAGTTTTCAAGGAAAACGATACCACTCTCTTCAATGTCAAAATTTCAACACTATTCAACAACAAAATTTAATCAAAAACGGTGGAGCCATGTTTTTGAAAATTTTGAAAATGTTCCAGGCCCTAATGAATAGTATGTCAATATGTCCCTAACACTTGCTTGCAATGCACTGTCACAAGTCAGAAAACCAACTGAAAGCTTAGAGCTTGTTCTGGCTGGGGAGTTTCCGTTGGAGGGAGATAAACCCCGCTAACCGACGTGTACGTCAGCTCCGGATCTCGTCATCCAACGGGCGAAGATAACCAACCACCTCCCGCGATAAAACGTGCACTCCAATTTTGGGACGAATGGCCTTAGTAGATGACGCACCCGGAAATACTAAATCAGTCAGTTGAAGCGACCCTACATTTAAATCGGAATGTACGAATAGATTTTACAAATGATTTACATTGTTCACTAAAAACCACAGTGTATCACTAGAATTGTACTGGGTGTAATCGTCTCACCAAAAATAATATTGCAAAAGTTAATACAAATCACGTCGAAAAGCAAGTGAGAATAAAAACGAATTATTTGATAGACATGTGCAAAGTGAAGCCATGCATGTCGAAGGTAAGCGGAAAACTAACCTTCTCTAGGTCCACCATCTTAAAGATCCTTCAGATTATCCACCCACATTTCATCAAAAACTATGGAGACGCTTTTGAGAAAAAAATATTTGAACAAAATTAAAAATTGCCTATATTTCACGCAAAAGTTAACGGAAAATACTCGAAATTTTCGAAAAATAGCAAATGACCTTATTTGAAAATCTATCTTTAAGGAACAGATTTCTTTAAGGGAAAACATATCAATCTTTAATATTTTTATAGTAGGAAGACTCCAAAATGTTATTGAACTTTTGAAATTTTCTAAAAATTAGGGTGTTCAACGAACGTAAAACCTGCACCATTCTCTTAAACGTATTTTACAAAATCTCACAAAAAATCATAAATATTTGAGCAAAGTTTTTGAAAATGTCAAAAAAAATCCCTTGTGCTCCATGTAAAGTTCTCCTAAAAATTAAAATATCGGTTTCAAATTCAAGGGTCAATGACATCAGCCAGTTAGATTGAAGAAGCTTAATTTTGGAGAAAAGAGGCTAAACGGTTTAGCCTCTAGCGAAGTTCACGGGCGGCCAGCCAGACCTTGTGCCGTTTTCGGTGTCAAAGACACAAGGAAACATAGATTCTGGCTACACAATGTGTTATAGATTTTTCTTTTCGAAATCTAACAACTGGATTTATCCACTTTTTCGTTACCAGAGCTCTGTAATAAGAGTATTTCTGCTGAAACTCGGCCATTTTTTTCGCGCACCTTTACGTAACCTTTTTTCCACTTCGTAAAAATATTTTCGGATAATCATTAAAAGGAATAAAAGCTGAGTTTATCCCGCGGCATTCAACATAATCTGTTATATAACACATTCGACCAAAATATTTTGAATGAAATGAATGAATGAAACTTAATTTACGACCACGCTCGAATCGCTGTAGGGGATTTATGTAGTATCACTGGCTTGGTGAAATATAATAACGAAGGGGCGGATTTTAAAGACCTAAAACATCGCCAAAAATGATCAATAAAGTACTCTTAAAAGATTTTTTAAATACCCTAAAAGCAAGAAAAGTGACGTAAAACTTTTTTTTATCAAAACAAATTCATATGTTTATCTCAAGCTTTTGGATGTGATACTGATGTAATCTAGTGGCGGAGGTATCGAGGGGGCGGGGGGGGGCATGCCTATCAAAGGCCTAGAGAAAAAAATAAAACGGTAAAAGTGTAGGAAATATAAAAATGTGTAACACAAGAAAAATTGTAGAAGCGTCTGAAATTTCCCGAAAAAATAACCGCGCGTTCTCTCCCTAGCCTTTTAGTCACGAATGGGAATCTGTTCTCAAGAGGCTTGTGGCAGCTCGTCTCTCTTCCCCCGCTTGAGCACTGACCTTACTCCGCTTGACCACAGGCTTCATAAGCGGTGCTGCGGCGACTTCCGCCTGTTGGAGTAAAGCCGACGCAACCAGAAACGGTGTTGACGGAGTAAGGTCTCTCTCCAGGTGCCAAGCGAATGATCGTGGCCTGCTGTGACATTTCACCCAATTACAGTGTGCCCAAAACAAAAGAATTAGGGCATGGATCGCTTACATGCGGCGGAGACGGCGCGGTAAATAAGAACATTAGAAGAGAGAGAAAATATCTAAAAAGAATACGAAAAGAGAAAGAAATGTAATAAAAAGTAATATTTTGTGAAATCCTGTTCACTTTCTTCTGTCCTGAACAGTAATGTTTAATTTGTAAGTCATTATCATACGTTTGATTATTTTTAATTTAAAACAACACAGTATTCATTAAATATTTAACTCAATATTTTAATTTTGTTAAAGAATTTAATGATAAAAATTTACCTTGTATATAATTTATATTATCTTTGTGCTTATATGTTGTAATGGGACGCTCGCACGCGTCAGGTGGCAACGCGCGTTTTATAAAATTATATTGAATATAACGTTCTTGCGAGCGATGCCAGGAAACGTGCTGTGTTTCTCTACCCGCAAGCGCATTCGGGACATCGGGGACGCGGAGGCATCAAGCCCTATTGTGTCGGCCCACCCCCGCCATGCCGCAGCCCCTGGCTCATCGGAAAGTACGGACGCCGCGTCTTCGAGCGTCGTTGCGCCCTCTTCTCTGCACCCTGCCATCGGCCGAGGGACGCGCGGGGAACGCGACGCCGCGCCCCACCTGCCACGCCTCCCAAGAGCCAAGTCAGTGCAGTGGCGAACTGTGCTTTCTTAAACCTATAAGTGTAGTGCAGTGAAGTGCGAATGAATGGGAAGAATGAATGGTTATGTATATAATGAAACTAGTATGAATTATGTGTGAATGTAGAAAAATAATAATAATAACAATTTACCAACAATAAAATATACAAATTACGTAGAATATATAAAATAGAATTACAAAAATGATTTTAGTGTAAGTTAGTAATGCCAAAGTGCAATTAAGATAACTTTAGGTCTAGATTGTAAATTAGTTGTAAGGAAAAGCCCCGCCTGTAGCTGCTTAAGCCGCAAGGCAGCAGCATAATATAAAAACATTCATAGACAATAAATTCCCCTTCTTCACAGGGTTACTGTGGAGGGAACATAAAAAAACCCTCTTCTCGGAACTTGGATGACGTTCGAGTTTCGCAGAATTCGGCACGACACGGGCGTCCGTCGTGTGTATAAATGTAGCGGTACCATTAGAGTTAGTCCTATCACGCATGCCTCCCTCTAGGGACCAGCCGGGGCAACGTTGGATCGGACGAAATACAGGTAATCATGTAGTCGGGTACAGGTTGTCGGGTCAGCCACGCGAAGGATGTGGTTACAATATATATCATATACATACAGACCAAAACATACAAATACCCCCAAACTCATCTCTGGATCCCTGTTCTATTTAAGAGGAATTATTGCAATCGAATAAGGAGAGTGATTTGACGAGAGAATGACAATGATTAAAAACAACTCACATTTTAAAATTTGTCAACACTCAGGGAAACTGCCAAAGTGCTGCACAACGATTACAGTATGTAAGTTAGATTACAGTAGTAAGTTCTGTCTGTATTTTAGTTTAGGGCAATCTAACAATAAGTTTGTATTAAGGTTAGCTCTACCTAGATTCATTGATATGATTCATTCATTCCAGGCGCATCAACTACTAAGATTAGTACCGTAAGTGTAGTGCATGCGTTGCCCGGAGGGTAGCGGTAATCTTCCCCCTTTGGGTGATGAGATCCGGCGCCCACCTACCGTCGGCTAGCGGGTTTATCCCAACCAGTTATCTCCCGCCAGCGGAGCACCGCTCATCAGAGACAAGGCCTAAGCCCTGATCGGTCTTCCGGCATGTGTGGTAGTGTATTGAATTGAATTAATGCCTTATTTTACGTGGCGAGACTCCGGCCATCTGGCCCTCTCTTCCGTCTTACCACACTAATTTCGCTACGCTCCTTTCACCAACTAGCAGTAAGCATGTAAGTGTGTGTACGTAAGGGGTAGGATAGGACAAGGAATGGGAAGGGAAGATCGGGCGCGGTCCGTGGCCCATTTGTTAGGGTACTGCTCTGGCATTCGCCTGGTGTTGATCAGAGAAATCACGGAATCGCAGAGCGCCAGTCGCTAGAATCTTAGCTATGAGCTAGTATCGTAAACCCTGCCACAGTCGGGACTCAAAACTAGTACCGCCCGATCAGAGGCACTGCAGTAACATCAGTTGATGCCCTGAGCCACTTCTCCCGGTCTAGCTAGAGATATTTACTGTACCTCTTACTGCAAAACCCAAGTAGTGCTACGGTGCACGTGAAAATATATGTACTTCCTCCGAAGAAAATACAGTATTCCCTCGATATCCGCGAATTCAATATCGCGAAATCCGAAAATTCGCGATTAAAAAAATGCTACCCATTTTGACATTCACGAGTGCGTTTTTTGGTTGTACTTTTATTTTTCAAAAATCACACTTTACTACACACCGGAGCTCCAAGAATCACGTTCTGCAAATATACCAAAGTTAGATTAGAGGCCAAATTGGTGATTGGTGATACTGGCTATCTGATTCCGACAGAGGAGGGCAACCGGGGTGGGCGTGTCTCGGAACGCGGCTGTCAACTGGCGCAGAGGGAGATTGATGGGTGAGTCCAGCCGCGGTGCAGCTGGACTCCAAAATTGCAAACAGGCCCAAGTTTCGGGATGAGAGGACGCCGCCGGCATGGGAGGTCTGTCACGTGACCCCTCGCGAGGCGGCTGGAGAGTAACTGGCCGTGGTCATTCGTTTTTTAACTGAATCGCGGAGCGGAAGACACTTTTCACCCGCCAGGGGTTATCGCGAGCTGCGGCTGAGAGGTGTGGCGGTTGCCATGGGACGAGAGACCAGGAGCGGCGCCAAGCCGCTGGGGTCTGCGTCAGGCTAAGGCAGGTATGCCTCACGGATGTGCAGTGCTGGGAGTACAACGCTAGTTTCCCAGGAGTATAAATAGACAATAGAAAAAATTGTCAATACATCTGTACAGAACAACTCTGCCAATCATTTACTCCAGACAGGCCATACATTCAATCCACACACAGACATTCGTATACTGGAAATAGAAAACCACTACCACACCAGATTAACTTTAGAAAACCTACATATTCATTTAAATAATAACTTATTGAATGAAAACATAAACCATAGTCCTTCTCCTTTGCTAAAATTACTATTAGACACCACTCCCACACCGCACCCCGCCGGGGCGGCACAGTGACAGCGCACCGCACCCAGGCCATTGCCCTCCTCCACCCCACGGCCGGGTACTTAAGCCCCTTGGCTCGCCCGACCCCGCGTAGTCGTTTGGTGGCTTCCATCCAGCAGGTAAGGAATGGCTCAACTTACATTTCTATGTTTTCTGTTTAAAAGAACTTTACGTGTCCTATTTCTATTTCATTCGCTTTTCTTTAGTATTAATGACTTAACCCCCCCCCACTTTTTTCTTTCTTCCAGTTTCTAGAATGTTAAATTTATTTCCAAAAAAATTGTAAATTATTTGTAACCTTAATATAATCTTGTTGTATTCACGTTCTAATGTTTTGTTTTTTTCTTCTTGTATCAGACAACTGATGATGACGGATAAGCCATCGAACGCTGCTCTTATATTAAATACTTTTGTTGGCAATGACGTTTACAATTATTTCATGAAAAATGCCAACGATAACGCACCACAACACCTATATCACACAATCCAACATGAAATTAAATGTACGACTACTTGCACTACCATTTGTACTTACAGGAGGTTGACAGTCGAGGTAACAGCCACCGCATCTCCGTTGGGAGCCAAGACTGATATGTGCGCGGTGCCGTGGTTTTCTGGTTGCGACAGCACAGATCCATAGTACCCCGGGTCCTGGAAGGTGCGATCGTCGAAGATGGATTTCCGGATACCGGCAGCGTAGTCCCGCGATGTCAAGTTCTTAATCAACTGAACATCGAAAAAAAATATCATGACTTCAGATTTGAAAATGCCATTATGTATTATTCAAAAAGTAACATAGTTACAAAGGAAGAGTAAACATGTTAATGTGCTGTAAATATAACAGACATTGAATTCAGTTCATCAGAAAATGTTTTAGTTTTATCGATACTTTTATGCTACATAACTGAAACCTTAAGCCGCCAATTCAGAAGGAGGAGTTCTAAGGTTTCGGGCGTGTAAGTAACGTATGGGTTGTAGAGTAACCGGTTCACAAAGCAAACCTTTATTATATTCAGGTTATCCCACCAGTACCCAGGATGATGCAGGTATTTATTTTTCGGCGGCAGTGCATTTCAAAGAAAATTGACATTTAGGGCGAGGTTTTACTGTTTTTTAAGATTCTTAAAATAATATTTCCGTTCTACTATTATGAAACTGAAAAATTAAGAAAATGTTTAAATAATATATTTTGGATGGCTACAGATGGAAGCTGGCAAGAGAATGTGGCAAGTCCGAGAGCAAAGGAAATTTAAAACTAATACGGTAATGTCTGTGCCATTCTGTAGCACCACTAGTTACTTTCCCGTTGTGGCGTCATATCTGTCGCCAGCACAAACGTACTATATCAGCCATGTGGACAGCTCTGGCGGAAGTGACGCCGGCTGTACAATGGCTTGGGAAGGAGTGCTGTGTCGTGGGTGCAGGTTTGGAAACCCCGAAGCCGGCGGGAAAGCGTCGGCAGTGCGGGTGACGCGCTTCCGTCAGCCTGCGCAGAGGGTATATAAGCGGAATCCGACTTGAAAGCTTTCTTCTATTCTTCTGATTCTTCAGGTTGGAGCGCGTCGGTAGGGCGTCGTGAGGGTTGTGCGCGGCGTTGCATTGTAATGCATAGGCTACCGAGGCGGGGAATCGAAGCCGGCGTGCTACGTCGTGACGGCAGGTGCGGCATACTCGCATGTATGCTCGCGTAAGGTACTGGTGCATCACACCGGGGATGGTAATTAATTATCGGGCCAGCGGTGGTGGTAACCAGGGAAAGTTCCTTCTTGTAACGGTTAACATCAATTGTAAATATTGTATATAGTGTTATGGTGTCGGAGTATCTTTATTCTAATAAATACTAAATATTTACAAGCCGTTCACGTCTGTAATTATTTGCTCCGGCAAAGACGCCACAGACGTAGGAGGGATAGAATGGTGGCAGCGGTAAACGAACTACCACGCACGTAGAATGGTGGCAGCGGTTAACGAACTACCACGCACGTGTAGTGTAAGCAGCGGTTAACGAACTACCACGCACGTGTAGTGTAAGCAGCGGTTAACGATCTACCACGCACGTGTAGTGTAAGCAGCGGTTTAGGAACTACCACGCACGTGTAGTGTATGCAGCGGATCACGAACGACCACGTAGGTGTAGAATGGTGGCAGCAGTTCAAGAACTACCACGTAGTTATAGTGTAGGCAGCGGTTCAGGAACTACCACGCAAGTGTAGTGTATGTAGCGGTTCAAGGACGCAGTTTATGGTTAGTAAACGACCACGCAGTTGTGTATGTGCGGTGTTTGTCTGTGGTAGGCAGCATCACACGGAAGCACGCCAGGAACGGCAGGTAGAATAATTACGCCAGTAAGGGGCTTCATCCGTCCATGGGTAATTAGTGAGCGTAGAAGGGATAGAATTCTGCGGTTCACGTTCAAGGTTCGGTCGGTATTGTAGCAACAGCTATAGAAACGAACAAAACACCCAGCAGGTAGGGCGCTTTGTACCAGCGGGACAGTCACCCAGAACAGCGGACCGTGCGCGCGGAAGTGAAAGTAAATTTGGCCGCAGGTATCCGCCGGAGAAAGAGTAAATAGTGGGCGAGCGAGCAAGGCTCAGCCAGGGAACAGTTTCGACGTAAAAATATTCATAGTGCGCGAAAAAAGTAAAACGCGAACGAAAACGTGCGAGTACACCGGCGGGGCGAAACTTCAAGCAGAAGGACGGGAAGGAAGGAAGGAAGGAAGGACGAGCTGCAGCCAATCCATCCATCTCATCACGACATCCGTCAGCACCGAACGTGCACGCATAAGCAGCATAAGCAGCCACGGACGTGCAAGCAGTGGAAGCTAAGGGTAAGTGTGTTCTTTTGCAACGCGTAAGGCACTGTTCGAAAGCAATGGCGCATTTACTGAGATTTCGAAAGGAGGGAATGATCCGAATCGCCAGGGATTTAAGAATAGAATTAGATGGATCGGAAACAAAGACTTTAAAGAAATTAATAGTAGAGCATGAGGATTATTCCGTTGAATTAACGGAGGAATTGGGGCAACAGCACGAAAGAGATAAGAAGGTAGAAGAGGAAGATAGGAGAATATTACAAGAAAGAGATAGGGAGGATAGGAGAATATTAGAAGAAAGGCAATATCAGTAAGAACTTGCGAGAGTGCAAAATGCCCAGACGGGCGAAACAAATTCTGAGATTCGTTCGGAAGCGCGCTCGGAACACGCGAGAGATTATATTAGAATAGGCCAAATAATTGGTAGATTTAAGGGAGAGCAGGACGACATCACTTCTTATCTGAGCGCATTTGAAAGCCAGTGCAGGCAATTGAAAATCTGCGAAGAAGATTGGGTTGTTAATTTAATCGGATTACTTCCGCATAATGTTAACACATGGCTTACATTAGATGAACAAGAAGAAGCGTTAGATTATGCGGAGTTGAAATTGAAATTGTTAGAATTGTACAGATTTGATGCCGAGAAATTCCGGCAACTGTTTAGGAAACATAGCAAAAACGGGGCGACCTGGAGCATATTCGCGAGGGAATTGCTAAACTATGCCAGAGAGTGGGTAGCGGGACTTAAAATAAACACATTCGAGGGTTTATTGAATTTGATCGTGGCCGATCAAATGAAGCATAAAGTTCCAGGCGATATGCGGGAACACTTTGTGGATAGATGGGCCGAATTTGCGAATCCGCTCGAGTTCGCGAAAAGACTTGATGCGTACGAGAATGCGCGGCAAGGGTGGAAGAAGCCACAGTTACCATCTTTCCGGCCGGAAAGAACATTCCGGAAAGAACACGGAAACAACAGGGCACCTGTTGCTCCTCACGTGGCATCCAAGCCGGCAGGAAGTACGAATGGGGTAGAGAAACGTAGCGCGAAGAAAGAATTCGAGGCACCTTATGTCCGCAAGTGTTATGAATGTCAGTCGACAACGCACTTGATTAAGAACTGTCCGCGGAAACAGGGCAATCAAATAAATCACGTGTGTGAACCCGAGGCAAGGGAATTCTTGAGGCAGCACATTGTGGCAGGGACCGTGAATGAGCAGCCGACTGAGATCTTGAGAGACACGGGCGCGTCATTTGATCTTGTATCCGCGAATCTAGTCACAGATCGTGATTATACGGGCGAATCGGTCTGGATCAAACAGCCGCTTCATTCAGCGGCCATTAATTTGCCGGTGGCGGAAATTCGCCTAAATTCGGAATTAGGTAGTGTAATCACTAGGGCCGCTATAGTGCCGAAGGAAAACCAACTTAACTATTATCTTTTGAGTCACAGAACGTATCAACTTCTGCAAGATATTAAACAGGGCTTAGTAGAAGAACAAACGGTGAACATGGTTACGACGCGTAGTAAGGCTGCGGCGGAAAGCAGAACAAAAGCAAAGGATGCGGGGGACCCGCAGGTAAAATTGCCGGAGGCGGAAGGCGACCCCACAGCAAAGCCGGGCGAAGACGAGCATGAGCCGTCGGAGGAATTCCCGGAAAGCTGTATATTAGCAGACGGAAAAGAATTAGAATTGGCAGTGCCGATCGCTGAAATGTTGAAAGTAAATACGGAACAATTCAGCGCGGCGCAGAAGGGAGATGAGGGTGTAAATACTTTGTTTGAAAAATTTAAGGATGTAAAAGCAGAATCGGAAAGAGAAACATATTTTGTTAAGAATTCCTTATTATTTAAGAAACCAGAACAAATAGGTGAAATTATGGAGGACGGAATAGAGAAATACGCCTTAAAATTAGAACCGGAGGAATTTGATGTAGAGGCAATGCTCGCAGGCACAGAAATGGAGCCGGAAGGAAGTGAAAGGCTGAGAGAGCTTGTAATTGAGTTTAGGGACATCTTTTCTGATAGGCCAGGGCTCACTAAAAACGTTCAGATGGACATTGAATTGCTGGACGAAAATGCAAGGGTGAGAAGCGCTCCGTATCGCACGTCACATCGCCAAACTAAAATCCTCCAGGATGAAATCACGAAAATGCTAAGGGATGGTATCATCGAGCCTTCAGATTCTGATTTCACATCCCCTATGATTTTGGTGGAAGCACCCGGAAAAAAAACCAGGCCATGTATTGACTACCGCAAGTTAAATCAGGTTATTCGTACTGAATATTTTCCGCTTCCGAGTTTAGCCGAGCGTATTGAAACAGTTGCGAGGGCCAAAATCATAACCACAACTGACTTATGTAAAGGATTTTGGCAGATCCAAATGAGCGAGCGCGCTCAACGGTATGCCACCTTTACGATAAAATTCGGGTCTTATAAACCCCTCAGGATGCCTTTCGGCATCAAAAATGCACCATATGTTTGCAGCAAGCTTATGGAGGCATTACTGAAAGATTGCGCGGAGTTCGCCGTCCCATATATGGACGACATAGCAATCTTTAGCGACAACTGGGATGATCACTGCAAACATCTCAGAATCGTATTCCAAAAGTTACGTGAGGCCAATTTACGCGTGCAACCGGCGAAATGTAAGTTCGCTAGGAAATCGGTTACGTTCTTAGGATACGAGATTGGTAGTGGTCTGATGAGACCAAATGAAGCCAAAGTTCAAGTAATAAAAGAATATCCACGGCCTACGACAAAAAAGGAAATCCGTAAATTTATAGGTCTGATATATTATAAACGGTTCATCAGAAATTTCTCGGAGAAATCAGCTGCGCTCACTGATCTATTGAGGGGAACACATAGGCAAGGCAAAATCCGGTGGTCGGAAGAGTGCGAAAACTCGTTTATACAGCTTCGCGACGCACTGTGTCAGGGGGCAGTCACACATGCACCTGATTTTAGTAAGCCATTTTTACTGCAATGTGATGCGGCACTTAGGGGAGCAGCCATTGTGTTATCACAGTTAGATCAGGAAGGGAATGAAAATCCGATTCTTTTTCTCAGTAAAAAATTCTCAGACGGGGAATTAAAATGGAGCACCACGGAGAAAGAGTGTGCTGTTTTAATTTGGGGTTTAGGGAAGTTGCGTTACTATTTAGACGGTAATGTTTTGCTAAAGATAGAAACGGATCATAACTCGTTAGTCTGGTTACAACAGAATGCTGGGAATAATCCTAGATTGCTTAGGTGGTCTCTGGCGATTCAGCATTACAACATTATCATAAGCCATAGGAAAGGAATATTAAACGTAAATGCTGACATTCTCAGTAGGGTGTTTGAAAATGAGCGCCAGACAGTGTCCGAAGTTGCAGAGGGGCACACTGCACCCGGCAATGCCGATACGTGTGCGCCGAAAACACTGGAACACAGTGCAAAACAAATAGTGCAAGAAGAATGATGTATAAGTGAATGTGATGTTTGTTGTGTTGTGTCAAGATTGAGTAAACTTTTCCCAAGAAACCTACGAAAGAATAGTTTCCAGCAAATATCATGAACTTTTGTATTCATTTATATTCATTCTGGCAAGAAGAAAACTTTGTACAATCCTTCAAGAGAGAGATGTAAAAATTGTTTATTTGTTTCATTTTAAGTGTATTACTGTATGTGGTTTTAAATGTAAAACAGGGTAAAAGTTGGTTTATTGTTTTTTTTGTGCATTTATCACTGTATAGGGTTTTGTAATTCAGTGTGTCAGTTTGTGTGTATAGAACTGTATCTGATTTTGAATGTTTATTGATGTAATGTTTGTGGCTATATTGGTGATATTGTATGTGTCATTTTGGTAGTGGGTGTATTGTACAAAATTAATTTAATTCAAGAATTTGGGTGTAAAAGGAAAAGGAACATACTATGGTTATTTGAGGTTACCACACCAGGCTGAAAAATCTTAACAATGCATAAGAGGGACCGACCGTACGGCAAGATCTTTAATATTTCAAGTACAATGTACAATGTGAGAGTAAAAATATGTCAATGGGGTAGGTTAGTAGGGCCTTCTCTGTTTGTTTTCTTTATCTGTGTATTAGCCAAGTCAGGCGCAGTTGTATATAATGTGAGCCGATCGGCCTAGGATTTTCACACTTGTGGAATTTTCCTTCTGTGTTGATTGCAACTGCGACGAAAATTCCAGGGGCGGTATAGAGGAGTTTGTGGCGTCATATCTGTCGCCAGCACAAACGTACTATATCAGCCATGTGGACAGCGCTGGCGGAAGTGACGCCGGCTGTACAATGGCTTGGGAAGGAGTGCTGTGTCGTGGGTGCAGGTTTGGAAACCCCGAAGCCGGCGGGAAAGCGTCGGCAGACACTGCGGGTGACGCGCTTCCGTCAGCCTGCGCAGAGGGTATATAAGCGGAATCCGACTTGAAAGCTTTCTTCTATTCTTCTGATTCTTCAGGTTGGAGCGCGTCGGTAGGGCGTCGTGAGGGTTGTGCGCGGCGTTGCATTGTAATGCATAGGCTACCGAGGCGGGGAATCGAAGCCGGCGTGCTACGTCGTGACGGCAGCTGCGGCATACTCGCATGTATGCTCGTGTAAGGTACTGGTGCATCACACCGGGGATGGTAATTACTTATCGGGCCAGCGGTGGTGGTAACCAGGGAAAGTTCCTTCTTGTAACGGTTAACATCAATTGTAAATATTGTATATAGTGTTATGGTGTCGGAGTATCTTTATTCTAATAAATACTAAATATTTACAAGCCGTTCACGTCTGTAATTATTTGCCCCGGCAAAGACGCCACACCGTATACGTACGTGTATACGGAGCATTATACGTAGTATAGGGAAAGTTATGTAATGCTGCGGAAAATCGATTTCAAGATATCAACGGAAATACGCATCCCTGATCCCGAAAAAGTTGCTTTTTTTAAAACGTCCGACCGTCTGTGATTACTACTTGCGGCTAAACCATGCAAAGGACTTTTTCCAAATTGAAGAAACCCCTGTCTATCTAGCTTGAGTCGAAGCTTTGAGATTTTGAAAAACATTCAAACAGACAAACAAATTTGGAGGTACTTTACAACAAGGCCTTGGGACATTTTCATTTTTTTTTCACGGCTCCACATTCTTCTTTAAATTTTTTGTAAGAATGGACTAAAATACACTTATAAATATGTATAGGTCTGAGTTCCACTGTTGACTCTAAATTTTCGAAAAATGGAAAAGTTTGAATTTGTTTCAGCGTCTTTCTACAACTACTAAATTAAAAGATAGAGATTTTTCTTCAGATGAAATTTTCTTATTCCTAATTTGTTCTTTCATTAAGGTCATATACAAATTTTTGAAAATTTCAGTAGTTTTCGCGCAATATTGCGTGTAATATGTGCAATTTAAAAAAAATACAAAAACAAGATTTTTTCGAAAACGGCTCCAAATTTTTTTCTTCAAACTCTTGGTACTCTCTTTTCTTAAAACTCTTGGATAGCTATATTTCTTAAAGCTCTTGGCTAAATATATTCGATAAGATGACATAAATGCCATATTGCGCTATCCTTTTATTTCTTCAAAATTATACAAAGGTATTTTTTCATTTGTCTCTCACGTGATTAATATTTACATTAGTATCGATTTGTTAACAATATTGTATTTATGAGTATATGAGTTTTAAATTATGTCAGATAAAGTTTCTGGAAAACTCAACAGTTCTCCGTGAAAATGAGCTCAAATTTTTGCATGTTCAGAAACGCTCAAACGCCACTTTCGCAAAAACGGCTCCAAATTTTTTAAAGTTTTTCAACAGATTGTGCTAATTGCACTGTTTACGATGACAGCAATTAATTTTGCTGTATTCATTTGTTTCTTAAAAAATTACACAAATGTAATTAATTTGAAATCTCTCTCTCACGCTTTTAATATGCACTTTTCCAGCGGATTGTAAACACTATTGCATTTGTGACTGAAAGAGCTTGAACCTACTTCATATTCAGTTTTTCGAAAACTCAATAGTTTTTTGTGAAAGAGTTTCAAATTTCGAATTTACAGTAGCGTTTAAATGCCATTTTTTTTAAACGTCGCCAAACTGTTCCAACAAAATTGCCATTTAGGACGCGTTTTTACTGATCTTTAATATTCTTAAAATAATATTTCTTTTCTACTAATAGAAAACCGAAAATTTAAAAAACTTTTTCTAAAAAAATTATTTTTATCCGATCAACATGAATTTTATTCCGTATTACACTGTACAATTATCTGTTGGAATCTATCTGTTGGAATAGAAAATTCTGAATATAAAATCTGGAGCAATTTGAGAAAATGGTGTTTGAGTGTTTCTGAAAATGCGGAATTTGAGCTCATTTTCACAGAAAACCGTTGAGTTTTCGAGAAACTTTATATGACGTCATTTGAAGCATATTTACTCATAAATACAATAACATGAAGAAATCGCCACTTATGTAAATAATAACAACGTGGGAGACATCAAAAAGTTAAATTTTTGTAATTTTTGAAAAAACAAAAGAATAGAGCAAAATTGCGTTTATGTCATCTGATATGGAACATTAAGCACTATCCTTACCAAAAGTTTAAAAAAAGATTTGCGCAGTTTTTTAGAAAATTTCGTTTTTTTGTTATTTTTGAAAATTGCACAAATTGCACGCAATACTGCGTGATAAATACCGTAAGTTTCAAAAATGTGTGATGTTATTGAAATAACTAACAATAAACAACAAATTTCATTTGGAGGAAAAATTTCTATCTTAAATTTTGTAGTTGTAGGAAGACGGCGAGAAAACTTCAAACATTTGCAAATTTTGAAAATCCAGAGTTAACCGTGAAAATTGAACCTATGCCACTCTTATAATGTACTTCCCTCTATTGTTACAAGAACTTTAAAGAAAAAATTGGAGCCGATTTTGAAAAAAAACAATTGAAAATGTCCCAGGGGCTTCACGTAAAATACCCCCAAATTTTGAAGAAAGTTTTTCAAACTCGCAACGCATCGAGTCGAGCAAGATCAACCGGGGAATATCCACTTTGAAAGAAAGCGTACGTGTTGTTTAAGCGCTAGCGGTGTTCACAGACGGTCGGACGTTTTACCGTCAATTGATTTTTCGGTATCAAGGACCCCAAAACAGGAATTCTTCCTACACCACGTGTTAGAGGATTTTTTTCTCTAAATTTAGAAACTGGATTTATCCACTTTTTTGTTATCAGGGCCCGCCAATGAGAGTTTTTCTGTCGGAAATTCGCCGTTTTTTCGCGCAACATTACATAACTTTCTCTACTCTACGTGTATTACTCTGTTTATGTGAACGTATACGAGAAAGTAAAGGTGCCTTATGCACGGCAATTTTTGTAAAAATAAATTCCTGAACTTCGGACTCCACTCATGAGCCTCCTCTACGCCACCTGGTCGATGTCGACGAAGTCCGGGTCGCCGAGCTCCGTGCGGCGGCCGTAGGCGAACTTAAAGGCCTCGACGATGCGCTGCCAGGTGGCGGCGAGCGAGGCAGTGGGGATCCACGAGTCCAGAATGTTGATGATGAAGGCCAGCAGAGGGCCCGAGCCAGGAAGCTGCACTGTGTACAGCGTGTGGCCGTCGCTCAGCTGTGACGTCACCGGCCTCTCCCACTTCACCCTGCGCCCGCGCAGCGCGGAAAAATGAGGTCAAGGGCTTGTCTCAAGGGTAATACCACACTACGAAGCTAAATAAGCTGCAGCTTGGAGCCGCAAAAATTATTGAACAAAACGGCAAATTCCTTAAAAATTATTAATATATGCAACTTTATTATTAGTAAGATTGTATAAAAACTATTGCTAACAATTTTTAAATTTATAATTTGAATAAAATTATTACTTGAATGCGTTTTAATGATTTTATTAAATTTGTATAAAAACGTTACAATCTACAATCTCAAAAATGTTATTCTTACGAGTAAAAAGGGGGTCCTCGAAAATATTTTAGGTTGAGGCCTCGAAAATGGTAAATCAGCCGCTACACAACTGCTTTTCTCTTCATTTATGAACAACTATTTTTTGTTCAAACTGACTTACCCACGGGTGGTAACGTATTACACATGGGTATCCTACTACACACTTATGACAATATAAGACTTATGACAATATATCTAGATCATATTTAGAGCATACGACGTAGGAATCATAATCATCAAGGGTTTGCATGAACAAAATCCACAAATATTGCAAGTACAATAGTTTACAATACATGTTTTTTGTTTAGTTTCTCTTGATTCTTTAAGCAAATACTGGGATAGGCCCTTTCTTTGCTTTCGGAGAGGAGATGCAACTTAATTAACTATATATCGGCGCACGTTTTCTTGGTCTCCCATTTTCCTAGGTGCGGAAGAAGATTATGATAGATTGTTAGCATTAAGCCTTGGAGCAGTAAGACGGAGCCTTCGAGCTAAAAGGTCAAGGTGCCTGCTCTTAGGCAAGCCAAATACTTCCAGCTATGAAACTAAAGCGCACTTGGCGCAAAGAAGAATATTCTACATATATAAACTCTGGAGAGTATAGTACGTGTAGTTGCTGAGGTCGTCCATGGTAATAATGCCTTGTAGGTCCTGCACGTCCTTCACAAAGCGGCGCCCCAAGTCGCCGTTGTAGAAGGCGTCGACTCCCTCCTCTGCGATGATACGCAGCGTCTGCGCCAGCTGCGGCCGCTTCATGATGTCACCCTCTTGCAGCAGCGATCCATCCATGTTCACCAAGATGTCTCTGAAAGCGGCCATGGATTTGAATGAAAAGGAGGCATACATTGGAAAGAAGTCGTTACGATACGTCAAAAGAGTAATTGCACGCCAGAACACCCGATTCGAAAGCTCCTATTTACAGTTTCGTTAGTTCATTTATTTTCATAACTTTTATGCTCAAATTATTTTGGATATAAATCACTCGCGGGAATTTCGCAGGCTCGCGCCAAGGTAATTTTCCTCTTTGTGCAAATTACTGTTTGCCTCTCCGTGTTCTCATACTTTGAATTTTTTCCCATGGATATTATTTTGCTTACGCTGAATTGTAACTGTGAAGGCGAGCGACGACTTCACAGTACTTATAGTTATGAATTAGTGTGTTTATTTTTTCGACCCATAATTTAACACTAAATGAGAGTTTTTATATAATTGGAAATTTGAGTAAACTTTTTCTTTTAAGATAAAAAAATACGAATATAATGCAGATATTAAGCAATGTCTAATTTTTAACCGCCCTTTTGCAAATGCCACTCTTTGCACTGCCTAATTAGAGTTGGCGTGCCCTAAAAATTTCGTTTGTTATGTTTAGTGAATCATTTTTATGTAATGGTAAATGCACCTACGTACATATGAAGTACGCATTGCTTAAGAAGAGCAATGAATATTTCTTTCAAACTGTACGTAGAAATATCACCCTTCAAACATGTTTAAATTAGGGTCGCGTCTGGAGCAGGCGCCCTGCTTAAGGTCATGGGTGATTGGCTCCCCAAACCGCCGTCAACGCTGACACGATCCAGACGTGGAAACAGGAATGTTTGGGAACTTGTTAGTTTTCAAAAGGGCAAAATTCCTCTGACAGTTACGTCAGTTTATTGCGTCCAGGGCATGCCGAGTTCTGGCGGGGGTGGCGTAATGGCCTCGTAAATCTCCCTGTTTCCCATATACGGATCCTCTAGCGTTGATATCGGACAGACAGCCCAGAGTCTTTGCTGTGCCAACTTCACGCTGCTCTGCAGCTCTACTTTTCAATTAAACTTCATACTTCATCGGACTTGGTCTCTGTACTTGAAACCTCGCTCACCACCACGCTCCTTCAGGGAACTTAGCTTCCCTGCGAACTGAATACTATTGCATCCTGTACTGGAAGCATTTGTAATTGCCTGCAATCGCTGCTAGTAGCATGACACCTGCAGCGAAAGGCATTACATGGTGGCAGCGGCTTGGATTGAGGAGCACAGCGACTTCCGCTGTACTTTCTGCTGACAGTACTTTCATACGACAGTACGAACTTACGACAGTACGTACTTTCGTACGACAGTACGCCGACAGTACTTTCTGCTGACGGCCGGGCTGGAGAGACTTCGCGCCTGTACCGAGGTGGGCCGGAGCCTTTCTCGAGGGAACAACGCTCCAGAGGAATCCACAAGGCGCCGTGGTACCCGTTCACCGCCTGCAGAAGTCGAGTCCGTGGTTTGGAGGCCAGCATCAGCAGCCGCTGACGAGCCCGAAGGACGTCTTCGGTGATTAGCCGTTGGCAGCCTGCGCCGCGAGAGGGTCCTCTACCCTGAGGGGAGCTGCGAAGCCATCACTGGAGGCCCGAACTGCGCATCTTCAAGCCACCCTACATCTTTTTCTTGGTAAGTCTTTCTATCCAGCCATGGCAGACAATGATACTGGCGATAATGAGGAAAATTATATATCAGTTATACAGGCAGTAAAATTAATATCGCGTAACTTTGATGGAAATCCCCGACATCTCAGAGAATTTATAGAAGGAGTTGAGGCAGCAACGGAAGTAGTACACCCCAATAAACGATCATTGCTTTTGAAATTCATTGAATCAAAAATTACTGGCAATGCTAAAGATAGGTTATTAGCACGAACACAACGCGAAACTTGGGAACAGGTTAGAGCGATATTAGAGGAAAACTTCTCTGTACGGCGTACGTTAGAATATTACGCGGGCGTAATATTCACGTCGAAGCAGGGATCAAATGAAACAGTAGCACAATGGGGATCGCGAGTAGATAGTATGGCTATAGATCTGAGAAGGGAAGTAAAAGGCAGGTTGGAAAAATTAGAACAGAAAGATAATGCGCGTTACGTAGAAGGAGGTCTGCAGTTAATAGGAGAATTCTTGAAGGGAACGTTTATTGCGGGACTGAAAGATGAAAGGATAAAGTATATTGTTAAAGCTAAAGGAGAAGAGGAATCTTTAGCACAAATAGTTGAAACCGCTTTACAAGAAGAAAGCGAAGTGAAATCGCAAAGGTATAAGAATAATCAGGGGCAATGGAATTCGCGATACGAGAATACGTGATATGATTCTAGGAAGCAACAAGGTACGCATGTTAAAAGTGAAGTTAATGTTACTGCTGTAAATACTGTGAAATGTTATAAGTGTCAGGAACTGGGTCATATATCTAGGGTTTGCAATAATGAACCGAAATGCGCCAAATGTGGTAGGCGAAATCATGAAACTAGGAATTGCAAACAGGGAAACAGGCAGTAGAGTTGCTTGAGCAGCCGCAAGTAACTCTACAAAATGGCTGCGTAGGTGATATGGATACTGGGGGAAATCAGAGCTGTGAAAGAGATTCGCGTGATATAGATACTGTAAGGAATAGCAGTTGTGATAGAGATTCACGTGATATCGTTTCTGTGATGAACCTTGGATGCGGCAAGGAGTCGCAGGAGGTTAACTGCGTAAAACAAGGGGACGCATTTGATAAAACCAGTTACATGAAAAGTGATTTTGGACCATACGAGGTATATGTATTGTGTCCGGAAATTAAGGGAGGCTTAGGAATAGCCTTAATCGATACAGGGGCCCAGGTATCATTGGTAAGGAAATCATCATTAGTCAAAAATATTGACCAAAGCGATGATGTAATTGAGATTCAAGGTATTAGTGGAAAAAATATCAAGGTAAAAGGTATGGTAAATTTAACTCTGAATAATTGCAGTGAGTCAATAGAATCCAAATATTATGTTGTAAATAAATTGCCTAGAAATATTGATGTTATATTAGGACAAGATTGGCTTTTAAAGAATAATTATGTGTTTACTAAAAATATTGCAATATCACCTTTCAGTGAGTCAGTAGTTCAATTCCCGACCACAGAAAAAGGAGTGAGATATGTAGAGCAACAATTATTGCAGGCAGGAATAGTCTGTGCGGCAACTTTAACGAATTGTGATAAAACGTTTCCGTGTCTTATTGTAAATGTCACGCTCGAAACGTTAGTAGTACGAGAAACACCAATATTAAAGAAACCTCCGACTCAGTTAAATAATGCTACTGATAGGACGAATGAAGACGCGTTCACGAAGCGGAGAATAGAATTATTATATGATAACTTAAGATTGCATCATATAGAGGAAGGAGCGAAAGATATTAGAGATATATGTAGTGAATTTGTAGATGTTTTCAAATTACCAGGAGACAAACTGACTAGTACGACAGCGGCAAAACATTATATTCCCACACCCTCTATTCCTAAAGGTAGACCAATTACTTTAAAGAATTATAAGTTGCCTCAAGCTCATCAGGAGGAAATTCAGAGGCAAGTAGAACAAATACTAAATGACGGAATAATTACTCATAGTAAGAGCGAATGGAATTTTCCTTTGCTTGTAGTTCCGAAAAAGATCGATGCGACTGGCAAAAAGAAGTGGCGAATTTGCGTGGATTTTAGACGACTTAATGACGTAACAGTAGGAGATAGCTATCCTCTTCCAAATATTCAGGATATTTTGGATAAAATAGGAAGATCGCGTTACTTTTCTGCGCTCGATTGTGCCAGTGGGTATTTACAAGTGCCAATCGAACCAGAGGATCAATGCAAAACTGCATTTAGTACGGCTAGCGGCCATTATGAATACACGCGTATGCCTTTTGGTCTAAAATCAGCTCCTGCTACGTTTCTACGCATGATGAACTCTATTCTGCACGAGTCAATTTGTGACAGATGCTTTTGCTACATGGACGATGTGTTGATAATGGGAGAAACATTGGCCGAGCATAACAAAAAGCTAAGGGAAGTACTCGGGCAACTCAGAAAACACAATATCAAAATTGAACCCGACAAATGTGAATTTTTGAAGGTAGAATTAAACTACTTAGGACATGTAGTGACAACAAAAGGAGTAAAACCTGATCCGCGAAAGGTTCAATCAGTAACAGAATTTCCCAGACCAGGAAATCCGAAGGACATAAAGTCATTTTTAGGTTCAGCAGGTTATTATAGAAAGTTTATTGATGGGTTTAGTACAATAGCAAGACCTTTGACAGAGTTATTAAAGAAGGATGTATGTAAGAAAGAAACTCTATGTATGTAAGAAAGACACTGTATGTAAGAAAGAAACTATATATGTATGTAAGAAAAACTATATATGTAAGAAAGACACTATGTAAGAAAGACATTATGTAAGAAACTATGTATGTAAGAAAGACATTATGTAAGAAAGACACTATGTAAGAAAGACACTATGTAAGAAATTATGTATGTAAGAAACTATGTATGTAAGAAAGACACTATGTATGTAAGAAAGACACTATGTATGTAAGAAAGACACTATGTATGTAAGAAAGAAACTATGTATGTAAGAAAGAAACTATGTATGTAAGAAAGAAACTATGTATGCAAGAAAGAAACTATGTATGCAAGAAATAAACTATGTATGTAAGAAAGAAACTATGTATGTAAGAAAGACACTATGTATGTAAGAAAGAAACTATGTATGTAAGAAAGACACTATGTATGTAAGAAAGACACTATGTCTGTAAGAAAGACACTATGTCTGTAAGAAAGACACTATGTCTGTAAGAAAGACACTATGTCTGTAAGAAAGACACTATGTCTGTAAGAAAGACACTATGTCTGTAAGAAAGACACTATGTCTGTAAGAAAGACACTATGTCTGTAAGAAAGACACTATGTCTGTAAGAAAGACACTATGCCTGTAAGAAAGACACTATGTCTGTAAGAAAGACACTATGTCTGTAAGAAAGACACTATGTCTGTAAGAAAGACACTATGTATGTAAAAAAGACACTATGTATGTAAGAAAGACACTATGTATGTAAGAAAGACACTATGTATGTAAGAAAAACTATATATGTAAGAAAGACACTATGTAAGAAACTGTCTGTAAGAAAGACACTATGTATGTAAGAAAGACACTACGTATGTAAGAAAGACACTACGTATGTAAGAAAGACACTATGTATGTAAGAAAGAAACTATGTCTGTAAGAAAGACACTATGTATGTAAGAAAGACACTCTATGTATGTAAGAAAGACACTCTATGTATGTAAGAAAGACACTATATGTATGTAAGAAAGACACTATATGTATGTAAGAAAGACACTATGTCTGTAAGAAAGACACTATGTATGTAAGACACTATGTATGTAAGAAAGACACTATGTATGTAAGAAAGACACTATGTATGTAAGAAAGAAACTATGCATGTAAGAAAGAAACTATGTATGTAAGAAAGAAACTATGTATGTAAGAAAGAAACTATGTATGTAAGAAAGAAACCATGTATGTAAGAAAGAACCTTATTGTTCTACTGCAATCTCAAAATTGGCTTTGTTTTTACTACAGGTGTATCTACCCTTTCAAAGAGATTATTACTCACAATTTGTAAATATATTTGTCTCGGGGTAAGACACTCTACTCTATCCTGAAAATTTTGAAGAAATTAATGAGATATTTGACTTTTAGGTCCGAGATTTGTTGAAACTAAATCTCTTTTTTTCCAGTTTGAACTACATTTTATCGTGCTGATTCACAATGTGTAAAATTCTTTTCTTTTCTTTTGGTTTGATAAATAGTACTATGTTCCGTGTTACTGTTAAATTGACTGTCTTCAGGAACTGGCTTGGAAACTGGGAGGGAACTACTATTGATAATATGAGATGACAACATACTTACATTAACAATAATGTTATATTGTCAACAATGTCAAAGCCCAGCTAACACTTTCTTCTGCTGAAATTTTTCTTCCTTTGTCATCTGTGTAATTCTACACTTTCTCTCTTTAAGTGTCAACAGGAGTCTGCAATAATCACTTCATCCCATGTACCCTGTTAACGTGGACGTGTTAAGGTGGTTTTAGAGAAAATGAAGTTTGATGCTCATGATACATCCTAAATTCTTCCTAGAAATGAGCATTTCATCCACCATAGTTTTGAAATCTGGATTTTTATTATTTCCTAAAAAAAATCCAGACAGTTTTGAAACCTGACTAGGCCATTCTCTTCGTATCTCATTGAAGTTTCAAAAAGTTTATCAGATTTCTAATTTGAAGTCTCACAAAGATGCCTTCTATAAGCTTGGCCTCTGAAAGAAAAGGTATTTTGAATGAATATATTTAAAGCACTCGTTATTCTTACTCAGAGCCTTGACAAACTATTTCATTACACTTCATATGGAGTGGTGGCAAAATAATATTTTTATGATTAACCAAACTTCTTCTTATGACATTTTTTTTCTTTGGAATTCAAAGTATTTCCGATTGCCTAATCCCTTTTGACCCAGTGCCATTCATGTGCCCTGCTCATTCATATAGAAAACAGGAACTTTGTAAATCATAGTTGAAGTCCCAACTATATTCCAATAATTTTCAAGTCTCCACAAACAACCCATTGGTGTTCTTCATTTTTTTTTAATACTTTCATGTATTTCCTTTAAATGAACAGAATGGGCTTCTGGCACAGAGACATATTGATTTCCTTTATGAAGCTTTGAGAGATCTCACCAAATCATTAAGTGCTTCTTGATTAAACAAATGGAGCCTTCTCCCTTTGGGGAAATCAGTAACATCAATTTCACTATCACAGAAGTCTCAATAATTTAAAGATGATGTAGATGGTTTGCACTGACGGCTCGTGCCTATTCACAAGTTCGCACGAGCACACCCAAGTTCTCCGTGTCTCTCTCTGTATATTTTTCTCTCTGTCTCTCCCTCTCTCTCTCTCTTTCTCTGTCCTTGTCTCTGTCTCTCGCTCTGTTTCTCTCTCTGCGTTTCTGGCTCTTTGTTTGCCTGTCGCTGCCTCTGACTGCCTCTGCCAGTCTCTCGCTCTGTTTCTCTCTCTGCGTTTGTGGCTCTCTGGTTGCCTGTCGCTATCTCTGACTGCCTCTGCCTGTCTCTGCCGCTCTTTCTCTCTCTCTCTCTCTCTCTCTCTCTCTCTCTCTTACTTACGTGCGTTGCTGTCCGTCTCTCTCTCTCCGTTTCTGTCTCACCGTCTCTCTCTGTCCCTGTCTCAGTCTGATTCAGTCTATCTGTCACTATCTCTGTGTATATCTCTTATTAGTAATAAATGAGAACAAAATATTCGTATTCGTTTGAATCAATTGTGTCCATTTTTTAAAGTTTGGTTGTGTCATCATTACAGTCACTCCAGCTCAACCGCAATTTTTTCTTGAAGAGCGAGAGTAAAAATTTACTTTGGGGGTAATAAATTAGAAATAAATGGGTACTAAATATGCCAATTGGTTTGATGTAATTGTGCTAGAGTGGTTTCGCCAGCTTGACACATCCACAATATTTACAATTCATAATTAAGAATTTTATTAAGGTACAAATTAACCGAGAACTATCTCGTGTATTTCTAATTTCTGCCTGAATATCTCAAGGGTCCCCATTTCCTTGCTTCCTTTTTATTTAATATTTTTATTTTTGAACTTTTCTTTGAAAATTATGAAATAGTGTTATTTACTGAAGAGAAAACGTTATATGCTTTACATAATCATTTAAAACAATTCTCTTCAAAATTTACAAATTTTAACAACTAGTTTAACAATTGAAAAATTAATGTCAACCCTACAAAATATCACAACACAAAAAATATTTTCACGTTGACATATTAAATCCTTTAAGAAGTAATAATACTACAGTTCACTGTCCACCAATTCTCCAGAGAAATATCTTCATTGAAACAAAGCTAAAGAACTAACTTGGAATGTTCATGACACTCAACTAAAAAACAATATTAAAGTTCTTAAACTCTACCCACTTATAAAGAAAAAAATCTTCAATGGATGAAACAGCAATGCCTATTATTAAATCAGTAATCTGTGTTTCACACTTATTCTATTTGTGGTATAGTAAAAATAAATTTTGACACAATTGAAGTTACACAAAATAGATTCTTTAGTTGATTTTAATTATTCCATAGTTTATTAGGCAGTAATAAATTCAGAAAGAACTTACCATTGAATCCATCCAAAAATTTCCACTATCCATTATCCACTCCACATTCTCAAAACTTTCATTTCACTTTAAGGCATGCTTTCCTCTCAAAAAGAGAAAATTAAATATTTCACGGAAAAATAATACTTGGATCACACAAGGTATAAGAACATCGTGTAAAAACAAACGTACGCTTTACTTTACTTCTAAACATCATAACGTATCACCGAATGATACCTCATTTGTCACGATTGGTAGATGGGAAGTGCTAATTTTGTGTCGGACGGACGCATGTTATGAGATTATACCTACACCGAATCTTGCTACACCATTAACATTGGCATTGGCTTTGACACAGTCTCACTTCGGGACACTGAGCCATCCATCGCTCATGTTCATTCCCTCATTTGAAGTTGATATAGCCCTTACCTACAGCAGGCGGCAAACGCGACAGCAGCAGCAGCAGTAAGTTTGGCCAGGGATTTTATATACACGTTGAATAATCCGCGCTTTACTTTGGAGCAACGTCAGTTTTATGAGGACAACGGCTACATCGTGTTTCCTCGACTCGTTGGAGAAGAACTACTGGACGAATGCGCGTGAGAAACATTTTTAATTTATAGAAATTAAATAAATGAATACATGGTAATATTTTTTTATTAACGATGCTGTCAGTAACTTTCATGGTTTAGGTGATGTGTGGAATTGTTTCGCGCTGTAGAATACGAAGGTTGGGCAGAAGTCATATCAACATTTTTTTCTAAAAGATATATTTTCGAATTAGACAATTTTATTTTTCGCGTGCGAGTTCGTACTAAGTGTGTTTTCAACAATAGATAACTGTGTGTCTTTATTGGCTCAGAGAGCAATGTGATATCAGTTGTCTGACCAATACTATTAATACTCTGTGTCTGACTGCAGTTTGATAAGAATGTAAGCTGTTTCTAGCACCGCTCATAAACAAAATTAGCCGTTCTCCATGGGAGAGAAGGCCGAGAATATCACAGGCAAGATTCTGCGAGGACTTAGCACACCCATAGGGGTGTGCGGAGCGATGTGGCACGTGCGGTAATCGAGTGTCTGGTTAAATCGGGACTCTTAGAACGGATATGTTCTAGAACGGTTATGCCGGAAATGTGAACTGTATACGAAAATTCTTTGGAACATGAAAACAGTACTGTCATTTCAAATACCTTAATTAATATGAGAAACACAATATTAGTGGTTTTTTGGTGTGTCTTGTCATTTCATGTGTATGTATCACATTTTCCACCCGTGCTCGTATCCTGACGAAAATGTTGCTACGACGTTTGCCGCAACCGTCGTTTATTTTGGAGAACAAAGCGCGTGACTGAGACATTTTCTGGAGAGAAATTATAATAGTATAGTTTCTCGTTATATTAGGTTCAGTAGTGTGAAGTGTTATTTTGACACAATTTTTGGTTCAATTGGGACGTAATAAATGAAATTGGATGAAACTTTATTGATTTACAATTGGAACTGATTAAAAATCAAAGCATGTCTGAATTACAGAGTGTGACGGGATCGGTTTCCGTTTTGATCCAGTATTGTACTTTCTGTAGATCTCGGGCGTTCATTTTCCAGTACTCTGGCAAAGACGGCAAAAACAACAGCGAATTGTCAGACTTCTGCTTCATCTGCTACTCCCCCAGTTGCTCATTTCTGTTGCCCCAGTGGACTTCCCTGACGAGACATCACCTCTGCAAGATGGGAAGATAATAATTCCCTTCAAATACAAATTGTCCAAGAAAAACACACAGGCGAAGTCGGACTTAGAATCCACTTTTCAGCCCGCACGAAGCCCGATGTCACTCGGCCTTCTGGACCAGATAAACTTAAAAAAGATCGTTCCTCCAAACTCCGACCATCTACCCCGACTCCTGAGACTCTCTCTGAGCGATCTCTTAGCCCGTCGAGCAGTGCTCAGGAGGAACCTGCCTTCTGCCCCGGCTGAAGTTTCTTCAGCCGGGGTGGACAGTCGCCCCTTCGGGCAACAGAGGCATAAACCGAAAATGGGGAAGAAAAAATCCCCTTAGAAGCAAAGCAAATTAACGTCTAAGAGTTATGGCTCACCTCGCGTGGAACCCTGGGGTGGCTTTCGCACCCGTTTAGACGAATTAAAGCTGATAATGTCTCTGAACAGACTCGTTATCTGTCTGCAGGAAACACATCTTCATCCTGAGCATTTCCTCTCTCTCTTGGTGGCTTTTGTTGCTACTGACAAGACATTGATAATAACCTCCGGGTACGTGGTGGAGTCGTTACATTTGTCACAAACTCCCTGGTGTCCAAAAAATAGACGTACGAACCACTCTTCAGACTTCTAGAGTTCCTCTGAACCTCTGCACTATATCGATAACTACTCTAGTTTATCCCGCCTGGCCAAGTCGTGACACAAGAGGAACTTGAAGATATGTTATCTTAGTTGCTTGTCCCTTTTCTTAGTGTGGGGGACTTAATGCCCACAACCCCGCCTGAGGTGGCACTAGGGCCTGTTCGAGAGACAATATACTTGAAAATATTGACAATCAGAACTGAATACTGACGAAAGCACGCATTTTTCTGTAGCTTCAAACACTTTCTCGTCTTTCAATCTGACTCTCTATAGTCCATCTCTCTCTACCATCTTTAAGTGGACTGTCCTTGGCGACCTGAGTGACCACTTCCCCGTTCTGGTCAAATTCGATATTCCCGACCCAAACGTTGCTCGTCCTCCTCGCTGGCTAATCCACCGATCTGAGTGGGAACATTCGAGAAAGAAATACGGATATCGGAAACCTATTAAACGATATCGATGCTATGGTTGCTGATGGTATTTTACTGATGCCGTTCTTCGTGCGACCTCAATTGCCATCCCCAAGTCGTCGGGTCACCCACGACATCCTCCCATGTCATGATGGTCCCCAACCATGGATAACCTGATCAATTATAAAAGATCACGAGCCAAATATAGATTGACCATACGGGAAAGTAAGGCCGCGTCCTGGAGAGCCTATATTTCATCATTCTCTTGCCGTATGTCCCTTAAAGTAGTGTGGCGAAAGGTTCGACAGACTGATGGAAGACTTCCTTCGCCGTCTGTCTCAGGGCTTCTGGTAAATGGAAATCTCACCTCTCCAGAAGACATAGTTGAAGGATTGGCCTCACACTACGAGCATATCTCCATCTCCGTACATTACTCTTCTAGCTTTCTGAAGACCAAAAGAAGAATGGAGAACTGCAGACTAAATTTCTCGAGTCGAGTGGAGAAAGATTACAATGCTCCTTTCTATATGAATGAATTTTTCTGTGCCCTCGCTTGTGCAAAAGATTCTGCTCCAGGACCAGACCAGATACATAATCAAATGCTTAAACACCTACCGAAAAAGGCTCGTTCTTTTCTCCTCCGCATTTTCAACTTTATATGGGATAAACATTCCTTACCATGGATTTGGCGTGAAGCCATTGTTATTCCAATCCCTAAAGAAGGAAAGAACAAACACAATCCCTTCAAGTTACCGCCCAATCTCGCTCACAGGCTGTGTGTGCAAGCTTTTAGATCGAATAGTAAATAAGCATCTGGTCTGGCTCCTGGAGCAAAGGAATCTATTTACACCTTTTCAGCATGGTGTCAGGAAGCACAGGTTAACCAAGGACCACTTAGTCTCCCTTGCCATTCAGATCTCAATTTCTTGTGTGCTACGACAACACTTGGTAACATTTTTTTCGACATAGAGAAAGCGTATGAGGCGTACAGGAGGTACGGCATTCTTCGCTTCTTGCATTCTTGGGGCCTTAGAGGACGACTCCCTTCGTTTCTAGTAGATTTTCTTTCGTCAAGATCTTTCCGCATCCGCATTGGTGACACGTTATCCTCAAGTCACCAATTAGAAAACGGTGTTCCCCAGGAATCAATTCTGAGTGTCAGTCTTGTTTGCCGTTGCTATCAATAGTATCATCAGTTTCTATCATCAGTAATTCGATGTCCTATGAAAGCATCGCTCTTCGTTGATGACTTTGGCAAATTCTGCTCCTCGAAGAGCATGCATGTTATTGAGAGGTAGCTACAGCTTGTCCTCAACAAATTGCAAGAATGGAGTGATAAAACTGGATTCAAGTTCTCCACCTCAAAATTCAGCTGCATGCACTTCTGTAAAATATACCACATCCATAATCATCCTGATCATCTTCCCATCGTCAAATCTGCCACTTTCCTTGGCCTGACATTTGACAAGAGTTTAACAAAGCGAAAGAGGTGGGAAAAAATGCAAAAATGTGGCCATAAAATCGATGGAACAAAAAATAAAATGAAATTAAATAAAAAAGATCGATTTTGAAGATGAAAATGTTGAAAATTCGGATATTTATATATCTGGGACAAGCTAATCTCAATTTTACCTTTACGTTTATTATTATTATTATTATTATTATTATTATTATTATTATTATTATTATTATTATTATTATTATTATTATTATTATTATTATTATTATTATGTACTTATAATTTTGGGGAAGGCAAGGATGGAGGATGGATTGAACATTCAGTTTGTGATAAATTCAACAAAAATGGGTTCAAAATGGTTTAATTTCGAGTAAATTACTTATGATGGTCAGATTTGAGTCATGAAGTAGAATTGTTCGCAATTGCCCTATTCCTCAAGATTATAAACCATGCTTTATTTGTGGTAAAGTTGGTGCAAAGTTATGTGTAAAATGTTCACTCCCTGGGTCATCAGGGTTCACTAGTTCCATCTCAATACAACAGTAATCAACAATGTGTATTCCAGGGACCGCTTCCGTGCACTGTGTGATGGAAAAGTCGAGCGCGGGGGTATTACACTTATGGCTGATGTATCGTTACGTCAGAAAGGAGCCACGGGCGAATACCTTTACAACAAAGCACAAGATATTGTCTACGATGACGTATTTTCTAAATACATTTTGTTGCCTGAGGTGAGTGAATTGTTTGTCAACAAATTATACAACATTCGCAAATGTCGAATTCAAACAACGTCAGGGGAGAAGGGAGAAATAAATTTCAGGTTTTTCAATGTCAATATTTTATCCTTAGAACACTTTTGATAACGCGACTCTCCCTATCCTTTTTATTTACTTTCATTGTTTTATTATATTCCTAATAAAAAATCTTTCGCACTTCCGGCTATTTTATCACTTATGCGGTTCACAGAAATTTATAATCAAGTTTGATAAGATATATTTCCTTTGAATTATTGTCTTAAAAAAACAACAAACAAAAAACAGTAGATACTGAAGGTGACTATGGAGAAGGGCTATCACTTAACATTGCGGCTATTTAAACCACAAGATATCAGTTCACATTGACAGATTAATTGTTAGAGATTCCGGGCGCGTAAACTACCATGTTCATTAGTCCCGTGTCTTAAAAAAACTCCAAAAATATATTGTTTTTAAATATCTCTCATGCTGATACAAACACATTTCCTGCGACTTGTAAACACCATTTCATTTGCTAGTTTAAGTACCTCAAATGACTTTAAATGAAGTTTTTTGAAAACTCAAAAATTTTCTGTGAAAAGGAGCTTCATATTTCGCATTTACAGTAACGCTTAAACGCCATTTTCTTAAAAACGGCTCCATATTTGTCAATGAAAATGTCCATTTATGACGAAATTTTACTCTTCTTTAATATTCTTGAAGTAATATTTCGGTTCTACAGTTAGGAAACCGAAAAACGGAGAAAATGTCAAAAAATGTACTTTAGGCGGCGATAAATGGTAGCTGGCAAAAGGATGGGGCAAGGCTGTAAACCTAGTCCACACCAAGGAAATTAGAAAACTTTACTACGAGAATGTCTATGCCATTCTGTAGCACCGCTAGTTACTTTCTCGTATACATAGTTAAGAGAAAGTTAAGTTATGCTATGGAAAATCGATTTGGAGACGTCAACGGAAATACACGTTTTGTATCCCCTGATACCGAAAAGTGGTTCTTTTCAAAACGTCCGTCCGTCTGTGAACATTACTAGCGCCTAAACCACATGCAGGATTTTTTTCCAAAATGGATATTCCCCGGTCAATCTGTCTTGTCTCGGGGCGCTGTAATTTTGAAAACCTTTCTTTAAAATTTGGAGGCCCATGGGATGGGATTTCAATTGCCAAAGTTTGAATTTTTCTGTCGTTTTCCTGCAACTACAAAACTGATAATTCAGATTTTTCCTTTAAATAGAATTTGTTTTCAATAGTTAGTTCTTTCAAGAAGGTCATGTACATTTTTTGAGAATTTAGTATTATTTGTGCACTATTGCCTTTTGGGAGTAATAGTGTTCAATGTTCTCTATAAGATTACATTAACGCCATACTTCTGTATTTTTTGTTTTTTCAAAAATTACACAAATTGAACATTTTGAGTAACATCTTACGTTGTTAATTTTTACATTAACGGCGATTTGTTCCATTCTCGTATTTATGCGTGCATGTGCTTTGAATGATGTCATGAAGTTTCTTGAAAACTCGAAAGTTGTTCGTGAGAACGAGCGCCAAATTCTGCATTTTCATAAACGCTCAAACGACATTTTCTTAAAATTATTCCAAATTTTCTCTTCAAACTTGTCGTACGGAGAGTGTTAATTTACAATTGTCATCTAACATTACAACCTAGAAGCAACTAAGCATGATGTAGTTGTTATAAATTATGCTTTGACTGTTCAAAAATACGACTGTCCCTGCCGGGTATCAACCCCTGGTCTCCTGAAATACACTCAGTGGCTCCGATCAATTTAATTTTATTTATTTTAAAACAAGTACGCAGTGGTATATTATTTTAATTTTTCTCTTAACTTTGACAAATAATAATAATAAATAATAACAGATTTAGCCTATATATCTAGTTTTGATACATTTGCATCAGTTTTCCTCAGAATGTTGCTAATTTAACATGTACCTGACCGGAAACAATGGCTTGGCATAGAGTGGCTGTAGCACGCGATTCATTCAACTCAAGTTCTCATTCATTTGTGTTTCGGGCCGTGGCCCGACTTCAGACTGTCACACGATGGACCCATGTGCTTTAGCAACTCCATGTGGAGATGGGTGTGGTGGCTGACTTTAATGTGTGCTGGCGTTTTATGTGTATTAATAAGGTGTGTATTTTCTACATTTTTTTGTTTTGGTTTATAAACGTTTCTTTGTGGAGTGTTAATTAACGAATTAATTTTTGAATTTCTGTGTTGTCCTCATGCTTTGTTGATTTGTCTTTGTACTCTACCGCTGATGAAGGAATTAAATATTTCGAAACGTTGGCATAACTGTTTCTTTATCCATTTTGACCAATCCCGTGAACTAATTTTATATTACATCAATGGTCGTGATTTCTACAGTGGTAAATACAAATTATTTTTACTGCGCTATAATTTATTTTCACTTTTTGCATTTACAAGTGGAGAGTTGTCGCAAGCGTTACAAAATTATTTAGGGGGATTCATGCGGAAGTTATGGGTACGTTACTAGGGAGAGAGAGAGAGGGTATTGAAAATACTCCAAATTTTGCGTTACGTGATTTATGGACGGCTCCTAAACTGTTCGGACGATTTCTCCAAAATTGATATTCCCCAATCGATCTGGCTGATGTCGTGGCCCCTTGAATTTAAAACATATATTTTAATTTTGGGGGGGTACTGTATGAATGAAGCCCCTAGCACATTTTCATAAAAATGGCGTCATCGGTTTTGATTAAATTTTGTTTTTGAATAGTCTGAAGGGCGTTTCAGAGAATGGCGCAGTTCTCAGTTGGTTAAAAACTCTGATTTTTCGAAAATTGAAAAAATTCAAAATTTCTTGGGCGTCTTCCTACAACTAAAATATTAAAGATAGACATTTCCCCCTTTAATGAATTCTGCTCCATGAAGATAGATTTTGAAATAAGGTCGTGAAGAATTTTTCTAAAATTTAAGTTTTTCGCGTGATTTTGCGTGAAATATTGGCAATTTTTAATTTTTGTTAAAACAATTACGGCTCCATCGTTTTAGATGAAATTTCGTTCGTGGAGAGTGTGAAAGACGTTTAAGAGAATGGTGTAGGTCGAGAATTGAAAATAATCAAAATTGTTTCGAAGTCTTCCTGCAACTCCAATAATGAAGATACATTTTTTTAAGTGAAATGTGTACATCAGTAACAGATCTTTAAATAAGATCATGTTCAGTTTTTCAAAAACATTTTTGCAAAATGTGTCAAACATACGCAATTTCTATTTTCTTAAAAAACGCACATTATTTTATTAAATTGATAGCATAAAGGACGCTCAAGTAATTGATGCAGGTCTTATGTTCATTGAAATGCGTGATTTTGTGAAAATTAAAAAAAAAAATGTCGGCGTCTTCCTACAACTACAGTTGTGAAGACTATTTTTTATTAATGAAATGTGTCATAAAAAGCAGAACTTCAAAAATTGTCTTGTTGATCTTTTTGAAAATGTGAATATATTTGTGTAATTTGGCGACAAATTAAAATGCCCGCTGCGAATTTACTACGCTTCGTGAACAATTACAGACAGCTTCGTAAGTTAGATTTTGTGTATTAATATTTATTTGTTCGTTTCTTATATTCGATCTTTTGTAATACACTTACACATTAGTCTTTTATAAAGTATTTAAAACCTATTTGAAATACATAAAATAAAAGTTACTAGCTCTCAGGCAATATCAACAACGCAGGGAATGCAACAATGTAATTCCGCGTCGCGAATTCCTGTGAATTATGTCTCATTGTTCTGACATGATTTAGCTGTATGAAAATGAGTTATAATTGTTCAATTTGCGTTGATAATTGTTTGAAAATATTTAGTTTTCGCCCCAAATGTTCTAAATGTACTAAAAAAGTTAATATTATTCATGCAACCATGCACTTAAAACTCAGAATAAGTAGTACAAAACGCGTATAATAAAAACATATTTTCAAAAACAATAAACAAAAAAGTTACTAAGCAACAAAAATGTCTCGCTTCAGCCCACGTCTGTGCATAAACCTGGAATATATGCTCTTAAATGTCACATAAAAATATAGTCAATGAAAAAATCCCGGAAATATTCAATTATGCAAAATACAAATTGGCTACTTTTGTTTTATTTTTGGTGCTAAGTAAAGTTATATACATTCCTTTCAATATGCGCAATCAGTAAAGAAATGCAATTGCATGAAGCTCCGCCGTCTAGAAATGAGTAAGTGATGCTTCAATTACACTACATGTGAAAGTATGAGCCAGTACTTCCGTTTGCGATGAATTTTGCAGCGTTTTTTTATAAATTACTCCCACGATTGCCCGGTGACGTACTTTATACATTAGTTAGTATCATCTGATCCCTAAAAAGATACTACATATTAAATAAAAGAAAATAGCACATTAATCGCATAACTTCAATGACTTAAAGAAAACAATGCCCGCGAAAGTTTTTCCATAAGAGGCTGTACTAATTTAAACTTCTTTTATTAAAAAATTAGTCCGGTAAGAGCCCAATTGTTTTTACCATCTTGAAGAACAGAGATTTTACTTTCATTTAAAGTATTTTTGGGGGTACTTCACGGGAGTCGATTTAAGGAACATTACCTTAAAGTTTTATTTTCTTGCGCTTCGTTTGATGTGTATGTATGTATGTATATATATATATATATATATATATATATATATATATATATATATATATATATATATATATATATAAGGCGGTCAAATTTAAAAATGTACTTAATATTAAAAATCGTAGAATATAGATATTATTCCCCAAGCGAATTAACATAGTTTTGACATCGCTGCGCTGGAAACAATGCGTTGCTCTCTTCGGACGAAATGAATGCTGATGTGCATCACAGGCGCTTTGTTTGAATTGGACGTTTTCAAGTAATAGCTGAAGTGTTAGTAGCGCAGAAAATGCAATATTTCAATACGTAGTTGTTTCCAATAAGACAAAGTATGTACTGTTGTAGCTTCACTAGTTTTAACAGTCCTTTGGTACGAGGGAAAAATTTACAAAACAAATTTGTAGCCGCCAAGAAAAGTTTTAAATAAAGAAAAATTGCTTACATTCCATATTTCCACATGCTAAAATTCTCATATTTTCAAAAATCGTACATGACCTTATTTCAAGATTTATGTTTAAAGAACAGATTTTATTAAGGAAATAATTCTCTATTTCAATATTGTAGTTGTGTAAAAACGCCGATAAAAAAATTTGAACTTTTGAATTTTCGAAAAATTTGTGATTTCAATGAAAACGTCACGCGCATCAATCTCTTAAGCGTCTTTTACGCTATCCGTGGACGAAGTTTTATTAAAAAATGGTACCATTTTTTATATGAATAATAAAATTTTTTTGTGAAAATTTCGAAAATGTTGAAGTTTCATGTAAAGTATCCTTAAAAATCAAAATATCCGTTTCAAACTCGCAAAATCCTCGACTTCGTTCAGATCAATTGGGGGAATATCAATTTTGAATAAAATCGTCTAAACGGATTAGGCGCTAGCGTTGTTTGCCGTCAATCGATTTTTCGGTATCAAGGACCCACAAAACATGGATTCTTACAAAATCACGTGTTAGAGGAAGTATTCCTCTTCCACTTTATTTCAGTTGTATATACGAGTTTTGTGGCTCTCACGCGCAATCAATCTTTATAAATGAGGTTACAGACGCGAAAATTTCACGAAGATTGACGAATTGCACTTTACTTTTTAAAATGAAAATTAAATGGATTTGTTTAAAAAAAATAATTAAATATTCATGTCAAATGTAACCCGCAACACTCAGGCAGTTTTGTTGAAATCTGTGTAGTTATATAACTCCAAAACGAAGCTATCTAGATCTTAAAACCTGGAATTTCAAAGAAACTTTCATCACACCGCAATCTACAGAATGATATCTTCTTGGATATTCTATTACAATATTGCTGGTTCAGCGCTTTTCGACACCATTGTATTTAAATTTCAATCACTGCAAAGAGTTGAGTTGTACATGCCCGATCCTGTAATTTTCGTATGCACAACTTTACGAAGCTTTCTCAAGAATAAAAAGCTTTTCTAATATTTTTGTGACTATAACGGAAAACGAAAAGCAAACTGTCCAGGAATGTTGTATATTTACTTCAAATGTTTTTTTAAGGAAGTGTTGTGATCTGTTCCAAGAACTTGTGAATAACACTGAATAAACCGGAACATTTGTTGCAAAAATCAACCCATTTTTATTTTTATTTTTATTTGATATTCTGTAAATACATTGGAAGTTGCTTTTATACATTTTTAAACGCGTTTCGTTAACATCCCTTAATATGGAAATGGAAGGATAGGGAAGCGGATGAGAGTTAACGTGCGAACGTTCTCGCACGAGTTCGGTAGTTTACTATACACAGGAACATGATTTATCCTCTTTTTCGTTACCTGAGCACTACAATATGTTTTTTCTGCCGGAAATGCACCGTTTTCCGGCGCACAAATACAATACTTTCACTTCTTTTAAGGTTCGAGAAAGTAAAAACTACATGTTTCACCAAAATTACGCAATAACTACTAATATTTTCGAAAAATTGAACATGACCTTATTTCAGGATCTGATTTTGATGCGAAGAATGAATTTTTGAAGCGAAATGTTTCTACCTTCATTATTACAGTCGCAAGAAGGCGCCGAAAACAATTTGAACTTTTACAATTTTCGAAAATTCAAGAAGTGCAACGAAAATGTGACCGACACCAGTTCTTTAAGCGTCTTTTTCTCTATCAGAGGTAAATATGGAGCCATTTTTTAGAAAATGTAAAATTAGCTCCAAAAATCAAAATATTGAAAAAAAAATTCAAATTGAAGGGGTCGCATCATCATTAAGATCGATCGGGAAAATTCTTTCTGGTGAAAAACCTGTTTACGGCCGCTACCTTTGATTGTAGACAGACGTTTTACCGTCAATCGATATTTCAGTATGAAGGTACAGTAGAAACCTGGTAATCCGAACTAATTGGGTAAGTTGTGTGTTTGGATTATCCGAAAAACATGTACTGTACATATAAAAATACATGTACACAATGATGCGAAACAATGCAACGCAGCGTGCGATTTGAGAAAATAGCTACATAGCGCAGCGATCGCATCATCACATCATCAAGCGGATTCATTTCCTTACGGCTATTTCCCTTCTTTACCGACTTTGCAAGCTCCTCTGGATGAGAATTACTGCTACATAAACATATGATGTACACCGTAGTTACCAGTGCAATAAATGTTTCATTTCGATAACTTGTGTTTCAATAATTAGTTATTCAGTTCTACAGTAATTATAAAATCCTTCATTTCACTACAAATGAGCATTGTTTATTTTTCGTCAATCCCAAATTTTGATCGGATTATTCGAATTTCGGGTTTGCAGGGTTCGAATGTACTATTAAACGTGGATTTTGACCACACATCGTTAAGAGGATGTAATTTACTACACATAGGAACGAGAATTCACTTTTTCGTTACCAGGTCCGGCAATACGTTTTGGTGTCGAAAAATCCGTAGTTATTACGCAATGTTACAATATTATTGATGTGTGTATTAATTTTTATATAATCACTTGTATTTTACGAGATATTTGATGTAACTTTGTTTTTTTCAAATGGAACTATGCATATTTTTCAGTCTATCATGATGAGTAAAAAAATACGAATCCAATGACGCACGTGATGAAAACACTGCAATAGTTTTGTGAATATGTTTTGAATAATTTGTGAACGTGCAACATATTTGGAATATGTTCCGTTATCTTCAAATACTAAGATCCCTTCCCTTCCCTGTGCGCGTGTTTGCCGATGGACGCTGTGTGGCGGAATGTTCCATTCAAAATATCCGTTAAACACGTCACCAAAAAATCAAAATTACTCAAAACTAGTGAAGCTGCCAAAGCACATACTTTCCCGCATTGTTTCTAAAAGCTCTGCAACATTACACTACTAAATAGGTAGATTTATCAACTTTTTCTTTACCCAGACCCGGTCGTAAGTGTTTTTCTGTCTAAAATTCGCTGGTTTTTTTTAAGCAGCATTACAATAATTCATCAAACTACGTAAGCAGTAGCGAGAAAGTAAAAGAACTAAAAATAAAAATTCAAGGCCAGGCTGGCATTCATCTATCTTTAACTTCAATCGTGGAATTAATTTTTAGGTGCTTGATATTGTAGAATGTATCACAGGGCCAAACATCATGGCCAAGCACACAATGCTCATCAACAAGCCACCAGATTCTGGAGCCCTTACTTCCAAGCACCCTTTACACCAAGATTTACATTATTTCCCGTTTCGACCAGCCGATCGTATTGTAGCTTCCTGGACAGCAATGGAGCAAGTTACTGAAGCTAATGGCTGCCTTGTTGTGGTGCCTGGAAGCCATCGTGGTGTTCTTATGCCTCATGGATATCCCAAGTGGGAAGTAAGTTTTTATTTTGTGGAAGGAAGGAACGTTCTTGCAAGGAAATGACATTTTTTGTAATAACTTAGTATTAATAATAATTTATATTGAGGTTTTTTTAGTATGCAATTCAGAACCAAAGCAAGATGACTAAGGGGAAAATAAATTCCAGTAATTCAATAGTGCACGTGAAATAAGTGTTAACCAGTACTAATGAATTGAAATTTCAATTAGCTAATTATCTTTGCTATCCAAAAGGTATAATTTCTTGATACTTGACCAATTTGGAATTCTTTACATAGAATTACCACATAATAGGCCATCAACATGTATTTTTTAGCTCAACCAGAAAATTATTCTATCTGATATTCTTCCACAGTCAAATGTCTTAAATCAAGGCCAAATAGACTCCACTATGCTTAAAGGGACCCCTTAATATTTAACTTGTTATACAAATGAGCATGAAAATGTACTCTAACCTTTGCAATTTAAAAAATGAACATTAAAATAAGTTGCATTTATGAATTGATATACAATTTTGCTTAAAACACTTGCATGTTGGGGATCCTAAGCATGCAAAGTCATCTTCCATGTACTTCAATCCATCCTTGTAGCAAGATAAACATCTGGCATGGTGTAAAGATCTATAGTTTGGTTTTGGTCCCTCAAAATACACAAGCAACTATAATATCAATAGAGGTTTCTCAGGTGGCCCAATTGGGCTCTGGTATAAGAGCAACAATATTTAAACAGAATTTTTTGTTTTTATTAAATTAAATAATTTCAATATTTAAAATTGGTTTTGCAGAATGGAGTAAACAAAGCCTATCATGGTGTGATAAACTGCGACAATATTCCCACTATAAATCTGGAGATGGAGAAAGGTGACACTGTCTTCTTTCATCCACTTTTACTTCATGGATCAGGAGTAAATCGCACTCAGGTATGTAGTTCTCAATTAATGATATTCATAATGTGATCAGAGAAAATTGGCTAGAAGAGTAACTTGATTCCTGGCAAGGTACCCTTCATTGAATTCACATATTCCATTTAAAAATGTGACAAGCATTTTTGTGACACAATAATAGCTGTACCTGCATATGCTCTGATAGGAGAAATGGGAAAGAGAAAGAAATGAGAATGGAATTAATTATGCCTTTACAGATTTACATAAAGTTTTTACAAACTGAATACAATATTTTCACTTGTAAGTTCATTACATCATATTTGTATATGAAAGATTATTACTATTATTATTACAAGTAGTATTCTTATTGTATTATCTTAATAATTGTCTATTTTAAGTAACCTTTGTGGAATAGAACATATCTGTAATGTCTCATCCGGTACATAAATATTTCTTATTGGAAATGTAGGAAACTCTGAATATGATAATGTTCTATTGATAGAATGCAAAAACTTGCAAATGTCACTTTTGGGTCTATGAAAATAAGATTGAAAAATCTCTCTCTGCCAGTGCAAAGGTTACCAATCTCACCCTTGTTTTTTTCAATGTCAGTAGGAGAGTTATGTGCGAAGTTGTCATCTCAGCTTCTTTCCAGAACCATCTGTCTAGTGAACATTCATACTGATGAAGGTTTCTTAATAAAATCTGCGATTATAAATGCTGAAGCACATGAAAGGTGAAAATTTACACTCCTTGAAACCACATTACATTCTCCACACTTATCTACTACTAAAATTTAGATAGATGTTGACAGAGAATGAAGGGTTCTAATCATTAAATAATCACATATGAAATATATTTTTAATGTCAGAGCAAAAATAAATAATTGTGCAAGTAGAGCAATGCATCATCAGCTCTATTTCAACAGCAGGCTAGCACAGGGCATGAGCCTATAACCATTTTGGACCCCCATTAACAGATGACATGGCATGACAAACTGCAGCTTGTCAGCAATTAAATATAAATTCATTAATCAAAATCTATTCAATTTTGAATTAAAGAGACCAGCTCACTGGGAAAATGGGATACACCTGTAGCTAGCAGGAAAAATGATAATCTGTAAGGGACAAAGATAAAAATCTGAACTAAAGCCACACTATTTAAAAAAACACACACACAACAACAACATTGTACATTGTATTATGTTTCAAATGTATTTCATTTTTAATCCTAGTTTAAAAAAAAAAATATAATTTTTATAGCACATGAAGGGTGACCCCCCCCCCCCAAAAAAAAAAAAAAAAAAAAAAAAAATTGTACGATCTCAATTTTTACTCGGCCTCCAGAATTTTTTTATCTCAGTTAGAAGAAATATAACAGGCAATCTTGCTATATTCAATTGCTGTTTCCAAAGCTATATTCTTTAGATTGAGAACACGTTTTATAAAATTTTATTTAATTTGCTAACATGGAACTGAAACAAAGATGACAACTTAGCCCCATTATCTCCAATTACATTAACATGCATGCATGTGCACTTTCATTCACACATGGTCATCCTCATATGCCCACTAGTTGGTTAGGAAATTATTTATACCCAAACCTGTTACTGTTTTTTTAATATATATATAAAAATATACAAACTGCAACATTTGTATTGGTCTAATATTTAACTACATTACAGGTTATTGTAACAATTCAATTTGCATATTAAATGAACCTTCTCATTGCAATACAAGTGTAGGAAACAATTGAAGATAAACACTCATTTAGCAAATTGGTGATTTCTTGAAGCATATAACTTGTGTAAAATTTTCACTTGTACACTGTAATACAATATATTTTCTTCACTTTATTCCAGTAACTCATTGTTCCACTTATATTATTCTACATACATTTCTAACACTATCCTCTTATTTCATTTATAGATATTTCAAGATTTTTTATTCCTCTAACCTACCGATAACCGAGTCAGTTTTCAAAATGGCACGATTTTTGGTAGTAGACTTCAGTTCTTACATTCAGAGGTGAATTACCTGCTGAAATATGCTCAACATCACAGAAAAATCAACAAATCATCATTATGACCTGTTACTCCTCCGTTTTAGTAATTTCACACAGGGTATGTAATTCATCCCTTGAATCTGTGAATACTAAAGTTCTTCCTTGAATCTGCCCCGTTTATTCCTCTGACCTGAGATTTTAAAGTTTTATTCCTCTTTCCCTACCTAGGTAACCATCATCATCCTCTCTGTTCAGCCATAATTATTCCTTCAGCCGTCAGAAATACCACAAATACTACAAAAATAACGATATACTCGTCAGTCATAGCCATTGTGCACACTACTTTCATTTATTTAAAACCACAGGTAACACCCTTCTCTTGCAATAAAATGAATTGCTTAACTCTCATCTTGTGCACCTTTCATTGCAACTATGTGCAAAATATACTTAAAAATGAAAAGAAGTAATTTTTGTCAAATCTCCAGGCACTAGTACCTACTATAACAGGATCTATTCAGGCATGTCACACAATTCACATATTCAATTCTGAGAAAACTAATAAATGATTAATTATATGAATAAGATATGAATACAAATATAACCCTCAACCCCCCCCTGCCGCATAAATTAAGAAACTAAGATCATATTTTCTTCCATTTCATAGGGTTTCCGCAAAGCTATTTCCTGCCATTATGCTGCTTCAGAATGTGAATACATTGATGTTTGAGGTACAACTCAAGAGATCATAGCAGAAGAAATAAAAGAAATGGCAAAGAGAAAAGGCTTTGAAATGGATTTCACAGTAAGTATGGTAGATAAAGCACTTAGTACTGTTACGATTTTACTCCAATAACTCGCAATGTGTTTGTTCTCTACAGGATGCTTGGAGATACCGGAGTCGTCTTGCCCGAGGTCAACACATGAACTTGTAGAATATTACTCAGGGAATAAGGCGGCAAACAATTTGTTTATTAATGGGCTGCAGTTCTCAATGCATCATTACTTAATTATGTTCTATACACTTCATTTCAGTACAAGATCAAACTTCAGCAAGAAGCTGAATGATCTATGACAAGATCAAATGAACACACTGAGAATTACAACTGCAGAAAATGTAATCCTGTTAATGTGATACCCTCTTTGTAAATATATAAATAAATACATAAAAATATGGGGTACAAATAATAATAATAATAATAATAATAATAATATTGCTTACTGCTATATTTTTGTCCTAGATTTTTTCTATTTTCTTTTTCATGGTATGTAGTTAAAAATATTATATAACTATATCATGACAGACATTTATAAAACAATTAAAATATTACATATGTATAAAATTACAAATTCTGTTGCAATGTACACAAAATAGAAATATTTACATGTATATTACATGATTAACATGGCATTAACACAGCATAGTTAATATAAAATAAACTGAAGTCATTTACTTCAGAAGTAAAATTAACATACTTCACTAGTAATCTAAACTACATAGAAAATAAAACCAGAAATATCACAAGTAACATAGGAATAGTGGATTTCATAAGAAACCTCTTCAATCAAACTGTCTAAGGAACTCAAGCAGCAACCACCAGCCACTTTCAAGAACACAATTTTTAAAAATATTGAACCAATCAATGAGCTGCTACCATTCCAATCATCACTGATCGTCTACACATTCCTCATCATGTCCAGCATACCAGTGCTTTTGCTGCAAAGAGAAGCATTATTATTCAAACTCAGCAAATATGATTTGTAACAAAGTATGACTTTTAACACACAATAAAATTTCACCATAATCATTAACTTGAGACTAAAAAGCAGCAAAATGCTACATGCCAAGATACATTTCAAATCCAAGTTTTCTGATTTATTTGTATTTATATATAACTCTTCACAGCATAATCATATTGCTCATTAAGTAATATTTCTATCTGAGAACACATCTAGATTAGTTATCTTTATACTAACTAGGACATAAAATTTCTAATGACAATGAAAGCTATTGACATTAGATTAAATAGCACGGTTTTACAACCATGTATCATCAGTGAAAGGAAAACCTATGACACTATTCAATCTTAAAATAGAGAATCTCTCTACTGCAATGTAAGTTTTGGAACATAAGCAAAGCTTCTCGTCCCTTAATTTTTTTTTTTTCACACAGTACTACAATATGTCAAAATATTCAAGATTTTTTTTTTTTTTTTTAATTTGGCAGTATGAATCACTATAATATAAATGAGAAAGGTGTGAAAACGCTTAAAAAAAAAGAAAAAAGTGAATTGTCAGGATTATGAAGACTCGTGTGAATAAAAGTAAGTAAGAATATGCTTATACTGGAAGATTTTAAAGTAAATACTTAAATTTTATTCACTGATACATAACTTTTACTTTTACTAGAAGAAAACACTAGATTTTCATAGTAAATACTTAATCTCATACTAAAAACTTATTTCTCCAGCATTTACTTAAAATAAATCAAATGTGAATGAAACTGAGCTTTGACTTCATTTCATAAGTGATGACTACACTTAGCGAGTTTTTGCTGTCAAGATCAGAGAGTGTGGTTGTTTCGAACATCAGAAGTTGTATGTTCATGCTTTAAAGTGGGTAAATCATCATCATCATCATCATCATCATCAATACCACCACCATCATCCCTTCCCTATCTTGAATTTAGGAGTACCAAAAAACTACTGCACTCATGTTATTTCACCTGTGCCTGATTACCAAGAAATTTTTTTCATTTCATAAATATGGTGGAGAGATTATCAAAACAATTGCAGGCACTGGAGAGCAGAAATAAAACACGATATCTTCTTAGTATAATACATGTCGAATGTGAAAAAACATTCAACACTGCAATCTAGTACTTAACAAGATGTTTGCCCAGAAAAAAAAAAAAAAAAAAAAAGAAAAAAAAAATTGCTGGGCTTAGCTACTCCGAATACAAGTGGATTTGTGGAAACCTGAACAAATTGAGTATGTAGTTTCCTTTCTGGCCATCATACTCTAAAGTAGTGACTTGTTTTATGTAATTTTATCTTATGTAATTTTCAATAATTTTCTCTACTGAATTTGTAGAAAGTGAGGGTCATCCCCAGCAGTTTCACAGAAAAAATTTGTTTTCTACGTGTATGAAATCTGATACAAACCAGAACCCAATGACCAACCTAACCTCGCAGATTCCTACTCATGAGAAGTACGTACCGATTCCTCAGTACTCACAAACAAGTAATGTTTTTTTTTCCTCCTTATTTTCTCAGCATTTCCTTGCTAATGAAAGTATGAGATTATTCACACCAAATTACGAAAATGATTTCAGAACGTAATCCAGACTTAGCGTAAATACATTTTTGTTCACACCAACCACTGTCCTGTACAGTACCAACATTTTTGTTATTAATTAACACGTCCTTAGAATTATAATTAGTTTGTTCTCAAAATGTAATAACTACCAACAATTTCAAACATTTTGTTAATATTAGTTTAGTTATTGTTAATAATAGTTTTACAATAAATAAAATAAACTGCACTGTTATCTAAATAATGAACTGTAAATAATTTCATATTCACACAGAACCAGACACTAAAAATCCTATTTTTGCTCACCTGACATACTTCATTGCAGTAATAGATAGCTTGACATTGTGAGCAAACTACATGAGCCTCTTCCTTACACACTGCACATATTGGCTCTCTCTCTGAATTGCAAACGACTGGCACAGGATGTCTAGTTGCTGCTAACTTCTTGTTCTGTAGGGCAGTATCCTGTAACACATTTCTTTTAATAACTAATTGAATTCACAAATTCAAGAAATAAAAGAACAAAATTGGAAAGAAGATTATATGATTCATTCCAAACAAAAACCGATAGACAAAACCTGGAATGTTCCAAAATATCCAATTTTTTTGCACACTATTACAAAAGACCCGAGTTTGATAGTTTGGCTGAACTTACTCTCTCTCTCCCCCCTCTCTCCTTCTAAGTGTTATTTTAAATAGTGAGAAATTTCCTGGATCAGCAGCGCGCGCACACACACACAAAAGCGCGCGCGCGCGCACACACACACACAAAAGCGCGCGCGCGCGCACACACACACAAACGCGCGCACACACACACAAACGCGCGCGCGCGCACACACACACACAAACGCGCGCACGCACACACACAAACGCGCGCGCGCGCACACACACACAAACGCGCGCGCGCACACACACACACAAACGCGCGCGCGCACACACACACACAAACGCGCGCGCGCACACACACACACAAACGCGCGCGCGCACACACACACACAAACGCGCGCGCACACACACACACACAAACGCCCGCGCGCACACACACACACAAACGCGCGCACGCACACACACACACAAACGCGCGCGCGCACACACACACACAAACGCGCGCGCGCGCGCACACACACAAACGCGCGCGCGCACACACACACACACAAACGCGCGCGCGCACACACACACACAAACGCGCGCGCGCGCACACACACACAAACGCGCGCGCGCGCACACACACACAAACGCGCGCACACACACACAAACGCGCGCACACACACACACAAACGCGCGCGCGGACACACACACACACAAACGCGCGCGCGCACACACACACACAAACGCGCGCACACACACACACAAACGCGCGCGCGCACACACACACAAACGCGCGCGCGCACACACACACAAACGCGCGCGCGCACACACACACACACAACCGCGCGCGCGCACACACACACACACACACACAAACGCCCGCGCGCACACACACCCAAACGCGCGCACGCACACACACACAAACGCGCGCGCGCACGCACACACAACAAACGCGCGCGCGCACACACAACAAACGCGCGCGCGCACACACACACACAAACGCGCGCGCGCACACACACACACAAACGCGCGCGCACACACACACACACAAACGCGCGCGCGCGCACACACACACACACAAACGCGCGCGCGCACACACACAAACACGCGCGCGCGCACACACACACAAACGCGCGCGCACACACAAACGCGCGCGCGCACACACACACACAAACGCGCGCGCGCGCACACACACACACAAACGCGCGCGCACGCGCACACACACAAACGCACGCGCACACACACACAAACGCGCGCGCGCACACACACACAAACGCGCGCGCGCGCACACACACACACAAACTCATAATATTGTAGATTTCTAACAGAAATCTTAATCCTATCCTCTGAATACTCTCTAGGTGTTTGTCTTTTTCGAGATCTGGATTCCACACAACATTGGCATATTCAATTATCTCATGACTGTAGAGAAAATTTTCTTTAATGCTGAGGAATTCCAAGGTCGAGAAGGCCTTCCTTATCAGATATAGAGCAGTGTTTGCTCTCTTAGTTACGTTGTTAATTTGATTTTCCCATTTAAAGTTTGTGTTATGATCACATCTAAATCGTTTTGTTTGTAGGTCTCCGCCAAGGTGTGTCCATTTATAGATAGATAGTTTTGGGTTATTTCTTCCAATGTATAGAGTCAGACATTTGTCTGTATTCAGAGGAAGCAACCAAATTTCAGACCAGTTAGCAACAGCATCAAGATCTTTTTGTAACTCAGCGTGAAATGTCAAAGGGTTGACAAAGAGTTAAGTATAGTCAGAATAGCAATTCCAAGTCGAAGATAACTCATTTCCCAGGTCGCTGGACAAATAGAGGTCCCAGGACAGAACCGTGAGGTACTCCACTAGATACTACTTTGGATGTCGAAAAAATGTCCAATCCTAACTTTGAAGTTTCTGTTCATATCCACAAATTCACATATCCACCCAAGAATTTCCCTTGTATCCCTAATGATTACAGGTTGTGTATCAAACGTTTATGTGGGACCTTATCAAAAGCTTTTGCATAATCCAAATATATTACGTCCATAGGCTGGTTTAGATCAACGGCTTTTGTCCAAACATCCAATGATGTAAGTTAGTGATTGTGGATGGTCCTGGGACAAAACCGTGTATTCCTGAGGATAATGTTATTCCTTTGGGCGTGATCTCGAATCCTCGCAGCAAGTATGGATTCCTCATAATTTGTTTCGACACCTTTGTTTCTAGTCTGATAAATTTGTAGTGTTGGTGAAAGTGAATCGTTCAGAGTTTTTTTTTTAAATTTCCTCGTAATTTGCTGCAAAGAAATTACGTGTCTCAGGAATATCATTGGAAGATAACCGATTGTCACTAAATTCCTTCTGCAAGGTAGTGATAACCTTGTGATCACTTCTATCTATGTGCGGTCTCAGAATTGGAGGAGTAATGAAATCAATGTCGTCAGTAAAGATCAAATCTAATATTGCACGGGTTTGGCTGCATCTATACCTTGTAGGTTAGGGCACTATCTGGGTAATGTTTGAATTAACGTAATACTCCAAGAATATTTGCTCAATTTCTATATCTGACGAAGCTCCGTGTTTAGTCCATGAGATTGATGGGAAATTAAAATCTCCAATAATCAAGACTTGCTTATATTGTTTGCTACTCTCTAAAATTCTTTCAAAGAGTATAAGATCAGATTGAATAGGCCTTGGATCCGACGTAGGGGGGTCTGTAAACTCCTGCAATCATAAATTCGGCATTACTTATTTTCAAGTTTAACCGTAAAGCCTCTACAAGGGGATCACGTAGTTCATATAATGTAGAAGCATCTACAGCAATAGAATTCATTGTATATCTGATGTAAATTAAGATACCTCCCTACGTTTTTTAAGTCTCTCATTATGAAAGATAGCATATCCAGGGACATACATCATAGTGATATCTGGCTTCAGCCATGATTCCGTGATCGTTATATCAGGTTGGACATCAACTTCTAGTAAAAACTTATCAATCTTTGGAATAAGGGATGAGATATTAGTGTACATAATTATTGGATTTAGTCCAACCATGCCTGTTGCTGCTTTTATTCGTTTCCCTGTTTGGGCACAATCCAGGGGTTTCTTCTAATATATCTAATAACCAAGGTTGGGTTGGTTTTCTGCCTATCAATCCATTTTGCTTTAAGACCTTTCAACTCCTTTCTCTGTAACGGGGATAGATCATTACTGACTCTCAACTCTTGAGGTAACTTCCTGCTTTTCCTCAAAATATCTTAAGCAATATTTACTTCTTTCATAACTAACTTACTTGGCCGGGGATTTTCGAGATTGCCCAAACTTGTGATCTGCAATATGTGTTTATGGAACTCAATTCCTTCAAGCTCGAATTTGCACAAAGCATCTCTGACTGTCACGACTACAACGTTCTTTTGCTTCTCTGGAATTCACGTCCTTTACCCCATATGTGATGACCTTCTTACGCCGGTCACGCTCTTCAATCTCTCTCATTATTCCAAGATGAGACTCAGCTGATGGAGAATTTTGTATGGTATCCATATTCTCCATGATTTCTGAAATTTTCTTATGTGTCATTCTGTGAGGTCTATTTTGTCGCATTTTGCCTCTAATTGTTGGCGTTCATTCTTGCACGCTTGCACTTGTGCCATAAGATTTTGTATTGGATCTGAAATCCTTCCAATATCATTTTTAATACCTTCTAAGCCTTCTCTTTGTTCTTCAGGTAGCTTTCTTTTCAAGGAAATTATCTTATCACTCAGATCTCTAGTTGCTTTTTCTAGCTCTGACTTGAGAATTCGAACTAATTCGTTAAGCCTCTATATTTACCTCAGTTAAGCAACACTGACATTCTTCCAATTTTGTATTAATTCGTACTCTTTCACCACAGCTTGGATGATAGGACGACTTGCAGTTCACACGAAATAAAGTGCATTTAGAAACGAATTTGCTGCAGTATTTACACACCACGACAGTGCTTTCAACTCCTCCGCTCATAAGCCAGAGCTCAAATCAACAACGAACAGATATAAATCATTGCCAAAAATGGCCCATTTCCCACAGAAATCGGATACCACCTAAAAGAGACGTACTTCCGTATATAAGCAATTATTAATCAGCTCGATGTGATTCAATTTGGTCAATCATAAAATAAAAAATTGCTTACTCACGTGACTATAATTTGGAGGTTCGGAAATATCAGGAGTCTCGAAAACACTCACGTAATCGGAAAAACTCATCACATGTATTCACATCTGCAGTATGCCATTTTCTTCGTACAAAATTACATCTAAAATCAAGGTTTAGAATAATTCCACCGCAACAACAAACCAATAACATGGAGCTTCTTGACAACACTCACTCTCTTCCGCCAAATTTTTTCCATTTAAAGAAACAATTTGGAGCAGTTTTTGAAACAATAATTGTTTAAAACTTAAAAATGGCTTATGATGAAATATTACACAAAAAATACTATTTTTTTATACCAACAGTATAGAACTATTGCAGAACATATTTCCTAGCATAATTGCATCCAAAAAAGGTAACAGGGTGTTGACAATTATGTACATCATCATAGACCTAGTTCACTGTTCACAAAAATTGGTAATAACGGTACCTTTATGGTTGTAGCTACCGGGCGTAAACCAGAACCAAGTTCAAGTCCTGATCAGGGTAAAAAATTCTTTGAACAAATGTAATTAGTTAGATAGATTTTGTTATTAAAGACTAATATTGATGCAAGAAAGCATTTTTTTTGGTGTGGATCCCAAACCTAAATATTTTCTGTTTAAAATAATACACAAATATGTTATTAGATAAATAAATTTATTCATTTAAAAAATTGTTAAGAACACAAACAAAATCAAAATTTAAGGTGAGTTCCAGGCACCCTTTCCCAATTGGCCAATACATCATCCCTTTTATAACATGGTACTGCTAAAGTTAATGCAGACAATTTACTTGTCACAGAAAAGTCTGAAATGTCACCTACAGAAGCACCCACGTACTGACTCAGGCCCCATGCGGAGTTGCCAGCCACGGCAGCACTTAACTTATAGAGATGCTGATTGAGTGCCAGTTGGCTCAAAACATTCTTGGTCTTTTCAGAACATATTTTGTTACTTTTTGAGCAAATCGTGTGTCATTTTCTCCCTGATTTAAGCATCAGAGCTCTTGCTCCAAATGAGGGTTCTCTACATACACCTGTCCTTGCCATTGGCCCAAAGACAAATTTTACTTGAGGTTAGTTCAGGTGATCTAGGGGCATAACCATGAATAATTATTTAATTTGTCACTGCTTGAAAATTCATCAATAGCAGAATTATAATGAACAAAAATGTATTAAGAAAAGAAGAGCTAGCCTCTTTTGCAGAGAAAATTTAATCTGATTTGCAGTTTGAATGCTCTCAGAATGCTGGGTTGTAGGAATTCACAGCTCGTCAAATGACATGCAGGCAACAATGTACGCATCAGGCTGCACAGTCCCAAGCCGGCATGGTCATGACTCACTGAGGTGGCCACCCATTGATTGATTTATTATATCGAGTCAAATATCGAAGTTATTTAAAATAAGGTCGTCCTTATCATTACTATCAATCATGTGTAAACCATCACCCTCATCATTTTAGTTAGTAAATGTTTGTTAACAAAGTGTCATGTCTCTTATTATTGAAAATCCCATTCCCGCTCCAGAAGCCACATAACCGTATTATTAAAGGAGGGTTACATTACGTTTTCAAAATGTTTAACTTCCCTCCTTTTCAAGGTTATCATGAAACCAAACTGATCTGTAATAGGCTAATCAAATCACCTTTCACATTTGAATTCAATTATCTTCCCTTCTCCTCTCCTTTCCCTCTTACCTGCAGAAATGGAGATGGAGTTTTGTATCCGCTATCTAGAGATATCGAACGCACTTTTATTCCTTGAGGTTTTATCTGAAAGAAGAAAAAAAATCAAGCACTCAGAATTGTATCACACAAATTGGAATTCATTTTTTTATTGCGATTATTGAATAACCTAATAATAATAGAACTTGCTCCAGAGCTGTATTGTATAAGAAACCCTTAATATATTTAGTTGTGAAGATGGCTGAGCATATTCTTAAATTCCCCACTGAATTTTGTACTCATCACAAACATGTAAATAAATGTTAGAAGTAACTAGTAGTTTACAATTTTAGGAACACTACAACTGGCTGCAATAAAAACACCTGTTCAAAAACCTTCAATTCTTTTTTCCACCTCATTGAGAATGAATTTGCAAGACACAAAGAAGATCATAGATAGGACATCTACCAAAAACTTTCTCTTTCCAGTATCAGCATTAGCTTAATGCGCAAGGACTGTAATAGCAGACAGTTGATAGAATGCACCAAGAAAGAAAGAAAGCTCACAAACTACAAGCAAAAACAGAATTAGGGCAAAATGTCAGGTTAGTTTGCATCGGTTAACACTTTCAAGCCTAAACCCAACTTACACCACACCCTATGGTCCCAGCATCTCAAGCCGAGCACAGCTAGTCATTTTGTTTTTGCACTTATTCTGTGGAGTAACACTTTTTACTCGCAGTTTGGACATTATGAAGACCTTACTCAGAGCGTGTTGTGTTGGATTTTTGGACTATTTTGAGACCTCAATGAATAAAAAGAAATAAATGATCACCATCACAGGGCTGTGTACTTCACTGCCCAGACCTGAGTCCGGATGGCCATTTTTGTCGCATTTGAGCACAACTGTGATTTAGTTCACAGAAAAAATTATGAGATGCTTTGTGGCTCTCTGCATTCCAGGTTGTTTCAAACTGCATCAAACTAAAGCTAATTATGATTGAAAAATGAAAAGAAAATATTAATAGTTTGTTTTCTTATTAATTTTCAGAAAATATCAAGTCTTTGCAGAAATTGTGCAATATTTTGGTACCATTTTAAAGCCCCAACATTCCTCTTTTTGAATATGTATTAAACATTGCTGAAATGTGCACAGGTAAGAAAGAGTATGTGTTAACTTTATAGTCAGAAATGTCCGCGTGTGCAGCAGTATGCAAGAAGTGCTAAGGTTAGGATGCAAAGTGTTAACAAATTACTACATGTTTACTCAGCACTGAAATTTTACATCAAATTTTTATTTGAAGAAGGAAAATTATTACACATTTTTTGTTCATAACGGAAAAGATATATATTTTTATTAAAGTTGATTATAACTGTCTAAGTTGTTTAAAACAAAAGACAGGAGCCCACAGCACAGAATATTAGTTACATTTCTTCATGAATAGCAAACTTTTTCTAAATTTTTTAAACTAAATCTGTTTAGTTTAAAATGTCATTGATCAAAAATATTGAGGCTAGCTTTGATTTCTCAAAGCTCAATTTTCTATCCACCAACAACTGAGACGTAGATTACTCGAAACTAACTACCATTTGCAGAAGTACATATATCTTCCATAAATTATAAAATATGCCTCCACAAATAACTCATGAAAACTGATACAAATCACAGAAGAAAATTTCAGTAGCAACATTTAAGTTGAATTAGTGGTTCTGAATGAGTTCATAATACCTGATGGGCATATATGAAGGTTTTTGATAATGACCAATAGAAGAGATAAGGGAAAATGTGCTCTCAGACCTGAACATCCACGTCAATGATTCCCCAAGTGATCTTCAAAACGTAATATATGAGAAATGAACATAAAAAGCACGAAACTGAAGTCATTGTTTTCAATGTATTGGAGTCTGAAAAAACAGAGGGAGCTAATCAGAGACAAGATGATTATGAGAAAATGAGAATCCTTATTCCACAGGAGATATCAGAAACTGTACTATTTTAAACTTCGGCGGCTTGGTCAACCAATAGCAGGTAAAACTCAACTGTTACTAATTAAAACTTTGTAGATAACTGAAGCTAGAACCTTGTTAAAGATCAAACCCACCAGTGAAATGAACATTGTATTTAAGCCAAATCTTACTCAAGCTCAAAAATCATCTCAATGCTCTATGTTCAGAACCAGAACTTCAACTTCTGACAAATCAACAAAAAATATTAATGATAAGCCATTAAATAAATGGCATACCAAAAATAGTAAACAAGCAATCTTTTTGCATGCAAAAAGAGAAGTACAAAGGAAAATAAACTACTCACTTACTATCAGAACACTAGAGGTCTGAGAACTAAGCTGAAAGAATTTTTAACCTCTACTGCAAGCTATAATTGTGACATTTTATGTGTAAGTGAATCATGGTTAAACTCAACTATTTCAAATACACCACAAATGTGCGTTATTGATCATGGGGTAATTATAACCTCCCCAGCAGTTATCCTGGTATAGACTGAACATATTTTATTTAGTGAGATGTTCTTGAATAACTGTCAACAGTTTAATGAAATTCGTAAATTAAATAATGAAATTCTTGATCTATGCTTTAGTGGTGCAGATGTGAATGAGAAAAACAAGCTATAATAGATGATGATAAACACCATCTAGCACAACGTAATACAAAACTAGTCTTAAAATAAATAAAGCACCAACATATAATTTTAAAACACCAAATTACTAGGAATTAAAAAGTTTCTTCTTGAGAAGAAATTGGGTCAATCTTCATAATTTGGAATCAGTGGATGGTAAGGTTAACTGATTTTATTGTAAAATAATGAAGGGATTTTGATTTGTCCTAATACACAATAATATGAAAAATTAACCCTGCTGGTTTTCCAAAAATTTAATACACAACATAAAAAAAAGGGGGGAGCACATACAAATTATTGAAGGTCAAGAACAAAAGAACAATGCCACATACAACTAATTCTGAAAACCCGAGGTTAAAATTAAAAAAACAATAATAATAATAATAATAATAATAATAATAATAATAATAATAATAATAATAATAATAATAAAATGTTATTATGGTTATATATCGAGAACTGAGAAGATGAAAACATATGCAACCATTTCTGGAAATTTATCAAAAATAAGAAACGGAGCAATCTAAGTATTTCATCAACAATGTTATACAATGAAACAATGGCAAAACATCTAAGTGAAGTGAGCAATTTATTTGCACTGTATTTTGAAAGCATTTATGCAAATGATTTTATCACTACAAGAACAAAGAACCTTTAGCCAATCAGGATGTCAACCATACCGAATTAAATGTCTATAGATCGCCGATTAAGTGAGCGGAGAAAGACATTACCGCACACTTACTCACATTCAATTTCAACTTATTTTCAATACACCATTTGCTCAGTTCGGTAATGTCTTGTTGAAGAATATAATGTTGTTTTCATTATTTATATTTCTCAAAATTTTCAAATCATCAGTATATAACAAATATTTTTATTTGACTTTGTCTCCGATATCATTAATAAACATGTTAAATAGGATTGGTCCCAGATGTGAACCTTATGGAACACTGGAGGTTACTTCATAGAGATGTGACCCTTTACCCAAACCTGTAGATATCTCTCTGTCAAGAATGAAAGAAACCAGTCCATTGCTCTGCCTTGTATACCGTATCAACGCAATTTATTGCACAACACATCATGATCTACCATTTCAAAAGCTTTGCTGGAGTCCGTATAGACTGTGTGTACATCAATCCTCCGATTCATACCATCAAACACATCATTTACATATATGTAGAGGTTGGTGGTGGTTTATCAGCCTGGAGGAAAAAAAAAGTTGTTTTGTCAATATAATATTTTAGATGAGAAAAGTTATCCATGGTAAAATAAACTTTTCAAATAATTTGGATATGGAAGACTGAATGCAAATTGGTCTGTAGTTGGTCACATTAGATCTGGATCCTGATTTGTATATTGGTGTATATTTGAAAATTTCCACTGCGTTGGGAATATGCCAGATTTCAGAGATTTATTAAAGACGTAAGTTCTGCAAGTCCAGCAGCACAGTCCAATGAAACAGGAAGGGTATCCCATCAGATCCAGCTTCTTTTATTACATCTAGTTTACACAATTGCTCAAACTCATCATCATATTGGACATTCAGTTCGGATAGATTGATGTCTTGTTTAACTAGTATCTCTTCATTCCGAATCACTGACGTAGATGTATCATCAGACCTGTTTGTTTAAATGCTTTCAAAAAATGATGAAAAAAGGTTACACACCTCACGACCATTTTTAGCCATAACATCATTCCATGATATAGTTGATGGGATGTCTTGAACGTTTCGTCTCTTATTTTCAATAAAATTTCAGAATTGTTTGGCATCTGTCTTTATCTTTTCCTCGGTTCTTGATATATAATTCTTGTAACATTTTTCACCAATTTTTTTACATTCCAGTCTTAGCTCTCGGAAATGATTATAAGCATAATGTGTTGTTGATTGTTTATTTTTGTATGTGCTTCTTTTTTAGATTTATTTTGTTTATTAATTCTCTGGTGACACAGCAAGGATAATTTTTCATATTATTTCAACAAATTGTTCAATTCCTTCATTGATTTTTTTGCCAGGAACATTTCACCCTATAAACCGTTCTCACAGTCATCATGTGGGCAGCTGCTTGGGAGGTTATAATCGTTCCCGATTAACAATTTATTATTTTAATATTTATCCCTTATACATGATGTTGTAGCCATATGGTTGTTGTATACCTCTACAGTCGATAGTGGTGGCAGGTAAACACATCCGATTATAATGACACTTTCAGAGCATTTTATTTCAATAAACACTTGCTCAATGATATTATCAATAGTTCAACGGAAACGTTTTGTTTTACTGCAATAAAAACTCCGCCTCCATGATCACAGCTATTTGTTATCTTTTCTAAATATCACATATGTATTAGCTACTATTTCTCCATCTGAGATAATAGTTTAACCATAATTCACTAACACACACAATATCACCATGATAGATTGCGGAAAAAGTTAAGAAATGATTCAATTTGGTTCTCAAACCTTGTGTTTTGATAGTATTTATATTTCTCAAAATTTACATTATTTAAAAGGATATGTTTTTTCGTGCTTTTCTCTTGACTGACGAAAGGAATGTTTATTGACTATCTTTGGTATCCCATTAATATATTTTATGGTTACATCGTTATTACCATTTTTGGTCAAGGTATCAAGTTCAGAAAGCAGAGCATTAAGATGATTCACTGGGATTGAGTTAAACCTGGCTTGAACGATATATGTGTATCACTGATGGGTTTGATCTTCAATTACGTACTAGCATAATTTACAGATGGGGTCTTCATTAGCAAAGGGCGAGTCTTCCCTGGTGTAGGTCGACCCAAACGACGTACCTTACTATTTGATAACATTTCTGATGATTCCTGTGGGATCAATTCGCCACTCTCTCGTAATCGTCTTGTCGTCCGTCAGCTCAGATTCGTTTTTCAGATTCAATTACACCAAACATGATAACCTCTATTTCTCTTTTTCCGAGTTTGTTTATCTCGTATCATATTATTGGGATCGATGAAATGAAGACCCTTTATTTTCAACGATTTTAATTCCCATCTCGATTTGTGTGTACTGTTGATTAATAACTCCATTTTGTTCTGCTAGATTGTTCAAATCTGATCTCATGCCTGCAATGTTTTCATATGATTCGATTTTCTCTCTGAAAGGAACTAAATAATTGTTCTTTTTCAGTCTTGGTATACAACGGTGAGTATTACTCAGTGAAGGGAGTATTTACTGAATACTCAGAATTCTCTGCGTTAGATTCGATTGTGCTAACCTCAAATTGACATGTCAAACATAGCCAATTAGTATGACCTGCCTTTTTATATTCCGCTTTTTTATATTTATCATCACTAAGACCACTACACTTTTTGTGATACCAGTTTTTACAGTCAATTTAACTCAAACTTGCTGAGTTTTCTCTAGTTTGTTTGGAGCAACTTGCACATGCGTATATGTTCGTCGCCATCTTGTGATGTTATTGTAATCGTGCGCCGGAAAACGGCGAATTTTTGACGCAAAACCTCTTATTGCCGGGCCCTGGTAAGAAAAATGGGTAAATCCAGTTATTAAATATAGAAGAAAAAAATACTGTAACACGCGGTGTAGCCAGAATCCATGTTTAGTGCGTCCTTCATAGCGAAAAATCGATTGACGGCAAAACGTCAAAATTAAATATAATGCCTCGGACAGTCTGTTGTGCAAAATTAGCTCTTCAAAAACGACCATGTACAATATTTTTTAAATCTACTAGTTTTGCGTCATTTCTGCTTGAAATTAATTGAATATATACAGGTTTCACCCCAACTACGAACCACCTTTCATTTATGACAATAATGGCACTTTTAGAAAGAATTGATTATAAAATGTGTGCACATTGTTGGCAGCGCCCATCGCTGCATGTGCACTTTGTTGTCAGCGCTCATCGACTGAGATGTGTTGATATAGACAGAAATGCAGTATAATATTATTACATAACCGTTACTAAGGGGAAGAAAGTATGTGCTGTTTTAGCACCACCAGTTAAATTTATAATATTACTGCTTGTTATTTGCAGGTTAAGTGTGCCTTAAAATTTGTGGTTGTAATGGTACCACTTAATGTTGTGTTTGGCAGGCTTACAAATTTCACATGACGCTTTCACTTTTGCACCTAATTCTTCAATAACAGTGAAAAATGCATTTTCAAAATACAAAATAATTTTTATCGGTTCATCTTTGAAAATTCGAATTCAAATACAGTCAAACCTGGAAAACACAAATGTCGATAACACGATTTTTTATTGTGCGTAATCTTGGCTGCCCGGGTGACGCCGCGTCGAAGGCTGTCACGTTGCCGACGTTTCGACCATCGCATACCAGCCCTGAGGAAGACCACGACAAGATGGTCGAGACGCCGGCAACACATCCTTCGACGCGGCGTCACCAGGACAGCCAAGATCAGTGTTGCCATATCGGCGGAATTCCCGCCGTTTTCAGCGGATTTTGAACTCGTCCGGCGGAAAAAAAAATTAGTTTCGCGGACAGCGGAATAAACGGCAGAAATTAATAAAGTTAGTAAAGCAGTAAAATTAGTAAGGAATCAGTTTTCGTTAACCCTTATTAATAAGTTGCACAGATGCTGTGCTTTGCACAGATGTATATTTTTAAAATTTCTAAATCCATGTTACTAGCAAGAATAAAGAATATAATACTTATATAATAAATTATATAATACTTATATAATAAATTATATAATACTTATATAATAAATTATATAATACTTGAAATCTATTGTTATCATTTTGCAAATTTTCACCCAAGTAATGCATTCTATATTATCTAAAAATTGAATTGCAGGTTCAATAATGCCCCTACTTAATACAAACGCAGTTATTTTTAATAGAAAAAATTAATACATTTAAATATGGAAAAAGGAATTTATTTTACGTTTAGCGGATTTAGGCGGGAAATTTAAAACCAGTTCAGCGGAGTTGGGTGGAAACTGAAACGAACATGGCGGAATCCCTCTAAACACATCTGGCAACACTAGCCAAGATCACGCACATGACTCTGGCCGCGGAAGCCTACGACTTCACGATTTTTTATTGTTTTGAAGCAATTTTTCATTCCCTGCAGCAGTATTCGAAAGAATGGGTCATATGAATAAAAATGAGCACTTGCTCCGGAGCAAAGCGAGCCTACTCTGCGGCACTGAGCAGAAGCTCCATTTCGTATAATTAAAAATTTCGTATATCTGCGAAGAACTTACTCATGTCTCGCGAGCATTTGCTTGATGTGAACAAGTGATAGTGCAGGCTAAGAGTTTTAAAAATTGGTTTCTTGAGTAACAAAGAGGTTACATACGTCACGCGCGTAGCGCACATTTGTGCGGAATAAGAGCAATGTTCACTCGTTCTTTCAATTCGAATATGAGTAGCAGTAACGAAAAACAGGCGCCAGAAGCCCAGATAGTCTTTGCCGAAATGTTAAGCGAATATTATATTATTTTTGAAAAGAGCCAGCTTCCGGAGGTACGCCATGGTCGAAACGAAACATCACAAAGTTTAAAAAACAGTACCCAGAAAAATTCCAAGAAGAAAAGAGAGATGGCTAATTAACATAGAAGATATGCAATATGAAAACGCGCCTGAAAGCAAACGCCGATAAAAATCGTACCAACCATACAGTGTCCTTTTCGAATCGGCAAAGATTCTAATAGTCTACATCACGAGAATTTCGCCTTATCTTTTATGTTTTGCTGCATCTGCATATCAACATACGGTAAAAAATCGGCCAATGTAACCTTACTCTTCAAACGTGAGTCTACTACTAAGATCCCTCCGAAATTTTGGAGCAAATGCTCACTCTAGAAAGTAAACGCTTAACATTATTCATACCAATTCTGAGCATTTGCTCGCCGGTTGAGAGTACGCTCAGAGATGGAGCAATTGCTCACCCACTTTCTTCATACGAAACTGAGAAGGATCTCCTAAACTCGGAGCAAAGATTAATTGCTTACTTTTATTCATACCACCCAATGTTTTTCACAAGTCAAAATTTGGTTAATTGATGAAAATTTATTTCCAGAGGAACTTAGAGATTTTCATTAATGGATTTTGGAGACCACTTGACAAAGGTTACATTATACTGTCACATTATACATCACTACCTGTCTGAAAGGTGGTTGTGCACACTTGTTAAAAGCTTGTGTAAAGAGCTAATCTTGCGATATATTCTGGAAAATGATAAATCATCAAAATGTGCTATTTTAGATGGAACATATTTCACATGTTATTGAAGTGAAAGCATGTGAAATTTGTAAGCCTGTCAAACAGACTATTTGTAGTTCCTTCAACTACAAATTTTAAGACACAATTAACCTGAAAATAACAAGCAGTAATATTATAAATTAAAAAATTCACTCAATAATGTTCAAAGACTGAATTTTATTGGTCATTATTTTTACTATGGAATTGAAAATTTCTTCGCATATTTTAGAGAATTCATCTTGCTGTGATGAGTAAATTGAATAAAAAAAATTTAAAGAAGGCTCCAGAAGATCAAATGCACATAGAAGGAAAACGAACAGCTCTGTGAATAGTGATACTAATGCTAAGAAGTTAAAACAAACAACATCTGGTTTCTTGAATACGCAATAAAAAGGAAATGATCAAACAAAATTTGATGATCTCGTTACCAAGTTCAATGTTAATAGAATCAATTACAATTAAAGAAGAAATATTAGTTATATAATGTTTGAAAAACTAGTATTGTTGAAGGGAAACCTGTCCAATTGTTTACAATTGTAAATTACAACCAAGTTTTGAAAACTAAATTGTGAAGCTGGATCACCATTGGTTGTATTTTGCATTTTCAAAAGTATTTTAAAATACAATTTTGTATCTAAAATGCCTTTATGGAAGTATTTTACATCTAAAATACTGCTTTCTCGTATTTTGCTCAATTGTGCTTGTGAACTATTCTTACTGAATTTTTATTTGTTAAAACAGAATTTTCTGAACATCCACTTAATGTACATGAAATTTTATAAAAAAAAATTTTCCTCTTTCCCTCTCCACCAACGATATTTAGGATCAACTACTAGTTAATATGTATGCATTTGGGTAAAAAATTGATATGATGTAAAATTTTGATTAAAATTTTTTCAAAAATCTCTTTTCGTAGATATTTGGATTGAATGCCTAAAAAGTTATATAATTAAAATGACCATATATTAAAGATTATACCACGTGTACTGAGCGATAATAAGAGTTTAAATGAATAAGATCCATTAAATATATCTTGTTAATACGTAGTATACATATGTTTAGATGCATATGATACGACAGCATGTTCTGTCAAAAGTTTATTACAAATCCAAGACCACTCTCCAAATTTTGCCAATAACATTACAGTTGGCACTAATTTTATAACACTACTTCTACAACTGTAAATTCTGATCTCAATGTCAAAGATATTATAACCACTTTTAGAACACAGCGAAGGTTCTCAGCTACAATCATACTGGGTAGATTGAAAGTATGTTTTAGTACAATAGTAAACCTCCTGCAGAGAAGTCTTCAAATTTGACAAAATTGCACGTACCTATCAATTGACACCTAATGTACACATAAAAAAATCAATAACTAAAAAAATTCCAATGCTAATTGCCCAAAAAATATAAACTGAAGTTGTGCGAGTTAAATGCATCAAAACACAGTAAAGCAGAGAAGAAAGAATTAAATTAGAATATATTAAACATAAAACAGGTGTAAAATATTTTCCAGTGCGAATTTTTGTCTTTGTTAATGCTGCTGCCATCATGCATTACATTCAGTGAATATCTACCCAAAAACCAATTTGAAGGTGAATATAAAAAAAAATATGCAATTTGGCTCACTGTCGCTCTAATATGGCAGGCGATGGTTGAGCAGAGATGATAGTTGATAGATAATCCTTTCCTCATTTGTCAAGAAAAATTCACTGTTGGGATCGGTGGTTCACCAAGGAGTTCTAGTAGTACATTCATATATTCCTATGGCAGATACAAACAATGAAAAGAAAAAAAATCCACATTTCATAAGTGAAGTTTAACTAATTAGTATTTTTGAATTAAACTTTTATGTTTAACATAATTTGATTTCATTATTCCTCATTTACACTTGAGAAACCTGATAACACACTCTCTATATTGATTTTCAGAATTCTATAGAATTAATATACAGAATAGGATAAAAAGCATACATACTTCCATAGAAATCATTAAATAGCATTCAGATGATCATGGAAGGCTAGTCCTAATCTGCATTTTTATGTGAACACAGTTCACATGTTAAGAACAGAAAATGCTGCATTCTATGAATCTTTCGCAAGGCAAGCAATATTAACTAATAACATAACTATTCAATATTCTATCCAGGCCATCTGGGACAAGCCAAGTCTCTGCCACGGAGCCTTACACTTACAGCAGTACACCCTGAGAAAGGAAATGGCTGAAATTTCAATCCCAAAACAGGATAGCCTAGATAATACAAATTCCGGCCACGGAAGCCTACTCCATTATATCACTACATAATGGCACTTTTGCAAAAAGAATGGGGCGGGGGTATGGGACTCATAGTTGGGGGGGAGGGGGTGGTGGTGGTTGGGGGTACATGGTGACTGTCGTTATGAAAATCCTGTGGTTTAGCCCATCACATTGTGCATGGACATACTTTCTGACTCAAACCAATATTTCTGTATTAGAAAAGTCCAAATGTTCATTCTGACAACTATATGTAGGGACATGATTTATCTAGTTTTTATCATCAGTGCCCATAAGTTTTGTGTCTGAAATTCTCTTCCCAAATATAATATTATTATAATTATATTATCATCACCGAGGGATATTTTTAAATTTTATTATTGAAGGTCTCTGAGGAGGGTATTTTCTCAATTTTTTTTTTTATTTTTTATAAAATTGAGTTCGTTGTTTTAAATTTCAACAAATACAATATAAGTATACTAATTCCACATCACAAAGAAAATCAAAGACAAAAGTTACTCTGATTGCTTAGAAGTCACTGCACAAATGAAATGTTTCCTCTATTTCAAGACACTGCAGTTAGAACAAAACGATTAACTTTTTTGGGAAGAATTTCAAAATACTAGGCTTTCTCACTTGCTAAGAAAGTTACTATTATTGAAAAACTGGAAGGTAGGGCTCCATGCCTAATGTATACAGAGAAGTTAATATTAGTCAAATTACTACGAACTGGAAGTCTCAAGCAAACCATGGAAAAATTAACCAAAGATAAGCCTAAGAAAAAAAAAAAAAAAAAAAAAGAAAAACATAACAAATAAGGATTTTAAAGAAGCAATATTGGAGTAAATCAAGAATGAAACATTCCCATTAAAGAACAAATTCAGCATTTTGCTTATTATTGACAACTGTCCAAGCAATATTGGAGTAAATCAAGAATGAAACATTCCCATTAAAGAACAAATTCAGCATTTTGCTTATTATTGACAACTGTCCATTGAAACCAGTTCTAACAAATCTATCAGGTCTTTGGGTCCCCTCAAATATGTATCGGTCAACAGCTTCAAATTGTTTCTTGCAGCATTATGTATCTTTCTCTATACCACATATATAAGAAAGAAGAAATAAATAACATAAATATGTATTCCATAATCTCCAAGACTGCTTGACATTTATTATCGTACAGTTTCATAAAAGGCATGGAAGGTCAAGAATAACCACGTTTTTAAGTATTAGCTTTATAATATGCTAATTATCAAACTTCCACAAAACACAATCAAAAACTTTATAGCATATTAGTGCATCTTAAGGGCATTTTCTGTTAATGCGTCATATTTAAGTTATTATTAATATTTTATTGCATTTATTGTTCTTGATGTGGCATATTTCTTTTGGAATTTCAATTAATATGCATAGTTGTCCCCTCAAACCGCAGACTGTACTTTACAAACGTGAAAGGGAATGCTTTTAATGAGAAATTGTCGGAAAGTCTTTCACTCATTGCTACAGTATTTGAACCTCTTTTAGGTGATATCATGGCGCTGTTACCCTCAAACGATTTGTCCGATTATGATGTAATAATTTATCTTTGATAAAGAATTTGTGGCATAGAAATTGATACTTCAATGATGATGCAGACAAAATAATTATATTTTACTTTAAAAATTGTCACTAGAATACTAAGTAGACAAAAATACAAAATTAGTTGTAAAAATGAAAAGCTCACGAATACATTAAATGTAATTGTTAAAACATATTTCATTACTTCTAGCACATTTTTACAAATGATAGTGCATATTTCATGCTTATTTCTCCATTTAAAACAGCATTACCTTCCTAGTCTTTGTTTTATATTAAAATTCCATTTTGTAACTGGCAAAAAATCTTGTTAAGAGTAGTTGAATTTGGCTAGTTTCTATATTTCAGCCCATAATAACGTTTAGCTCATTACACTTATTTCATCACTCATCGTGGAGAATGGTGTCCATAACACCTGACATACACATTCAAATCTGTTTTGTTCCACTGATTTCGCCATATCCATCACCAATGCCACAATGTCATCACCATTAGAACTATGTCTTTTTATGTAAAGAATGTAACCCAATCCAATCATCAACTGTCACATCTCTCAATTCTTTGTATTTAAAGTTTATCGTGCAACTCCTACGATGGATACTCAGTTTTCAAGAGAAAAGACCCAACACTGTGGGCATTTATAGTATATTGAATAACCTCAGAAATACACTCACTGTACTGACCTTGAATCATACTTATCAACATTTAATTTCAACACTCTGTTTCTTTAGATTTTAGCAATTGCTATAAATATATCACCTCCTAGCCATTAAAACGATCACACTTCCTTTCAGAAACATATTTAATTCTACTTCTCTATCACTTAATGTAAATTTACTACTTATGAAATAACCCTTCTTTTACAGGAAATTGTGAAACAAAAGAATTGAAAAGCAATAGTTTCAATAAAGTAAATTGTAATATCTAACAAAAGATAGGGTACTTACATCTGTCTCCTCTTCATGCTCTGTGCCATGAACCTCTGGAGGCAACTTTTCTTCACTCCTACTTCCCAGTCCTTCTATTATTGAAGATGAACTTTCGTTATGATCTATTATGGTAATTTTATTTCCAACTTGAAATTCTGTTTCTGAACTCTGACTATCTTTACCATTATTTTCTTTTTGAGTAAAAGGTTTATTCTCACTGATAGCATTAACTGCTATCTCCACAAGATCATTTTGTCTGGAACACTGAGATTTGTTTTCCTTTACGGTCGCGTCAATTTCATTTGAAATATCCATTGGTTTTATCACTGAACATGTGTCACCCACGGTAGAAATCACATTCTTTGTACCAGTGTCTACAAGCTGCATTTCAATGAGATCTTCAGTCCTTCCATCATTCAGTCCTTCAGGCTTTCCACCCTGCCTCAAGTCATTATCAAATACCAATTTTACACTACCTGGCATCTGTCTTGAACATTCAGTTCTGGTTTCAATGTCTCCTCCATTCTCATGAATTCGTAAGACAGATGGCCTAACATTTGCAATCTCTAAGTTTATGTCAGTTCCTTCCATTACTTTTTCTACATTTTTACATTCCTGTAAAAGCTGTTTATTGACTTCTTTCACACGCATTACTGCCCTTATTTCATTCTGATCACTTTCACTAACCTCACTCAATATTTCATTACTTATCACCCTAACAGAGTTAGACAGTGATGAAACACCTATTTCAGGCATAACAGTTGATGTTTTTGAACTAGGCATTGAAAGTTCCAGTATAGTAGGCAAAGTTTGAGATGAATCTGTACTGAAACTGTGAGAAGGGTTTGGTGGTGGCAGCTGCAATTGATTTTTAACCATTGCAGAGGAAGGACAGGACTGATGTGATCCTGAAGATGATGTGCCTGCATTTTTCAGTAAATTTGATAAAGATAACTCAGATATTGCAGAGGAAGCAGAAGACTGATGTGTTCCTGAACACGATGATGATTGTAGTAAAATTCCCAGATTTAACTCTGATCTTGAAGATGATTCTGAACTGACAGAATAGCTCGACTGTAAATTTTGTGCCAAAGCATTCGAAACAGGAGTCATAGAACATTTCTGAACAGCAGAGGTCGGTGGTACAATTGTATTTGTAACAGTTTGTGGTGACACAGATTGTAGTGATAACACCGACTGCTTTTGCTTCTCATGATCTGGTACACACCAACTTTCACCACAATCACTGGTAATTCTACGTTTATTTTCTACAATTAGAAGTTGCTTATGTGGTTGCTGCAGCAGATACACATCCTGCCGTTTCTGCTCCAGTGGTTGTACTTTTTGTTGTTGCTGTGTTATTTGTGGTGACTGTTGCAAGTGCTGCTGATCCAGTTGATGATGCAGACGAGCATATGGGTGTTGTGATTCTTGCAGAGAACGTGGATACTGTTGCTGGGGTTGGGATTGCGGTTGTTGCTGTTGCTTCTCTGCTTCAGCTCCTGCAGGCAATACTGGTTTTTCCAGATGCTGTAGCAGTAGTGATTGCTTGAGTTGCGGCTGGAGCTGTGGTTGTTGTTGCGGCAGCAGCTGCTGCTGCTGCAGGAATTGCTGTTGTTGCTTGTGCTGCAATTGCGGTAGTAGCTGCTGCTGTTGCGGCAATTGTGCCCGTTGCTGTTGCTGCTCCTGTTGCTGCTGCGAAAATCGTGCTCGTTGCAGATCCTGTTGTTGCTGCTGCTGCTGCGAAAATCGTGCTCGTTGCAGATCCTGTTGTTGCTGCTGCTGCGACAATCGTGCTCGTTGCAGCTCCTGTTGTTGCTGCTGCTGCGACAACCGTGCTCGTTGCAGCTCCTGTTGCTGCGGCAATTGTACTCTCTGCACCTGCTGTTGTTGCTGCGGCAACTGTACTCTCTGCACCTGCTGTTGCTGCTGCGGCAACTGTACTCTCTGCACCTGCTGTTGCTGCTGGGGCAACTGTACTCTCTGCACCTGCTGTTGCTGCTGTGGCAACTGTACTCTCTGCACCTGCTGTTGCTGCTGTGGCAACTGTACTCTCTGCACCTGCTGTTGCTGCTGTGGCAACTGTACTCTCTGCACCTGCTGTTGCTGCTGTGGCAACTGTACTCTCTGCACCTGCTGTTGCTGCTGTGGCAACTGTACTTTCTGCACCTGCTGTTGCTGCTGTGGCAACTGTACTCTCTGCACCTGCTGTTCCTGCTGTGGCAACTGTACTCTCTGCACCTGCTGTTGCTGCTGTGGCAATTGTACTCTCTGCACATGCTGTTGCTGCTGTGGCAATTGTACTCTCTGCATATGCTGTTGCTGCTGTGGCAATTGTACTCTCTGCACCTGCTGTTGCTGCTGTGGCAACTGTACTCTCTGCACCTGCTGTTGCTGCTGTGGCAACTGTACTCTCTGCACCTGCTGTTGCTGCTGTGGCAATTGTACTCTCTGCACATGCTGTTGCTGCTGTGGCAATTGTACTCTCTGCACCTGCTGTTGCTGCTGTGGCAACTGTACTCTCTGCACCTGCTGTTGCTGCTGTGGCAACTGTACTCTCTGCACCTGCTGTTGCTGCTGTGGCAATTGTACTCCCTGCACCTGCTGTTGCTGCTGTGGCAATTGTACTCCCTGCACCTGCTGTTGCTGCTGTGGCAATTGTGCTCCCTGCACCTGCTGTTGCTGCTGTGGCAATAATTGTGCTAGTTGCAGTTGTCTCTGCAGACTCAATGTTATTAACTTTTGAACGATTTTCTGTTGCTCACCTTCCAATTGTGGGTTGTGTTGATCTTGTAATTTTAGTAGTTCATAGCGTTCCTTCAGTCGTTTCATCTCTTGCTCTAGCATCTGAATACTTTGTAAAATAAGTTGCTGATTATGTGGTTGTATTTGATCCTGTGACATGCTCCGTAAAACTTGATGTTGACTCGCAGAGTCATAAGACTCTTGTTGCTGTGCCTGGCAGCGTACTGGTATTTGTACTTGAGCTTGTGTTTGTCTCATATGTGATATAAAATATGATTGCCCCAATTGCTGTTGGTGCAATTGATTACGTTCAACCAACTGCTGCTGTTGAGGTCCCTGATTTGAAAGTACATTTTGGGTTTGTACAGTTTGAAGTTGATGTGGTTCTGGAAAATGAGACTGCTGGTTTGACCCCTGATTTTGATAAGGTTCCTGTTGTACTACTGATTCGTCTATGATATTAGATGTATTCTGCTGATGAAGCAGCTGTTCCTCAATTCCACCCGACTGTTGTTTCCTCTCATTTCTTCCCAAATCAATAGACTGGCTGTTATGCAACTGCATTTGAGAGTTTTGTATCATCTGCTGACTAGAGCTAGAAGTTCGTTGTTGAGATACAGATGGATTGCTCATGGAAAGACTGAAATCGACAGCTGGACTCGGAACAGATGGTAAGTGATCACTCATGGTGGTAAATGGTCTTGACTGACCAGACTGTGTATGTGGGGTGTTCAGTTCTGCTATCTGATACCATTGCTTTGAATGTGACACTGTTCCCACAGATTCTCTTTTAGATCTTTGTGGTTCAATAGTAAGCAAATTATTACTATCTATCAAAGAAACTCTTGTATCTGCACAGGCATTAGCTACATCTGATACAAAAGTTTGAGAAGAAGAATCATGAGAAACACTGCCTTCTGTTTCTGGTGGTCGGGCTTCTTCCCTGTGTAAATAAATAAAATTTTTCCAAATTGCATTAAAATGTGGTATTAAACCTTTGCTTGTCTCTCTCTTCGAAATATGAAGTCTTATTAACTCCTCTGTTTTTTCCACACTTTGAATTTTCTCTACTAGTTTCTTAAAAATAACAACTACATTTTCCTGAATGTACGTCACTAAAGTTTGCTTTTCAGCAGCGAGTACTTTCTTCCTAAAATTAGAAACAACATCATTATCTTGGATTAGAGCTTTCAGTTCATCATCTTTCTTATTCCAATTACTCGCAAACTCACTTATCAAATTGACTGCATCCTCTCCACATTTAATAGACTCTTGATCAAAACCAGACAAATCAGATGTACTACTTAATGCAGAGATTGCAATTTGATCTTTCGTTTGGTTTAAATTGGAAGCATTCCAATTTTCTGAGATTCCCAAGCTTCTATTATCTTTAACCCAAATTTGGCCTGTTCGAGGACCGCCAATGGGGCAAGTTTCTTGAGGAGATAGAGGTAATCCAGAAGAAGTTACTGTGGCCTCTTGTTGATTTTCTCCTCCACTTGTAATCTGCTTCTCCGAAATAGAAGTTGTATCAGAATTATCATTTTTCTGAAGTGTGGAGTCTGTAAGGGATTCTGATGTTGACACTTGTTCAATTAGCCCTCTAGGAGTAGATGATGAATTTTCCGGTTCTGCTCCTGGAGAATTCCTTTGAATATTTTCTGCCTGAGATACACCTTGAACATCTTGATTATGTTCTCTACGTAATTTATTTTCCAATTTATTTTTCTGTAAACACTCGTCAGAAATATATTTTTCTTCATCAATCATTACAGGACTATTTTCTGGAGAATCTACTATTATTATGACATTCTTTAATACCTCTGTGGGAGATGGATACGATTTCTCTTGTATTACGGTGGAAATATGTTCACTTACTCCAGACTTGGTAAGTTTATTTTCACTTTTTTGGCAACTAATAGTATTCTCATTTTGTACATCAGAGGCTAAAACCTCCTCCTTAACTTCTACTGCACACAGAGTTATGTCAGAATTCTTCAACTTCAACTTTTTATTTTTTCTCTTTACTCTTTCATTAACACACAGTTCATCAGAGCAGTCTGAATCACAGTCCTTAATCAGAACACAGGAAACAGATTTTTCAGAAAGTTTGATTGTATCAGTTTCATCTTCTGAATCGCTACCAAAGAATTTTGCAAAGCGTCGTTTTCGACACAGGTGAATGTTCTTGGTAGGCGACTCTTGAATTTCTTCATCTGAATCCACCAAATTAATGATTTCTGCGACTTCCACTATGTTTGGATTCGAAATGGGTACTCCTACTAAAGAACTCTGTGGCAATGCATTTGATTCTTCCATGTGATCATGAGCATCAGATATATGTATGTTTGTCTTATAATCATTGCCATCTTCATCACTATCACTGTCGATTATTATCCTTCTCCTCCTCTTTTTTTTTCTTGTTAAGGGATCTCTCCTGAAACAAAACATAAAACAATGAAAACAAAAAGATCAACAGGAGATAACACTGAAAAAGTCATTAATAATCCAACAACAATAAACTGTACAAGCTGCTTGTTCAAAAGCTATTTTTTGGGTATTGGCACTTTAGCACTCAAAAGAATCAAATCTGCAAATATGTAACAAAGTACAAAAAGATCTCATTTTGTAGAATAGTACCCAAGAAACATAATACGAACATGCCCATTACCAACAGGTCTCCTCTAATTTCCATACACGTCTAACCTCATTTCATTACATGTCCTTCATAATTTCCTTACCTGACTAATCATTTCCCTACATGTCCTCCAAACTCATGTCACCATTCACCAATTCCTATTAGCTATGCACAATTTTAATGCGAGTTGAATTTGTTTTTGTATATCCTACTCTGCAAACTTTAATGTTTTTGACCATTCTTTCCTTGGTGCATTATATAAATATGGGAACCTATTAATTTGAGTGCTTGCTTGATTTGGATTAGAGTCAGTCAATTTAAAATTACCCAAACAAATTCACTTGGTTGCTTGAGCATTATTTAATAAAATCATCTCTCCTCAATTTTTAGGATTTCAAAAGAAAGAAAAACACAATTATGCCTTCAAGTCGTCCAGGCTCTGCTTCCAGTTTGATTGAGATCGATGCTGGGAGAGAAAAAAGCAAAATAACAAAAAAAGGGAAAAAAAGAAAAAAATATACGATAGACCTCAGAAATGTTAAATGGGTAGATATCTTTGACCTAAACACATTCAATGTTGGCTTGAAAAAAATATTTCTATGCAAAAATTTGCATTGCAAAAGCATACAAACACCCCAGAAACATGTACATTGTTTTATTTTTTACAAATGAAATGAACCTTTGTGGCCCGTTTTGTTTTATCAACATTCAATCATCAATTCCATCAACAGTCAAAAAATCGATGTTCAACCAAATTTAATCCTCTATTTATTATATTTATCACACCTTGTTCATTATTACCATACAGATAAATCAATGAATTATCAGCAAACAGCAATGGTTCTCATTGCTATACCACCCCTGGTAAATCATTCATGTATAAAGTAAACAGTAGGGGACCTAATTTACTCACTTGTGGCACTCCATAAATTACTTACTTTTCATCTGATGCACCATTTTAAAATCTAACCTTCTGATATCAGTCCTCGAGATAATGCTGTAACCATTCATACGCACAACAACTTATATTATACAATATTCTCACAGCTTTTTCAACAGTAACCCGTTATAATTGTTTTAAATGCCCATCTGCAGGCCCAGAACCCCGCCACTACCTTCTCACCCTTCAATGGCTTTTAATCAATCCTCAATAACTATTTGGTTCTACGCTTTCCTCGAAATCCTGATTGGTGTTCCGTTAACCAATTGTTTTCTCTTTATTGTTATTATTGTTTCATACACAACCCTTGGCATATTTTTTTTCAATTACTGAAAGATTATTTATTGGCGCAAGATCACTGCATTTCGTATTAACTCTTATGTTAGTTATACAAACAACCACAGACATTTTCAGTGCCTTTAGTATCTTTTAACTAGTGAACATTTTATTTCTTCAATGCTTCTATAACACTAAGACATTTTTGTACATTATTTTAACACCCGACTTGATTATTAATAATAATTTTTGCATGGCCAAGTGTGTACATTTCATTGTCTGCAAAACTTACAGTCAAAAGTTAAACACCTTAGTAATGATTACGCAGACCCAAAGAGTTGCTTCTTTGATATCTTTATTTTTTGTGAGCAACAGTTTCATAATTCGAGTAAACTATTTCCTATCCCCATCCATGATTTTATTATTAATTCACTACTTTTTCCACCAGGTCCGTTAGTCTTGTTAAGTTATTAATAATTGGTTTAATATCTTGCCAAGTGTCATCAAGAAACAAGCTTCGATTAACATTGTGAAATTTTTTACTATTTCATATTTATTTTTCAAATAGGTATATTTTCCACTAGTTTTCCTGCAGCATTTCTCCTAGCTACCAACAAAATAATTATTTAATGTAATTGCCACTTCAAGCTAAATACATATTAGTGACCAAATACTTCACATTACACCAGTGTTTCAGTTTCCATAATTTCTTAGGTTCATCTTAAGATGCTTCATGTTTTCAGTTTGCTTCTCTCCCACAAATGAGACGAGTTATCTCATTTCTACTTTTTATATATTTTCCATAATGTTCTTGAAACAAAACTTTCCCTTAGGTATATCAGCCTCCTCTGGAATATCAATTTCCGTTTCATCTTCCCTCCCTGCAAAATTTGCAGCTTGCAGTAATAATCTCTGTAATATATCCTTTCTATTTGATTTCGCTGTAATTCGTAATATATAATTTGTGTCTGCAATATTTTTCACTCCATATTCATATTGTCAGTTATTATGAGATCAATTAAAGTTTTACCATCTTTAATTACGCTATTTTCTGATTTAAATGTAGAACAGATAGACTTTTGATCAGCTGAGACGTGTTTAACCAATCTGGAGCTTCATTATAAAAAAAATGTAATTTGTAACTAAGCGCCAGGGAGGATAACCAGCTGATAACTGAAATCGCCTTATATTTTAATTAGAGAGTACGTTCTGGTACCAGCCGTTTTAGTTTTCCAACCCTTGAACAACATTTAAATTTGTACAATCTTCCGCTTTAAGCCATCTATACTGAACGCCCCTCCATTTGTAAAATCTTTTAATAATTCCATCTATCTAAAAATTCACCTTTCCCACACCATCGACAATATAGATGCATATTATACCTATCCCTATCAATTTGCTTCAATGTATAGTTAATGTTATAGTTAAAGGTTAATATCCACTTGTTTTTTGTTTTATATCCTTAGCATTACTTATAATAAAATTTAAGAACGTACTACTTTTTTAATTAATCAAGTACTTGCAATATGTGTACAGTAAAAAATGAATGATCATAGTCTAAGTGCAGAGGTCCTAAACGTTTGACCCTGGACTGTGTTTTTTTCCATATTCTGTTCAGTTTCAGACCATTATATCTGCACACTTCTTATAGATTAGACATGTGGATTTGAATTTATGTATTTTGGATGGATGAAAGTCAGGGTATACAATTACTGATTGTAGAAAAAATGCCTAGTGGTTTGAAGCAAACATGGGAACTAAAACATATCAAGAAATTTGATGATGGTCCTAAATCTTTTGCACCTGTAATTCAAACTGTAAATAGATATTCACATAGAATATGTATTGGGAAATTAATATACCAGATTATAATTAATTACTAATAATTCCTCATTCATTTTTCCTTTAAATGTGCTCATTAATACAGTCATCATAATACAGGTTTATTTCATTAAATGAATGTTCAATAACAATTAATTTAAAAAAATATATTTATAGTGAGATTGCATATTTAGTAAGTATTTACAGAAGCTGTATATATGCTTAAGTTATAATAAACTAAATTTTGTGTATTTACATTAATTTGTGACGTCTGAAAAAGTAGTTACTAGTAACTAACAAAAGCAAGTTTATTTCTTAAATCTGTATATTTAAAACACTAAAGGTTCCCATTGAGAATGAAATTCAAACTTTCCACTCCACCAACTTTAATGAGTTTTGTTTTCAATGAAAGGTAGTGGGCCCTAGATGTGTTGTCACTCGCTTTAATTAAGCCTTTTTATAGTAAAAACACTAAATTTTAATATCATCTTAAAATGAATGTTTATCTGCCATCATTTTTTCAAGTCCTTTTCACAAGTTCATTGTTTTCAAGTCCTAGGACATTCCATACTGTTTGTTGCCTCTGTTTTGTTTTGCAAGTTACATCTATTGAAAGCAGTCAATGTTTCAAAAGAGTTTTTTGCACAATCAAAGATGATAATTTATAAATGTTAAGATTAAATATTATATATGTGTATGTGTATATATATTATATATATACACAATGTCTAGCAATCATCTGACATGTGTCTTCATAAAAATGTGAAGTGATTACAATTATATGCAATGCATTATACAGTGAACATTAGGAATTCCTGCTGGTATCCACTATACACTACATGTAGATCTTGGTAAACAAAAAGCATTTCAATTACATTTTAAGAAACATGTTTAAGAAAAACAGTTCACAGCAAGTATAATAATTCAGAATTTATAAACCTCTCAGTTCTTTAGTCTTAGAAAATAAGTACTGAATGACATGAAACAATATTTTTGAAGTTTTCCGTTTTTCAATTCAGTATATGTACAACTTTTCTGTTATAACTTTTCTATTGGCCATTCTTTATGCAATAGAATTTCACAAATGACAATACGTGAAAAAATTTAATATATATATATATATATATATATATATATATATATATATATATATATATATATATATATATATATATATATAAAATTACACACACACACACTCGTTTGTCATTTACACTGACAAATCACAAATCTATTGAGTGTGTTACACTTATTAACAAAAGTTTAAAATAATAATTAATAGCAATTGAGTGGAAATACAGGGAGATGTCATTTGTACATTATAGCGAGTACTTACTGGGAGCACGAAAGTTTTCTTATGGGCACAGATGTCTTCCGTGTCAATTGACACATAGCTCTTTGCACTTCAGGAAACGGAAGATTGAGATTCCTCACTTGCCGCAACACCTGCAGGATCAAATAACAATGTGACACGAGATGTTCACTACGAATTCTTTACACTTGTGAGAGTTGTTTTAAAGGATTGCGCACTTCACGGACAGCAATACATTTACTTACGACTCTAAACAATTCATCTTGACGAGGTCGTGGAAAAGACGATAACCACGCTTTCATTAAAGAATTAGTGATTCCTCCGTTATGTAAATTGTCTTTCATTTTTGTGAGTGTTTCACACAGCCTCTCAAACTCGCTAACCTCCGTACGTTCCTGTATCACTTTCAACCTCCTAAAGAAACGCACACATTTTTCCTGTCTTTATGTACTCATTGTGACAAAAAGAAAATATAAACCACTTCGCTTTATGATTTCGCACAAAGATAAGAGTAATAGCGATCCACTTTCGTATTCCGAGAGAAATCCTCTAACATGTATAATTTCCCGCCCTTCTTACATCGCTGGAGCGACGAAATAACTTTCCCTAACTCTTCTTCACAAGCACTGCTTCCGAGCACTGCCAGGAGACAGACTGACCACGACTGTCACTGTAGCTGGTGGGGTGGCATTCCCATGACACATGCTGCACATTGACGCGCAAGACTGTGATACCAACTGGGCCACAGTGTAGGCAACTGAGTCACTCAACTCCCAGGACACACCCGATGGCAGCGCTTACGGCAAGCTCTTAAACTATGTATAATCGCCACGGCGCGAGATTTGGTTCTCAGTGTGGCGTTCGCACCAGGCCACCCATTTTAATTTCCCTCCTTAGTTTTCCTGTAATCATTGAGCTCTTTCCTAGATGGACTCTTATATGCTGTATATCCAGAAGATAGAAAAATATGTAAATAAAGGAAAAAACTATCAGATTATCTAGAAGAAAAATTCGAGATTGTCATGAACCTTATCAGCAGGGGTAAGATTTAAAAGGCAAAAGTGTAGCCAAATATACATTACTCACGCAACTTTAGCACCTCCTGTAATTTTTGAATGGTTGAAGTTTTTTCAATGCAGTTTTCACGGAAGTGCATGAGGGAATGGGGCTATACATATATTCATTTCCATTTTATCACTTGTAGTTTACGAGTTATTGAGGTAACATTTTTTTTCAAATGGAACTAAACATATTTTTTAGTTTATCATGACGAGCGTATATAGACGAATCCAGACATATTTTTATAACGTGTGATTACATTAAAATGCAATCCACAGCGGGTAGAACGAATAGCTCTGGCAACCATGTTTGAGCAGGTCGGATACTGGCTGGCGGTTTCAAACAGGTAAACTCTCGGGAAATACGCTTAATCCCCTCTCCCACCTAATTCCACCTACACGAAGAGAGCAGGTGACCGTCGTGGCCACTAGTTCAAAGAGAAAGGCACGCGCCTGCTTGTTTGGCGTCGAAAGAAAATTGAATTCACAAGATCAGTGACTCCTTTGTAAATAGTTCAAAAGTTAAATAAGATTTCTATATAAAATATACATTCAGGTAGATTCAATAAAAAACTTTGTTTTAGTTTCACAACATATAAGCTCCAGAAATGTACAGATGTTTCATTCTTGCTGTTTTAAATATGCACTCATAAATTATTAATTCTAGATCCGCAGAACACATGTTTGTAATTATTATTATTCTTTATATTTCTTTCAAGTCTCTCGCTTAGCGAGGTGTTCATAGCAGACACCGGGACCTTTGTAGAACTAAGGTTCCTGCATCGCTTGCAAACTCGGGCGGTCAGTTATATCAATAAAAACGTCCTAACGATGCGTGCAGTACTCAGGAGAACAGCCTTTTGCAGTGATTAAACGTGCCAGTTCTTCATGCCAAGCCTTGCAGACGATGAAATTAGTTCTTCAGAGATCAGTCCATTTGCAGAGATGACTTCAGGGATTACTTCAACAGATACTATTCGCCACATGTCGCTCAGTTCAATAACCAAGGTCTGATATTTTCGCTTCTCGGCAACAGAGGCAACTATATTTCGGTCCAAAAGGATAGCTATGTCGATTATAATCCCTTTCGGTGAAGCCTTATCAATCCATATTATCTCACGTCTGTTGGCTTCGATTCTGCGATCAGTGGTGACTGCTACATTCCAAATGAGCTTCCACCGTTTCGACTCCAAAACTGAATCCGGCTTGAACTTGTAGTATGGGACCTCTATCTGTATCATCTTGCAGCCAGGGCCTGATGGACAGCCGAAGCAACGTCGTTGTGCCGACTCAGGTATTCTGTTTGTGCCAAAGTAGAGCACCCGCCCATGACGCGTTGGAGTGTTTCGCCGGGTTGATTGCAAAGGCGGCAGCGGTCCTCTACACTCATATTCCCAATTACATACCTTTGGTAATTGCGAGTGGAGGTTACTTCGTCCTGAATAGAAATGACGAACCCTTCTGTCTCAGCAAAGAGGCCTGATTTTGTTAGCCAGAAGACTGACGATCCCATATTCACGGCGTTTCCCTTGAGCTTAAGAGGATACCTGCTGTGCAAACGCTTCTCCAGTAAGCTCCATCATTATGGGTCTTGGGGATGCTCCATATATTACTCCAATATTCCTCCATCTCGGAGCTTTTAAGAACTGTTTCAGACAACTTTCTTTGATCACTGAGTTGCCTGAAAAGTTTCTTTTGGTCGCATGAATACAAAGCATTCTGTTGTCTTCGTTTCATTGCTTTACGATATCTTCTTATACGGCACCCAAGGGCTGCGACGCGCTGTTTCAGATACTCAAGTCGGACTTGGAGCCTCTCCTCGAAATTCGTCTGGGTTCTTCGAATTCTCATCTTTCGTCCAGTCGCCTTCACTGCTTTCTAGTTGCATTCTCAGGAGCTTTTAAGAAGGCTGTCAGAGTGCCTATGTCCTGCCGGAAGCTTTCAATTTTGCGCTCAATACGCCTCAACCAGAAGGGCTTGGTGGGCTTAACGGACTGTACTGTGTCTTTCGATGTTTTTAATTTATCCTTTACAGGTTTACCATGACCCTGTATAACAGCAAGGGCTGCACAAGACACATAGCTTTCCACTTCCTCAAGCGCTGTCGCTTGTTCTACATCCCCCTTCAGCAAGTTATTGACAGTTTCCATCACCGCATTTGTACGTGGGCCACATCCCTCGTGGGATCCATGGTGTGGAGGATAATGGAATACCATGATAGTATGGCTTCATGGCTTTATAATGCACAGTCTAAGAGAATTGCTCAGGCACTGGGAGGCAGGATTCATCAGCATTCGTATCCACAGATCATTCTTGATTAGCTTGTGAGTCTTCATTATTCTTCCTTCATCAGTCTCATTCCTATTCTCAATACCAAAGGATGCTCTTACATTCTCCCTAATGGTATTTATCTCTGCAGCTGACAGCAAGTTCCTTACAAAGATGGTGTGCTGCTAGTCGCACACTCTCTGCTAGGATACGGGTATGTTCGGATGCAGCTTTAACCATTCTTCGTGAAATCGGGCCCTGTATCCCTCCATGTCCGCTTCAAGTCTGGTAGCCAAAAAGGAAGCATGTATAACGGAGATATTTAACTCCTTAGTCCATTTCATGCGCTGGCGTTTGCTCTGAGATCGGGCGGGGAGAGCTGTTGTCTCACCGAAGCTGCGACCCCCAGTATTTGTTTGTATTGTGGTCGCCATAAGTGGTGCAGCAACAAACCTTCCCGGATGGTATGAGAAGGCTCCACTCTCACCATTGGCACAGGTAGCACATTTCTCACTGCGAGTCCAGTGCCAGAACTCGCAGCGCCGCCTTGCAAGTGCGGGTCGCGTGCGTCACGAATCCTTTGACTTCTCATAACTGCTTCTCCACCGGCAGACCAGGTAAGAGTCGTCAGTGGAAGCCCCTCTCGCCTCTGAGCCAGAGCCCCATCTACGCACCATCACTCAACCTCTAAGGTCATAGCTCAGGCACCTACAGCCCGAAAAACTTTAGGGATGGCTGTTTCAGATGCTGACCCATCTTCCAGTTGCCAGTTGGTTCGCCTATCCCTTTCCCGGAAGTCAAGGGCACAGGTCACCTCCCAGCTTCCAGAAGAACAGACAGATATCCGATTTGGCAGGTTGCCATTGCCCTGACAGCCGACACGCAATAGTTCATTTGCCCGTCCCCCACGTGCCACAGCTGTTCCTTCAGTCCACGTAGGGTTGGTCTTCGGAGAAAGTAAAAAAGGGTAGAATGGATAGGAAATATTTCGAAAACATTCGGGAAAAAAGGTAAGGGACAGTTAAGGTAACATTTTGCCAATGGAATAGAGGAATGGAGAACGAAAGATGGATCAATTTTAGATGGAGGAACAGCGGACAGCTGTTCCTGCTAGTCGCCTTTTACGACAGGGGGATATCGCGTGGCGCTATTCGACAAAAACAACAAAACACAACACTGGTATTATTATTGTTATTATTATTATTATTATTATTATTGAAATGTTACTTTTAAAATAAAAGAGTTTTGAAACACCGGTTTCGGTAGTCAGAGCATAATAATCGTCACTGAAATTATCAGTGAAAGATAGGCACTGGTTGACGATAAATCACAGCCATGCTCTTCATCCCATTTATAGAATAAAAGTTTTGGAAATTCCCTGCAATATAAATAAGAAAGGTAGTTTATTAATCGCTAAAGTAGAAAAGGAAATTATATATTTTGAATAATGAACAGGAAATTATGAATTTTACATCGGTGTCGGAAACAAGCAAACCTCAAAAAAGGTGTTAAAAATACCCTCCATTTGCTAACAAACAAGCATTAACTCGCTTGAGAACATTTGCTGCAACCCGATGTAAAATTTGCACGTTAATGATGCGAATTGCTTCCTTGATGTTTCTTTGGAGCTCTTCGTTATTAGGTTTGTTAGCATAAACGTTACTTTTGAAGCACCCCTAAAGACAAAAATCTGGTGGTGACAAATCAGGAGAACGAATGGGCCACAAACCCCGTAAAATTATTCGGCTCCCAAAAAACTCTTCCAGAAACTGCAGTGTCGACTTGGCAGTCAGTATCTGGCCCCATCCTGCCGAAACCAACAATTTCTCTCGTCCTTTTTTAGAAGGGATACAATATCCCACAATATATCATATGTACCAGCCGTTACTGTTTCTTTGAAAAGCAATGGACCAATTATTCTGCGACAAGAAATGGCACACCATACTCCAATCTTTTTTTTAATGCAATGGTCTCTCTCCTGTGGTCTCTCAGAAGTCTGTTTTGCTGGATAACGACATAATGAGGCTCGGTTTCATTCAGGTGAAACCAAACCTCATCACAAAAAAAAATACGTTATCACGTGCCTTAACACCTTCGCTAACAAATCGTCGTAGCCAATTACAATCATTCATTCAAGCAGCCTGAACAGGAACCAGGGATGTCCGCCGTTTAAACGCGCGCATTTTCAATTCTGTTGTGGCACAGTGCGCTCTTCCATTAGAAAGATTACATCGTGGCTGAAGCTTCCTTAATGATATATTCAGGGAAGTTGAAACAACATCCCGAATTTCCTCTAGTTACCGCTGCGCGAGCACTGCTTTTTGGCGACCGCATTTCCGATCAAACACGCCTCCCGTCTCACGATAGCACTTCACTAACCGAAATATGGTACTCTTGTTCGAAAGAGACTCAGATGAAGATTTTTTCCAGAAAGCTCCCTGGCACTCTTTGAAAGATTGTGTTCGGAAATACTCCTTTTTATCTGTGTTACTCTATACTGAGGCCAGTAACTTAACTCGAAAACTGGATGCGGCTGTTTTGCTTTGAGCAGGTATGACGCAGACCACAGGAAGGGGTCGATGGGTGAAGGGAGTGTCACAGAAATGCAAAGGTTCCAGAAGTAGTGTTGAAATGCTTTCACTTGTCTCTCAGTGCCTCGAATAGCAGGGTTACGTTTTAAACTGATCACCCGATATGTTAGATAATCATTTTTAGAGTAATTTTGATTTTTTGCGACTTGTGTTTAACAGATAACGTAACGATGCGAGCTCGCATTAGCAGGGAGAGTGTTGCGTGACCTTGTGCGTCATATGACGGCGCCCCCACCCCCAACTGGACGGTTCCAGGTTATTCACGAGTCGAGTAGAAATGTTGCGCACGTTCCCGATGGCTCGAGGAGGGCGCCGGCCAAAAAGAAATTCGCCGCTGCCGGTGGCCGCGAGTCAGTCAGTCAGGCAGTAAGCAGCCGCGAGTCAGTCAGTGATTGCAGCCAAGTAGTAGTAGTAGTAGTAGTAGTAGTAATAGTAGTAGTAGTAGCAATAAGAAGAGTAGTCAACTTAGTAGTAAGCAGTCAGTCCGTCAGTGTGAGTAAGCAGTAGTCTGTCTGAAGTGGAAGCTGAGCTGTGAAGTATACATTGCGGTGAACAGTGGTGCAGTGGGTGAACAGCAGTCAGCAGTCTGAAATCTGCAGTGGAAGTTGAGCTGTGAAGTGTGCATCGCGGTAAACAGCAGTGCAGTGCACCCTAGCCTGCGCAGTGAATTGTGGTCTGGGCAGTGAATTATGATCTGCGCAGTGAATTGTGGTCTGCGCAGTGAATTGTGGTCAGCGCAGTGGACCGGGGACAGAGCATCGGACTGTGCGATAGTGTAGAAGAAGTGAACTGTGTAACTAAATAATCAGAAGTGAACTGTGTAAATAAATTATCGAGAGAACGGAGGTGTGTGAAATAAAATAATCACGTGAAGAACACAAGGACTGTGTAATATTCTGTAAATAAATCAAGTATTTTAGTGTAGCATTGTTTCCAAATAAACGTTTTTGTTAAATAATACCTGAGTGAGTTATAATTCACCACAGAGAATCGTTACAATATTGTTACTTCGATCGAATCAACCAAACGTCACAGCCTCACACTCAACTGCTCACACTCGACTTCGCGTCATAAAAATGAGACTTAGAAGAACGCTTGGCGCTGTGGTAAGCGAGAAAGTAACATTTTTCCCACTGACCGCAACATCGCACAGAATTTGCAAGGCCAGATACGCGCACCGGCTCAGTCCGGAAGGGGTGTGGCGCGCTACCTCCCCTCACCTGAAAGGAAGCCACATAAACTACGGAAGACTACGGAAGAGGCTTTCTTCGTGCTCGAGTTGCCGGCGGTAATATTTGCTATTCAATTGCGTAACGTTGTACGAGTAGAGGTCGTAATCGACGACATATTGAATACGTAGTAATTACCGTAAGTTAGGAGCGTAAGAGAAGTAAGTTGAGAGAGACTGTGTAAAATCCGTCATTGTGTGCAAAACTAAGAGTTTGTACTGTATTTTGAACTATTTCGAGGTGGAATCAGCAGCGGACGCATTTGCGTTTGAAATAGGGTCAGAATTTGTATTTAGAATTGGAAGTAAGAACTATAACATCGTAAGTGTTGCGGGGAAACGAACGAGTGCCGTAAGCGACGCCAGAAATATTTCAAACGCCATAAGTTAACTACGATGTGCAAGGACTTTACACACGCAGGAGTTCGATGTATTGAGCGGGCAAGATAGAAGGGAAAAGGCGCGTGTGGACGGGTGTTCCCTCCGGGAGAATCAGAAGGAAGAAATAAGAAGGAAGTCTGTTGCCGGCGTAATTTGGGGAACTTCACGATCGGAGAGGTAAAGGCTGTAACGTCCTACTCCAACAGCGTGCTGCCAGAGGCGATGACGCAACTCTGCCCTGCGAGGCGACGGCGTGCAGGGAAGCTCAGGTCCGCGGCGCCACGAACAGGGGCAACGAAGTGAATTTTTGTAACGCGGCCGTAAAGTACGTTGTGAGGCGACAGGCCGATGACCGCTAGCATTTCTTGACGGAAAAGCGATGCACCTGAATGAACTAGATAAATAAGATGTAAATCAGCATCTTAGCAGAAATTAGGAGGAAATGTTATTCCCGTTGTACGATGAAGTTAAAATAGGACTGGAAGCAGAATTGTGTTCAAAAGGGAACAGATAAATTGCCTTGAGAACTTTATAGCACGATTGTACAGATGGTTTTAAATGTTTACTAGAATTTCCATGTATTAATTGTAGTCAGTTGATGGGATAATTGTTCATTTTTTAGTATTATATGTCACGCAATTCAAGTCTTTCAGTTCGAATTTCTGTAAAGTTAGGAGCAAAATTCTTACGTTTGTGTATTTGGTAATGTGATTTTGAAGTTTAGAGCAAATTATTTGCAAATCATAGTATAGTATTTTATGTGCACGGTGCGAATTGAGTATAGATTTTATTTTGAAATATCGTTTGATTTGAAAGAAGAGGTCATTACTTAGGGGTGCCGTTCGTTAAGCGTACGCAAATTGAATATGTCATTTGTTTTTGTCTAGTATTCGCATTTAATTTCAGAATACATGAGTATTGTGTCATTGATTTAAGTGTACTTGGATTTCTTTTCTCCTCCGAAGGATTCTTCCACCCTAAAGGTAAATATAAAGCTATATATATAGCTTTATATATTATATATTATAATATATTATATTATATTACATTATATATAATATAATATATAATATATTATATTAATATATAGCTATATATTGTGGCGTCACCAAATAACATTATAATAATTTCATATCGAAATAGCTCCCATCACAGTTAAGTAGGTCACGGGACGGGGCTTTTGTTGCGAAGAACCCTAACGACCGCCAGGCCGCGCTCGCACATGACAGCTGCCCGACCGACCGCTGATGAGGGTGTCTCTTAGTAACAGACACATTTATGACCCGTCATATACACCTCGCGCTGCCACCCTGCGGAGCCACCGGGCACTTAAGACAAACAATACGCGCCCGCGCGCCCTTTTGCCACGCGCCCGCGTAAGGAATCCAAATTCCCAAAGGGGTTATTTACAAATCAACAGTCGCCGGCTGCCGATCAGCCTCCGCTGACAAATGTATGGCCCAGGAAAAAAACGCAACCGCTCGAACAAGTGTTCGGACAGCTGTGAGAGAAGCTTCTGGAATCGCTCACATAGGGAGAGAGAGAGGGGGGGGGGCGAGGTAGAAAGAGAGATCTCCCTGGAAAATTCCGTAAACGATGCAACCCGATTGGAGAACTTCAAAATTAAAACGCATTTAGTTTAGGCCTATGAGACATCTCATCGTGAGGGAAGGGGCAGATCTGCAGGTTCGGAAACGTTTTGGGAGGGGGAAACGGAGGTAACTTGAACGCGAGATGTGCAGAGAAACTGGACTTACCAAGCAGATTCTCGAATAAGCACTTTAATTCTCTCTAAACTACGCCTAAAGTCACTACTGAGAGAACATCCTTCACCTTAGAATTACTGCGGAGGAAACTTGGGCGGAAGCTGGCAAGATCCCGCGTAACTTTCGCCTAAGTTGATCTGCATCCGCCGCCTAGTGCCATATCGGGCCCATTCAAGTCCGCACTAAACCACGGCCAGCACCCGTGTGTCCTAAACTGACTGAGTCCGCACGATTTGACGACTCCGTCGCCACGCCACGCTGCCAGCTGAGGAGGAACACCCAGTGGGAGGTCGGTGACCTGAGACCGCCCGCCGTCTTCGAATGAGGACCGCCATCCGGCCGGTCTGCGGAGCCACCGCCAGCCAGTGGTGATTAATTTGGTATTTAACCGGAGTCGAACTATCTCCCGTAGTTATGACGCGGGCTACCTCGCAGGACATTTTGGCGAGAGACTAAGAGTGGCCGCGCTCAGGCCTTGTGTATTGTAGTTAAAATATGCATGAATTGTTAGAAATAAGTTATTAATGTTAGCGTTAAGAAATTTGTTCATTAACTGTTAAGGTTATGAGCTCGTAACGTAAAGTTAGCAAGTAATCTGTGTCGCTCTCTAGTGACCTGTAACTTCCCTGGCAGCTCATGGTGCCAGGAATAAATTCAATTTCGTTAGAAACGATTCAAACGATTCAAACGATTCAACAATTCAAACGATTTATGACGTAGACTAATGCTCGATACTAGCTTTGTATCTGCCTTTAGAGCGACAGACTCTTTCAAGGGAGAAGGGAAATCCAAGTACACTTAAATCAAGGAAACAATGTTCATTTATTCCGAAATTAACTGTGAATACTAGACTGAAACAAGAGAACAAATAACATATTCAATTCAACGACCCGTCCATGTATGAGCCGCCATAGGAGATTTTCGCTCCGGATTCAGTGTTTGAAAACCGCGCGCCTAGAAAAAGAGTTATTCACTATGAGCACGGAACCCGTGTTATCAGCCAGGGCGGTCGCGACACGGAGGGGTGATAGGAGGTAGCGGAAGACGGTTAGAGGTACGCTGGCGGCGAAGAGTTTGGAAGTGGTAGCAAGAGAGCTCTTGAAACGAAACGGTCTTGCTGGGTCAGTAAAATTTAAAAAATAAACACCGAAGCTCGCGAGTAAGATTTCCTAGCAGATTTCCTAGACTGTGCATGGAAGCGAGCGGAGGGCGATCCAGGAGCCATGGGCAGCCCGTGCTGCTAGACATGGAGGCTGATTGTTATCGGGCCAGCGAGCGAAGTCGGTGACTTTGCTTTTAACCATTTTCGGGCCTCGACACTGCGACTGAGCTCACCCGCCAGATAGCGCACGCTTTTCACAGCTACTCTTCGTCGTCAGAGCAGAGTTCCCTGACCGTGCGGCCGCTGCTGCCATCGGAGATGACGCTACGACGGAGGTTACCACTCATGCTTCCGTGATAAGTACCCAAAGGATATTTATTTCGTTATCGCATTATATATTTATTTACACGAAGTGAATCCCCTTCCGTGGAAAGCGAGGGTTCGAGACTCCGCTCAGCTGATTGGGGCTCTCATATTTCTTCTGGAATGGACATCACCATCGCTCGAAAACGCGAACTCTATGCTTTAAGAAAACACCTCTCACACGTGACAGCTACTAGTGCGGCGTAATAAATGTAACACTTCTCTGCCAGGGATTTACTGCGCTATTTGTGGATTTCCTGCAAGAGTTCTTGTAGGATATGCGAAATTCAAGTTATAAGTTATCCTTATGCCAGCGTTCTCTCAAGTCTACTGCTAGCAGGCACCTAGAGCGAACGTTTGCGGAATGCAGGAACTTGCACCATGCAGTATTTCACATACACTGGCACCATTATAACGGAACGCACCAATGGCATCTTTCTGCTCTAACAACTTTGCGAATTCCTTGACTATTTCGTTTACGCTGCAGGCTTGTAGGAGGAACTCACAGAGTTGCGCGTTCTGAGAACTTAAGAATTAATATTTAAACTAGTGGCGATACAAGGGCACAAACATTCTCGTATTAAAGCTCACATAGACCAAGGGAACCATTCGCAGTAGCTACAGCAACGAAATGATCGCGCCAGTCGCGTTGAAGAAATTCCTGCCTCTATTCACACAGCAACTTTAGTTGTGGTTCAGCTTTTGGGGACACTATTTTACTCATGAAGAAGTTCTTGCTTTATTGATAATTCAGGATAAGGAAAATATCAAGTTAGTACATTCATTTTGATGTTGTAACGTAAACAATGTGTTGACTCAAAATGAAATAAGACATTCATCTGAGGCACACAATCTTGAGAATACAAAAAAAGGCTTAAGGGATAGAATGAAGACATACTATGCATAATCCCCTCCAACATCTGTCGATCTATAAATTAAAATCTTCCATAACATGGTTCTAACAATAGCAGTAAATGCTACTTGAAAAGTGAGCAATAAGAACCGTTACAAAGACTTACTCAATGAACAAATACTATATAATCATAAAAATCATCTATTTTTCAAAATCTAAGAGTTTCTGGCGCATTCCATTCTTTCCTAGGTATAGACCAACCCCCAGAACTTCGTATACCAATCTTTCCCTTTCCACACCTTCCTCTACAATCTTGCAGATAGAAATGTTTGCCTTTAATCATATTTTCGGTGTCAAGAACTCGCAAAACATGGATTCTGACTACATAACGTGTTAAAGGGAGTAATTTACGATGTATAAGAACATGAATGATCAACTTTTTACTACTACGGTCCGGCACTAAACGTCTACCTGACGAAAATTCAACTTTTTCCGACGCATAATTACAATACTTTCTTTTCTTACGAAGGGAGAGAAAGTAAACTAGAGGTGTTATACGAACACACACTTTCTCGCATTATTTCTAAAATTTCAATTTTCAAAATTTCTGAGTTCAAAGAAAATTAGATTTGCAACATTATTTTAAGCGTTCCGTGTTCTACCCATGAAAAACTGGGGGGGAATGGGGCGAGTTTTGAGAAAGTTGTTTTTATATATAAATTACATTAATTTCAAGCACAAATTACGGAAAACTACATTTTTTAAACAATTGTGATTGATGAATTTTATATAGCTGAGTTTTTAGAACAGATTTCGTGTAAGTGTGTCTTGTGGTGGCGGTCGTTAGGTGCAGACGATCCTTTCGAGAGCTCCTGAGGATTAGGATGCGTTCGTACCTGCAAGAGGAGCACCGGGCGAGGATCGGCGCCTGGGCCGGGCGCCTTTCCTCGCGTGCGGCGCGCGCGCACCGGGGACCGGCCACGTGGCGCGGCGACGGTTCTCTGGGCTCGGTCTCCTTGAGTGCGACGGTGAAAGCTATATTGCTAGTGAAGGGAGAAATAGAACAAAATCCCGGTCCAGTGGTCAGTTCTGTGGCTAGTGCGTTTGATAAAATAATCCAAATCGTTAAATCCGTAATGAGCACCTGGCGGAGTTGAGAGCTAAAATTGAGACTCCATCCGTGACTGAACCTACAGATGACAACGCTAGAGCCTTGTATTAGAAGACTCTATAGTGCGACACGTCGCGAAACAAGACAGCAAATTGCGCGTGGAATGTTTGCCGGGCATCCGTATGGAGCAATTGAAGCGTTTTGTGCAAAATCACGACCTTGAAATTCCTAATAAAATAGTGCTTCACATAGGTACTAACAATTTAAAGGCAAAATCGAATGAATTCATTATGGGAGAAATCTACGACCTTGTCAATGCTACCAAGATAAAGTTTCCACGCGCTTCTATCGTAGTAAGTGGTGTTTTACGACGCAGAGACATGAATGAATTAATGAGATGGCTTGCCGAAGCACATAAGATCAATTTCGTTGATCCCAACTCCTGGGTGCAAGATTCCGACTTTGGTCGCGACAGGCTCCACTTGTATCGAAGAGGAGCAGAGAGTTTAGGACAGCTCTATTCGCGTGTCTGCAACTCCATGCCGTGTACTGTTTGAGAAAGAAAAGCGGCGACTAACATGGCGGGAGGGGACACGGTGGCGAGGAACGAGATGGCGACGCAGGACGAGACGGCGGTACGAGATGAAGGGACGAGACGACGGCGGTGCGGGGCGAAACAGTGACTCAGATGGCGGCGCGGGACCACACTGCGACGCTGGACGAGACCAGTGGCGTAAGACGAGACGAGACGAGTGGCGTGGGACGAGACGACTGTGCGGGACGAGACGGCGAAGGGGAACGAGAAGGCGGTGAGGGACGAAACGACGGCGCGGGACGAGACGGTGGCGCGGGACCAGACGGCGGTGTGGGACGTCGACGGTTCAGGCGAGGGTACTCTACGCCTGCTGTAGGTGAACTGTAGGAGTATCCGCTCGAAAATACTTGAATTCGAGACGTTCATTGACACACGTAGGCCTGATGTAAATAGGTACAGAGTCTTGGCTCACAGAGATAAACAACGCAGAAATATTTAGTCCGAGTTTCCTCACATACAGGATGATGAGGAAGAAAATTCTGTCGTCGAATATGTGTTTAGGTTAATAAATAGACTATAGAAATCTCGCGAATTAGCACACGAGAAGCTTATTCACGAGCAGGAAACAAGTAAAAATCTTGGTACGATCGACGAGCCGTACCCAGAGAATTTGCGCCGGGCGACCGGGTGCTGGTGTTGGCTCCGAATCGCTCTAAGAAGTTATCGGTACAATGAATAGGGCCGGGAGAAGTGATAGAGAAAAAATCGGACACGAACTACTCTATCCTGATGCCTCGGAAAAAGGAAGGGCGTATCTACCACATTAACATGCTGAAAGCGTACGTGCAGCGGACAGAATATCTTAATTATGTAGCCGATCGTAGCTCCAACTTTGAAGTCGAGGAAGACGAGCTGGATAAGTACGCCGTTAACCTTGATAGTGACGACTTCGATGCGGAAGCTATGCTTGAAGGGACGGAAGTTGAGGACGAGTTCCGTACTAAACTGCTCAATTTAATTGTAAAGTACAAGCATATATTTTCGAATAGGCCAGGGTTGACGGATGTTGTCACCATGGACATTGAATTTACGGACGAGTCGAAAAAGGAAGCTCACGGAAGCTTGGCTTTGTGCGCGCTTCAGATGTAGGAGTGGCGAGTGCCACAATTGAAACCGATCATCAATCGGGTATTGATCGCTCCCGATCAGGTGATATGTGGTCTATCAGAGCTAGAGTGTAAAGTGTAAATTCATTGTAAATATTTGTTGTGTTTTCTTTGTAAATAAATATTTGTTATATGAATGTTCTATGTCTGTGTTCCTTGTGAGTATTCATGACGTCACAATAGTTAAAGAAAATAGTGATCCAGCGTATTAGACGGCTAATATCAGAAAACTAAAAAGAAATGTCAAAAAAGCGTACGCTAATCGCAAAAAAGGACTCTCTTCAAAGGTCTACGTAACAAATTAATGCAGCAAAACCGTATAGCGCAAGAAAATTATCTCCGTAAAATTCTATTAAACGAGCGAACAAGTTGGAGAAATTTTTATAGATATATAAAACAAAAAAGGGGTAAGAAAGAATCTATTCCGCCTCTTAAAGACGAAAACGGGAAATTTGTACTATCAGATAAAGAAAAGGCCGATCATTTTAGTGCATATTTCCAATAGGCATTCGGGTTAGGATTGGGTTTCGGGTTGGATACTCCCAGTACTTTCGGAAGATATGACGGAGAAAAATTTCAAGTACAACCACAACTCATTAGACAAAGAATTCGCTATATACGAAGTAAAATCCGTAGGGTTTGATGTATCGCCGGAGAACTATTAAAAATTGGAGGGGAACCAATGATTACATACTTGCCGCGATTATTTGAAATAAGCAAAAATAATTGTAGCCTGCCTCACGACTGGAAAAGGGCTATAGTGGTTCCAATATTTAGAACCGGAAGTCGTTCTTGCATTTCCAATTACAGACCAGTAAGCCTAACGTCAGTGATTTGCAAACAAATCGAACATATGGTAGCTGAGTTCTTGCGTCGGGAATGGGACATAAATCGTACGGTTAAAAATTGGAATGAAATCCCTGCAGCAGTCGTAGAGTCTTTTCCTGGCTCTGTTGGTGTTTTCAGAAGACGACTTAATACGAACATCTAGAGAATGTATTTTACCGCACAGCTCAGAATTCATCATTCAAGTGAATTGTAGCGTATTATAGATAAAGTGTAGTGTAGTGAAGTGCAGTGGAAAGCTACTTTAATTAGTTATATGGCATAACCACAGAAAGATGTAGTGTAGTGTAGTGTAGTTTAGTGAAGTGAAGGAGTGGGTGGGGAACAAATTGAGATGTTGAAAGAACTAACTTAAACAATCCACATTGTGTTTCTATTTAATAAAAGAAATTGTATAACTGGTTAATTTTATGGATATGTATATCTATGCATGTTTACTAGGTGTAACTAAGTGTATGTTTCTTCATATAAATGTAGGCATGTATACTATGTAGGGCAAGTGTGTTTGTTTGTGTTATGTGTGTACGTGAGAGTGTGCAGTCATGTATAAGAATGTGTATGTATGTGTATATGTGTGTGTGTGTATGTGCTATAGATGTATACAGGTCTGTATATATTTATATAATGGGTGTATATGCTCGAAAGGATTGTATTGTAAATGCACTATATTGTAAAACTGTATGGTTATGGTACCACCTGGCAATCAGCCAATTGTAGTCAAATAATAATAATAATAATTATTATTATTATTATTATGATTATTATTATTATGATTATTATTATTATTATAAGAGCAAAATCTTTCATCAATGTTGTTTTGAAACGTTAACATTGGGTAATTTAAAAAAATACACAGATTTAGCCAGAAATGAGACAAGTAAATTTTGTACCGCGTTTTGATAGAAATGAGAAAATTTAAAGATAAAATTTAAAGCTGTTTCAAAAATTGTTTTAAAAAAATTCAAAATTGCCTATATTTCTCGCAAAATCATGCGAAAACTCATATTTTCGAAAAATTGTACGTGATACTTCAAGACATGTCTTTACGAACATATTTCACTAAGGAAAAATATGTATCTTCAATATTGTAATTGTAGGAAGACGCCGATTTTATTTCGACGATCGATTTCAACGATTTGTTTTCATCATTGCATTAGTGATTGAAGTTCTTCAAATGACGTTCCATTGATGGTTTTCGAAAACTTTTTCAAAAATTTTAAAATTTAGTAACGCTCAAAAGGCATTGTCTTAAAAGAGTCCCCCAATTTTCCCCACGAACATTTCCATATAGACTACGTCATCAAGAGTATGCGGACACGTAGCTGAAAATGACTTACCGCAGCATTATACAACTGAATATATAGATTGTATGGTAACATATTGTAGTCGATCAAAAACAATCGGGCGAGTAAATCTGAAGTTGATCACTCAATATAATTAATTATGAGCGACAATACTGGAAAGAGGTGTTGAAAAGAGTTACTGCAGTAATTAAATTTTTAGCATCGAGAGGTGTGGCGTCGTCGGGTGCGAGTAACACACAGACACGGAGTTGTTTTGTACAGATTTATTCACACGTTTTTGTACACTATTTATACTTCTCGGAAACTAGCGCTGCACTCCCAGCACTGCACATCTCTGAGGCCTCCCCGCCCCAGCCTGACGCAGACCCCAGCGGCTTGGCGCCGCTCCTGGTCTCTCGTCCCATGGCAACCGCCACACCTCTCAGCCGCAGCTCGCGATAACCCCTGGCGGGTGAAAAGTGCCTTCCGCACCGCGATTCCGTTCGACAACGAATGACCACGGCTGGTTACTCTCCAGCCACCTCGCGAGGGGTCACGTGACAGACCTCCCATGCCGGCAACGTCAACTCATTCCAAACTATGGACCTGGTTGCAATTTGAAGCCCAGCTGCCCCACGGCTGGTCTCGCCCATCAGCTCCCTCTGCACCAGTTGACACCCGCGTTCCGAGACACGCCCACCCCGGCCCTTGAGGAGGGCCCGCCTCTGGTGGCCTTCACTTGCCGCCAAAGGACTGCCCCCGCTCCCTCGCTGGCCTTCCGACATGTGTGGTCCATCTGGCCCATTGGCACAACGTTACAGATGACTCTCTTAAGAGGTTTTGACTAAAGAGATGGTTCAGTAAAAAATGGAACTTATTTGGGTATTTTGGATCTTACAAGTCGTTTGACTCATTCTTACACACACATGAATAAATATGGTATAGTAGGGAAAGGGATGTGAATGGGCACCGCGCGTCCGTGTCGTGCGAGCGCGTGCAGACGCGGTTCTCACCTGGTACCTACCTCTCACACGGCGCCACGCACGATGATGAGCCAACAGCGTGGACCGTACTGTTGGCTATAGACGGGCACAGCACACACACATATCGGCCTCCGGTAGCTCACGCGATGTAGCCAAAGGGCTACTAAAATAAAAGGCTGGAGGACCACCTCGTACGAGGAAATGAAGGATCGGCCGAAATGAATGACAAAGCGGATAGCTAAATATTAGTTTAATGCCTGTTGGAATTTAGTAAAAAATTTAAAACTTACAATCTAAGAAATGACATGAAAAACAAAAGAATTATAAATCTAAAATCTACAACATACAAATGCGTGCCGGGCCCGAGCGGTGAATACTAATAAGAACTAAATCTAAAACTTAAAGAGTAGTTTCCAGATTGTAAAATTAAATGATGCAATGAAAATGACACAAATCCGACGAAATAATTCTTGATGCTGATTAATGTTCTGAGCTTGAGGAGCTTGGCTCGGCACTTCGGAGGCAGCAAACAGGTACCTGCCAATGGAGCTGTTGAACTCACCTCCAATTGTCGCCGGGGCATGCCACTCGCTGAGCGGAGGTCGCTGAGCACGCACAGTGCGTCTCTGAGTGAACGCTGCAGCCTCTCCGGACACGACGACCAGGCAGTGCGCGCTGTTGTGCTCCAATTCGTGAGATGTGGACAAAGAAATGCCGAGATGGGCGGCCCTAGCCTCGGCCATCGGCAATGCGGGAGCCTGCGGCCCTGAATGCTGTATCATGTCACGTTCGCTCCACTCCTGTCGCAAGTCCCGTCCTCACGGGCCTCGCCTTCACATGTCTAACTCTGCGTCTGTCATCTCAATCCAATGGGTTGAGCAAGCCCCTGTGAAGCATACAAACGCGAGCGCGAAGACGAAAGCCAAGCATTTATCTGCTTAAGCTCAAGACAGCAGCTTAAAGTACCAATCAAAAGAAAATAAATTCCCGTCTCCACTGGGTCACTGTGGAGGGGACAAAAAGAACTTGGCTCAAATGGGCTCGTGTCTGTGGCGCTCGGGCCCATTGGGAGGCGTGGCTGGTGGGGCGCGGCGTCGCGTCCCTCGGCCGATGGCGAGTCTTCCCCCTCGCGTTCGGCAGCCTCCGCTCGCTCGCACAAGGCAGCACACGCGGAAGTCGTGAGGCAGTCGTGCGAAAGTCGTGTCGTGAGGCAGCGCGCGGAAGGAGAAAGCGACGCGCTTCGAACCTTTCCGTGGGTGGGAGCGATGATCCTGTGGGCCTGTGAACGGAAACCAGATAGGAGATCGAAAGTGGGGCTCCGCAGTCAATTCCTTTCGCGATCGCAAGGTCGATAATTCCCGGATTTCCAGTCGACGGCTAGATCGTGGGTTCTTTCGGGGTGCATGCGTATACGCCTCGTCTCGTCGCTATGTAGTTGGCTAAACGGGTGCCGTTTCGGTTTGCACCGAGGCAGCCCCACTGTCTGTTCCTTGCATTGAAATCCCCTAGGATGAGAACTTTAGTATCTAACGCGAGTATCGCGTCGATACAGGCAGTGTCTAGTTGCTGATTTGGGCAGTAGACGGACGCGATTGTCAGTCGGCCGCCAAGCGTCCAAACTCGCACTACAATTGCGTCTAGAGAACGCAAGGCGTCAGGTGGGGTCGTTACTTCGAGCTGGGGGATGTCGCGTCGGACCAGGAGCGCAACACCGCCCCCCCTCCCCGTTTGACCTCGCGGTCTCGGCGATACACTGCGTATCCGTGAATACGGGCAGTGTGAGCTCACGAAACCACGTTTCCTGCAGCGCCAATATGTCGAGCTGTCGCTCGGTAGCAAAGTTCTGTATCAACTGGGTCTTTTCACATGCACTTTGAACATTCCAGGTGCATGTTCGCCGTGGTGCTTCGCAATGAGACGGAGGATTTAGATTATTCTGCGCCATTGTTGGGCAGAAGCAAGGTCAGTAGTTGGAACATTCTCCGAATCTGGTCTTCGGAGAGAGCCCCCAATTGAGTCGCGAGAGCGCGAGACCGCGTCTCTTGCCCTCTTTAACACAGAGCAAGACGGGGCTTACGCATTCAATTAGAGTAGAGGGCACGGCGTCCTCTGTAACCCGATAAAAATTGAATTTTGGGATCGGAGGAAGCGGCGTCTTCTGTGACCCCCATAAATTGTCAGATAGGGCGTAGAAGACTCATATTATCGTCTGTCCCTTTGACCTCCACATAATTCTGAGGGTCACTTCGACCTTTCGCCCGCCGTGATATCTCGAGTTCTCTCGCTAGTAGTTTTCGTGCAATATTTGCAATTTTTAAAAATTAGAACAAAAAAAAACATTTTCTCAAAAACGGCTACAATATTTTTAAATAACTTTTAGAAGGGATAGTACTAATGTACTTTATAAAATGATATAGACGCCATATTGTTCTATTGTTTTGTTTTTAAAAAAAATACAAAAATGTAATTTTTTGACTTGTCTCTCACGTCTTTAATATTTATATTAGAGGCATTTTGTTCATATCATTATATTTATGAGTGCATGTGATTTAAATAATTTTAAACAAAGTTTGTCGAAAACTCAACAACGACTCAACATCCTAGTTCCTATTATTTTCAGCAAATTAAATAATAGTAAAACTTCAGCAATTTTCTTTGACAAATTTTGAGCTGTACTTAAGAACATGGCGCTTAAGCGCTACAGTAAATTCGATATTTACAGCACATTGTTGCAGAAATTTTTTAATTTTTCGAAAAACTCGTATTTACCCACAAAACAATGTTTCCAAATGTGTTTGGAAATGTGCATATTACTGGCGTGATAGATCTTACAAAAAATTACATTTGTGTAACTTCTGAAAAAACAAAAAGTGCAATTTTGGAAAACACTTCGCCCCCTCCCCCTTTCACCCGTTGCTTTATCTTTCTGTTGACGGACCTCTCCCGGCGCGGCGGCACGGCACGCCCGGCAGAAGAGAACAAACTTGCTAGAAGAGGCAGTCGGCTTAAGATATTGTCACTTTACATCTCAATATATTTTTCCCCCACATATCAAACTAGTGATGCTGTAACAAACGCAAATGGTCTCGTATCACCTGTAATAGTAGTATAAAACTATTTATATAGTTCACATATTTCCGTCTTCCTTCGAATACCGTCATAAAATTGTTTGAGGCATTTCTCACAATATCGATTCCGATTTGGAACTAATTTCAAAAAGAAAATTGAACTAATTGTGTAAATATAAAAAATATTCCACCGCTTTACATCTTATTTTACATATATTATACTTCTAAGATCTTCCGTTATCATTCCACTACCGGAAAGAATGAGCAGTTATGCACGAGCACTTTTATCCTACGACTGGAATTTTGTTCCCAAAACGGCGTTTGTGTCCTTGATAGAATTCACTTTGTGATTCTCTTTTCCCAAGTAAAATAGCTGAAGCTAATTTTGACAATGTTTTCGTACTTTCAGACAAATTTTAAAAAGGGGTAAAATTGCGCTTTGTCATTGTCGAATCAAATTATTCCTCCCGTGAATATGTTAAGAGATTCCTAAACCAGATGGATTTTGGGCGATGTTTTAATTTTGAATATTAAAATTTTGAAAATGAATTTATGTGATGTTTGCTTTTACAATTCTTGTGCATTTTCAATCCTTGTACCAGTATCAACAGCTCACTACAAAAAATCCACATACAATACATGTACATTATTTTACAACACTTTGCCAGATGACATTAATCGATTTAATTCGATACAAAAGTTTAAGTCCCAAGAAAAATCTTTTCTACTGCATACCCGTTTCAATACAATTAGAGACTATAACGAGCATCCAAAAGGAAAGTAATATTCACTTTAACAGTGACATGTAATGTAATATTGACCATTTGCACTTAATAATTTTAAAGTACCTGTAACAATTATCGTACGTCAGCTTCTAAGTCAATGAGAAGCTCAATTTGCAATGCAGAACTGCGAACTCAATTTCTCAGAATACTTTTCAATTTTCTAGGAACTTTATGAGTAGCGACCGGATTTTTATGTAATTACATTTTTTTGTCTTTCTACTTACAGATCTAAAAACTTTAATTTTGGCAAATCGTCGCTGTCCTGGCACAATATCACTTTTCGTTACATGATTATACATATTTAGTACTATGTTACATATTTTACATATTTTGCTATTTCACAAAATATTTTTTTATTCTATCAATTTTATGTCTCATTTTTATGAAAAGATGTATTAAAAAAACACTCTTATTTCCTACATCGTTACTGCGTGCTGTCTACTCGAGGTTCGCTACAAGAAGACGCGGTAGGATGTTCTCACAGTCCTGCTCGTCTGCATCAGTTATCTTAGTGACGGAAGGGGACGTCAGTGACTGAGATCAGTTTCACCTTCAGGTGTGAAAAGCATCACGCCGCTCTTGTCTCGTGAACTATCTTAATTTCCGACAAACTTTGCCGATTGTCCATACGTAACTCTTCGCTGAGAATGGTACATGCTGCAGTGATAATTTGCTGGTTGTAGATATCGCCAGCTTGTAGGATGGTTTCTATTGCGTCTAGTCTGGCTGCTAAACGACCATACTGAATAGCAGTAGATGAAGGTTTAACAACTGAAGAGAAAGATGTATGGTACAAATCATGGATGAATTTGTAGTGTTTAAATTTTTTTTAAACGTTTGTATAACTTTTAAAATGTATACCATATTTTTTTATAAATGTAATTTTGTATTATGTAAATGTTCGTTTTATAGTTGAGTGTTTTAATATTACATATTTTATTCTTCTTTACATATTCATTACATATTCTTAGTGTTTTCATTTCATATTTATATACATATTTTGACTTTCATACTAGATATTTTTTCTATTTCTATTTATGAGACATTAATTTAACAAACGCAATAATGTATACAAGTCACTGGTAATGCAAATATTAAAGACATGAGAGAAATGTCAAAAAAAAATTGTGTAAGTTTTGAAAAAATAAAAAAAATCACTCAAATTTTCAAAGAAATGTGCATGACGTCAAAGAACTAATTAGGGAAAACAAATTTCATTTCAGGAAAAATCTCTATCTTCAATACTGTAGTTGTGAGGAGACACCGAGAAAAATTCAAACGTTTGTAACCTTCAAAAAATGAAAGTTAACAGTAAACATCGGACCTATGCCACCTTGAGAACATATTTCAATATTTCTTACAACAAATCCGAGGAAAAAAACTGAAGCCATTTTGAGAAAATATAAAAGATGTCCTTCGGCCGTCATTTATAGTATCCCCCAATTTTAAACAAAATTTTTCGAACTCGTAATGCTTTGAGACAGGCGAGATCGACCAGTGAATATTTACTTTCGATAAAATTCTAGGAATACTTGTAGTTTCGGCCATAGTGTTGTTCACAGTGTGTGGGCAGGCAGACGGTCAGACGTTTTGAAAAAAACAAAACAAAACAAAAAAACAACACTTTTTCGGTTTCATAGGCCCCAAAACATGCATTTTATTGAAATCTCAAAATCGATTTTCCGCAACATTATATAACTTTCTCTATACTACATATATACTCCGTATATAAGTATGCATTACCATGTTGTGATGCGGAAAATAGCGAAAGCATTATCTGACAAATCTCAGTCGGAGTCGGGCCACAAGAGAACCGCCTGCTCGCCTGCCTCGCTCCCAGCCCGCATCTCTTATCTGGAATGCATCCGTGCCCCTCCAGAGCCGGCGCGCCCACGCGCGGCGGCGGTCTTGGCGGCGGCGCGGCGGGGGGCATTGTATTCTGCCAAATTTCACTTTACGTCGCGCCAATTCAGTCGGTTTGGACGACTGATACGGCGTTGAATTCAGGAAGTACTTCGCCATCGCGCTACAAGCCCACATTTTTTTTAAAAAAGTTCCAAAACTCATTTTTCAATTTTTTTAAAGAGGCTTCGTAGAATAAATTTTATATTAAATACAAATCCTATGGCGTTTACTGATTGGAAATCGGACCACTTGTTCAGACGTTATTAGTAAAGTAATTTTGGCTTATTTTTGTGCTGCTACATGGTGGCGACAAATTGAACATGGACATTTAGCCTTAAGGAATGTTTTTCAAAATCTCAAAGTTTCGACTCGAGCCAGATGGACCAGGGTTTCGTCAGTTTGGAAAAACTCTTATGCATTGTTTAGGCGCTAGTAGTGTTCACAGACACCACACGGACGGACGGATGGACAGTTAGAAAAAAACGGAACGTCGTTTTGAAAAAAAACAACCTTTTTTCAGTATTTGGAGCATCCAAAATGTATTTCCGTTTAAATCTCGAAATCGACTTTCAGCAGCATTACATTACTGTCCCTATACTTCGTATATTGTTTCGTACATATGTATGTAAAAGGGAATATAAAAAATGTACTTTGGGCGGCGACAGATGTCAACTGGCAAGAGAATGTGGCAAGTCCGAATACCTAGCTGAGACAAAAGGGCGGCGCCTCCTCAGGGAGAAATACCTTAAACATTTTGACTAGACATTTCGCCCTAAGGAAGGCCGAAACATCGCGCACCTGTGTTTTTACGTAATATTGCATGCGTTTTAGGCATTTTACAACAATTATTATCTCAAAAAAAAAGCTCCGAATATTTTCCACGTATGTAGCAAAGAGCGGTGCAAAAGTTGTGTGGGTCCCATATTCGCAGCATTGGAAAATCAATCTCAGTATTTTCGAAGATTACAAAAAATTAATATTCTTAAAGTACATTTTTGATTATACGTATTCTTCTTAAATCTGTTCTAGAAATTCGAAATTTGAATTAGGTCATGAACAGTTTATTGAAAAAATGAGAATTTTTCAGTGATCTCTGCTGTTATCTATTACTGCAATATATTTAAAACGTCTGAAAATAGGCTCTAATGTTGTCTTCATTTTTTTCTAAGGTAGATTAAAGGACGCTTTAAAATTGGACAAGTCTAATTTTCGTTGAAATTTATGAATTTTTGAAAGTTGGACATGTTTGAAACAATGGGAGAAAGTATGTGCTGTTGCAGCACCATTTATTTTACCAAATAATGTTTCTCTGCTCAACGCAGTGGCAGTCGTAGTGCTGCAAGCGTATGCAAAATATTCCAGAAGAGGTTTTCCTTTAGGTTCTGAATTACTCGTATGACATACGTTGAAGTGAAGGGGTCCCAAATGTTGAGGACGGGAGGAGACACCTTTAAATATGGTTGAAAATAACGTCACTTTGACATCATTATCTCTGTAACCGCACGATCAACCTTATTGTTTTAAATGAAAAATAATATTGTATTCTTTAAAAAAGTCCTCACACACGTTTTGATACATCGTAACATACTTTCTCGCAACAGCTTACGCAGTAGAGAGAAAGTTATGAAATGCTGCGGAAAAATGCGGCGAATTTTCGGCAGAACAATTCTTATTGCCGGGCCAAATTGATCTCCAAATAAGTTCATGTTGAAGTTTTCGAAAGAATGGGTATTTTTTGTGTAATATGACGTCAATCATAATCGCCCCACTTCGAATGTCCTGTGCTTCGTGAATGTAATTTGAGATGGGCTTGGAAGCAATTGAGTGCTACATAAGTTAGAATTGGTATATTATTTCATATTTCTTTGTTCGTTTCTTACATTCTAACTTTTGTTACACGTTTAGAAATTAATCTTTTAGAAATTGTTTAAAACCTATTTGATAATCCATATTTTTTGTCCGTGTTGCGAGGTGTGACGTCGTCGGGAGCGAGTGAAACAGACAGAGTTGTTAGGTACAGATTTATTTACACGTTTTTCTATACAATAATTACGTTCCTGAGGAACTAGCGCTGCACTCCCAGCACTGCACATCCCTTAGGCATACGTGTCTCAGCCTGACACAGCCTCTTCCTTCGCTAGCCGCTTTTTCGAATCTTTTCCTCGTATGTTGCGAAGAGCGGTACAAAAATTCTGCTGGTCCGTGACTCACGTGAGACATAGAACACTAGTGTCAACACATAGAAGCTAGTGTAAATGTGCGAGTGAATGAAAAAAAAATCCAAGAAAACTAAACTAATTAACATGTAATAAAATAGGCAAATCTTAGGTTGCCGGCCAAAGTGCCGGCTTCATCCATAGGTTAAGTTAGAAATAAGTTAGTAAGTAAGCACTACCCCCTTTGCTGCATAAGCCAAGGAGCTGCGGCGGATGTACCCCAACATGATAATAAACTCCCGCCTCGCCAGGGCTACTGGCGTGGGAAAGTTGAAAAAAAGACTCACGTGACCGACCTTCCTCACAGCCGACCCGCGGCCCGCGTTATCTCGTTAACGAATTTTGGGCCCGTTGCACATTTGGGACTTCCGCCGCTGTCGGACGCGACTGTCGTGACATATCACAGCGTTCCGACAACACGCCCCTGCCCTCACCCTCCGAGCTGCGTGGCGCCAGCCGGCCGCCAGATGGCCAACCCCTCCCCCTCCCCCTCGCCCTCGTCGGCCACCCGGCTTGTGAAGTCCGGCGTGCACGCCACGACGTTACAGAGAAATGTATTTGCATTCTCAATGTATTAATGTAATTTCTTTCTAGCAATTCACAAACCATACTTTAAATTAGCCGAATGATGTTTTCTCTCTTAAAAATACAATTTAAATGTCTTATGAAAGAAAAATTTCTAGTCTTTAGAAAATATCAGATTGTAATGCAGCAATGGAATTCCCTGCCGCGAGACGGCAGCTGAAGTTCATTACGTCTCATTGGTGGGGCAAGATTTAGCTGCCCGAAAAGCAGTTAAAATAGTCGAATTTGTGTGTTGATTATGTATTTGAAAATTCTTAGTTTTCGCAGGGGCCGATGAGGTTCCAAAACCGGCCCTGGAAATAAAAGATCCTTCATATCCAATTCAGTTTCATTGACTTGTAAGAAGGTAATGAAGGTTCTTTGGTATCTGGTTACATTTAAAATTCCTGCTAATATTGAAACGCAAACTGGTGCAGGAAACTCATTAAATTCCGTGGTGGTAGCAGATATCTTGAGGTAATTCATAATATGGTAAAAAAAATAATCTCCACAAAAGGTTTAAAAATTTTTATTATCCAGAGTTATTCATTAGCTGAAGCCGGATAACCTACAACAGTACATCCATGTACTTGCATCGTAATACGGGGCACGGTGTTTCTTTCTTTTGTCCCCTCCACCATTTTTTCTAGACCTACGGAAACGGCCAAAGAGCCATTTTGTAAAGAGTAAAGACATGCTAGCTATAAGTTAGCTGTAACGTTAGCTTGAGCTAGATTTTAAGTACTCCCTCTTCGGTCGCAAAAGCCAAGTGGGGCTGCGGCGCGCTCGCAAATTGTAACGCCCCAAAAAGTAAATAAACTACCGTCTCGCCAGGGATACTGGTGGGGGGAAATTGAAAAGAACTACATCATGGTATGGGCACGTAAAAGAATCGATTGCGAATTGCAAAAGAATGCAGCACTATTGATCAAAGCAATGTAAAGCACTATCAATCTTCTGCGCAAGCACAGTTCGCGTTTTGCACCACTCTTGATCCGAGATTACAGTCGATTGCGTTGTAAGGCGAGCACAAACTTGCTAATAGTGCGTTTGTGCCTCCTCGAACGTCACTTTAGTTCATCTGCGCGTGCGCAGAAGATCGATAGTACTGTCCGCTATGGTGTGCACAAACTCCCTAATATTTCTTACAGCGTGGTCGGAATCGACAGAGGAATCGAATCGGAAGAAATTGAATTGAATTGAATTGAATTAACGCCTTATTTTACGTGGCGAGACTCAGGCCATTAGGCCTGCTCTTCCGTCTGACCACGTAAATTTCGCTACGCTCCTTCCACCAACTAGCAGAGGAAGGAGGTATTTCTTGGGCGAGAAACAGGCGATTTGAATTAGCTCAGAGGCGTCATTTAGGCTTGAGGATCTTTTACATGCAAGCAAATCTACTAACATTCGGACTAACTTCGGAGGGGCTTTACTTCCGAAGCTTCCTTACTCCGAAGGAAGGCGTACGAAGGATTTTTTCGCCCTGAAAAATCCACGGCTTCGATCGGGTTTGAACCCGCCAACATGGGTACAACAGTCCGAAACGCTAACCGTTACACCATCGCCGCCGCTAAGAAAAGTATCGAAATCCAAAGAAATCTTATTTTCAGAATAAAAGGAACAAAAAAATGTATAACATAGTAACATTATCGAAAATTTAAAGTAGGAGGAGGGTATGTGACGCAACGGTTTCCTTACACATTTCTTCGTGGTGTTGGTGGTGGTGGTGGTGGGGGGGAGGCGGATGGATAGTTTCCTGCGTCCACGGGCAGTTAGATAGTGGTTTCCTGTGCATTTAGATAATGACCGGATGTCTAATTTCCTGCGTCCTCATGTCTCTTCCGCTGATTCTAGTTTCCGGGGGGGCGGATGTAAATTTCCGGCACCACAGTCCGACTTGGAGTCAGAGTCACTATGGAGTTGAAGTACGGCGTATCGCATGGTGGAAAGAAATTGGTGGGCTCCTCTGGTGCACCGATTTTCGCTTGTTCTGCGCAGCACACGTTTGGTTCACGAACTATGTCATCAAAACATAGCACATCGTTTGAAAAACCAGACCAGACGTTGACCACCATATTGCACGAAAAGCGAGAAGGGTTGAAAAATATTTTATAAGTGGCATAAAATGACAATTTTCAATGGTGACCAACCAATTGATATAAAAGATAATTTTAAAAAAAGTGCATAATAAGCGTTTTAATGACTTGTAACAAGGTGATCATTTTGGCATTTAAAATTCGCGCTAATATTGTTACGCAAACTGGTGCCTGATGCTCATTGGCTGAAGTCTGATACGCAGCGCAAGAACCCACTTATCCTTTTCCACCATGGCGTAGCGTACAGAATGAGCTACACGTTTGAGCCTCTGCGTATGCGCCAACTGGAAATCAAGATTTAGGGGGTGCCTTGAATTGCCTGGTAATCAGTCACTCGATCATGCTATATCGAATTTGTTACCAACTCTGGAGGCAGAGTGTAACGAACTGTATATTCCGATAACACAACTGATAGTGAGATTAATCTCTATAATTATCTCTACATATGGAATTACTTATATTTTGTTAATAATATAATTATATAATAATTTACTTACATTTACAGACCCGTGGTTGCCGGAGAGCTGTAGGCGAACAAATGGGACTGAAGAGATGTGGCATTATGGGAATTTAGGGCACTTTGTCGTCACAGTTCCGAACATCTTACATTGGGTCCTAAACGTTTTATCAAAATTTCTTTCACAACTTCACCCGCTGTTGATCCCGCTATTGCTCTCGATTCCTGAAACGCCTCGCAGTATGTCGAATCCGCAGCTTGAGCGAATCAGCATAAACCTCGTACTTTGCGACGTTGTCCTAGACACTTCCTGTGCCGGGGTGGTTGACAAGCGAGCCTTGGGGCGACCGCATTAATTGAATTGAATTGAATTGATTATTTTACGTGGCGAGAATCAGGCCATGAGGCCTGCTCTTCCGTCTGACCACGCAAATTTCGCTACACTCCTTTCACCAACTAGCAGAAAAAGGAGTCAATTCTTGGGAGAGAAATAGGCTATTTGAATTTAGCTCAGAGGCGTTGAGGCTTGAGGATCTTTTACATGCAAGTAAATCTACTAACATGGGACAGCCGGCTTTACTTTCCCTCCGAAGGACGGCTTCGCTCGGTTTTGAACCCGCCAACTTGGGTACAACAGTCTGATACGCTAACCGTTACACCATCGCCGCGCAATGGTCTGTATGTATATCTCCTTGTTGTTGTTCCGGGGCTTTAGATAAACTCCATATACTTTTGTCGTGAATGTTGCACCCTCCTCAATTTAACCACCGCTAGTTTCTCTTGTTTCTTAGAGACTTTGCGACTAACAAGCTACGTCAGTAATGCTAGACCCCACTTCACAAAACTGAAAAATTATTGTGCCGTAACTTTGAGCTGATTTTACACCTCCCAAGAAAAATGTTGGGCTACTTCCCAACACCCGAAATTAAATCATCAAAGTGAGGCTAGTAAAGCCAGTACCTCACTTTTTCAATATTCAAAAAATTGGGTTTCTTTACGTCACGTTTCAAAATTTTCAAACTCACCCCTAACTACCACTAAAAATGAAAACCTCTTCAATTTCTCAAAACATTCTTGCGACATAATTTCGAGCTAATTGTAGGCTTTCTAGTGACACCAAAAGCATTATTTTAATACTCCCCCTCGAAATTAATTTAAAAAGTGGGAGTGGTAAAGCTATCCCCCTCCTCTTGCATAAAACTGAAAAGAAGTTGTTTATAAAAAAGCCTAATGATTGTTTTTAATTCTTAATTAATACGTCTGTTCCGTATATTATAGATAACGGGTAAATTAAAACAAAACAAAATTTAAAAGTTGATTGACATTTATTAATACAGAATTTGAAAGAATTGCGAATTGAGTCCAACTATGCAATTAAGATAGGTGTGTTTTGAAAAACTAAAAAACTAGACACATCTCAGTCGTGGATGGAGCGACATTATAAATTTGCCATCAAAGAACGATTTCTCATAAAACATAACAGCTTTGATGAAATTACAGAACCAAGCATTTTTTAAATTACTTCAAATTTTCCCACATAAAATTACTTTCATTCTTGGCCAATCGAACACATTTCCACGCAGATTTAAATCCCGATTCCTCCATAGATGTTTTTTCTTCTCTTAAACTTACACATAACAACACACAACCTACACAACTTGTTCTCATTTACACCCTTTCACAGAATAGAATATAAACACTTTGTGATAATAATCATAACTAATAATAATTATTCTGCCCTAACCAATAGGGAAATCAACGTGCGAGTGATCTCAACTCTTAAGACGCAAATTAATTTTAATTTCTAACACCCCTGAACGACCTGTACAGTCAAACAAACATAATATAAAAAAATGTAAAATAAAAAATAAAAAAACGCCTCTCAACTTGACGTCATGAAATCTGGTTATAATCAATATTTTATGTTGCCGATCTACACTGACTATCGTAATTGCTTAATTGGACGCGGTGGCGATATCACTCATGATTAACTTTAAAAAATGTCATTATCCTATGTATTATGGTTGATATCTAAAATGTCAACGAATCTTAATGTAACTTTCTCTCGACCGTGATTATACCCTGATTTACTGACGATGAATGAACAATTACATTCGAAACGTTGCTTTGAAATGTTTTCTACTCCAATCACTGTCATTTAATTTTCTCAATTTCAACCCCTCAGATCGTGGAAATCATACATGTTGCGCCAATATGAATTAATGTATTTCTGTCGAGGAGAAATTACTTCTCCAGAAGGTGACATCCACTTCTCTAGAAGGGGACAGTCCCTGTTATCCCCACAAGTCGCTATTTCTCGTTATTATAGTTACCAGATCGTCAAGATAGAAAAGGAGTATATCTTATAATCAGGGGTCTGTGTTCTGTTGACATGTCATCTTTTCATTGGTGCATTCTAGACGTCGTTAAATTGTAAATTGATGTTTATCACATTAGATGATAAAAATGTATACTTCTTGGGTCAGTTTTTGACATTTTTCAATTTGTATGTCATTTTTTGGGACCTTGACGTTATTTTTGTCATTTCTGTCAATTTTATGCATTTTGTTTCCTTTTCGTATTCTTTTGTGAGTGAATGTTCCATGAATTTACAATGACACATTAAAACAAAGTTTTTGTGGTATCATCAGTTTAGGAGTTCAAAGAAAAGTTTATCAGATATTTTAATATAATAATAATATTGATAATAATATATATAATAATAATATTAATATTAATAATTTGTAATTTTGTAATTTGTAATTTTATAAACTACTTTAGTTTAGGGTCCAGATAAGTCAGAGACTTATCATCTGGTTCCCGTACAATTCATATAATATTCAAACAATTTGGTCATATAAAACATTTTAACAACAAATTAATACAATTATTACTATTATGCAAAAATTAATAATATTTTACGTATTTTATATTTGTACTTTATGATTGAACTTAACATAGTTATTTGTATATGATGCAAATTAATACATAGTCGCATCACATTTTGCAATAACAGTATACCGTATTCGTTTGGTACACTCCTTATAAACATTCTTAATTTCACAGAAAATATTCTATGGTTACTCAATTTTGTTTATGAATTTCAATCTAGTCTCTTTCTTTTATTGACAAAAGGGTCCTATACACTGTTGGTTGTCACATCGCAGGTTTGTTTATTTGCAGCCATGATTTAATTTTGTTGTTAAAGTCTTTGTGGTTGGTTTTTGGGTATTTAATGTCTTTGGGTATCTGGTTGTATAGTTTAGGTGTCAGATACTTAAGAATTCTTTTTCCGTATTATTATTATTATTATTATTATTATTATTATTATTATTATTATTATTATTATTATTATTATATTATTATTATTATTATTATTATTATATTAATAATATATTATATTATTGTATAATAATAATAATAATTGCCGATCAGATGGCCGAGATCGCTAAGGCAGTAGTGCCGGAGTGGTTTCAGACCAGAAGATCGCGGGTTCGAATCCCGCCTCGGGCATGGTTGTATTTGTGTGTTTGTGTATGTCTGTATTGTTGTCCTTTCACCCCCATTATCATCATATCATAATTTCATCTTCCATACCCCCACGACTAACAACCGTGGGGGATAAAAATCGGATCCAGCTTAAATGCTGGTCCCCCCAAAGAATTGTTCGCAAGCACCTGCCACCGTGATAAATAAATGAAAAACTGAGCCACGGTAAATGCAGGTTGCTTGCCCTGCGTGGTCCTAGTCGGCCGAAACGAAAATAATAATAATAATAATAATAACAATAATAATAATAATAATAATAATAATAATAATAATAATAATAATAATAATAATAATAATAATAATAATAATAATAATAATAATAATAATAATAATAATAATAATAATAATAATAATAATAATAATAATACATCAATGCATCGCTGGCACGAAGCAACGCCCATCGCCACCAACAGCACCTCCACATTCCGGGGAACTTTGATTCTCTGGAACGTTTTAGCTCTTCAATGAAGGCTACTAACAGCGACTACGAAGGCCCCCACGGAGGTTGGCGGCATCGAGGGATTCGTGACATCATGACTTTCACCGGCCGTTTGCCCTAAAAATAAAAAAAGTTAAGCAGCTGCCAGCTGCCGCGCCGGCATGTTTTCATGGCTTGGCGTTTTCTCCTTCACCCCACTCTGCCCCACACTGCCCCCACTCCGCCCCACCTCGGCCGCGCCGCGGCGCGCCGCACGCGTATCTCTCTGCTGGCTTAGCGCTCTGACATTACAACTGCGTCTCGTGCCGCCTTTCCTGCCTCTCTGCACCGCTGCCGCGCCGCGTTGAACAAACTATTCACATTCTTTACTATCTAAACAAACACTTTGAGGTAATTCAAAGTTCGATGAATGCATAAGACATTCAAATCCTAAATTACCTAATCTCTTTATCATCTCCATTTATAAAATAAAAAGTAATCGGTTTTTAAAACATCCTTATCACTTTAAAACGTGTACAAACGTGTACATTGTATATATTTACACTTAACTTTGATCGATAAAAAATACTTAACTAAAAATAATCGTACGAAATGGAGATTAATCGAATGCAGTTGTAAGCGTACTGTAAGCGCAATAATATTAAGGCTAAATGCACCGAAAAATACTTGTAGGAAAATTCAATAAATCGCAGCACTGTCTCAGGGGACTTTACTTTACCAATAAAGTCAGAACCATTGGTCCGATTTTCGATTTGCAAACGGCATTTGACGCGTTTTTAAAATACAATTTACGCTACGAGGCCCTTTTTCAAAAAATATGGCAAAAACTCGAATTTGAAATTGGTGCTCAAACTTCAAAGAAAAAATTAAAAATGAGAGATTACTGCGCGATGGCGACATGCATCCTGAATCCAACGCCGCGACAATCAATGCAAATCGGATGAATAGGAGCGTAGTAAAGTGAAATTTAGGAAAACACCTCGCCCCCCTCCCCTTCACCTGTTGCGTCATTCACCCGCTGACGGCGCGGCGGCATGGACAGCCCCGGCGGCGTTTTTTTTTACATATATTTTACTTCTAAGATCTTCCGTGATCATTCCACTACCGAAAAGAATGATCAGATATTACGGACGAGAACTTTTGTCCTACGACTCGATTTTTGATCCCAAAACGGCGTTTGTCTCTTTAATAGAATTCACTTTGTGATTCTCTTTTCCCAAGTAAAATAGCTGAAGCTAATTTTTAAAATGTTTTCGAACTTTCGGACAAATTTAAAAAAGTGGTAAATAGCGCGCTGTCATTTTGAATCGAATTATTCCTCCTGTGAATGTGTTAGAGATTGCTAAACCAGATGAATTTTGGGCGATGTTTTAATTTTGAATATTAAAATTTTGTAATTAAATTTATATGTTTGCTTTTTTTCAATCCTTGTGCCAGTATTAACAGCTCACTACAAAAAATTTACATGCATGTACATTATTTTACGACACTTTGCCAGATGACATTAATCGATTTAATTCGATACAAAAGTTTAAGTCCCAAGAAAAATCTTTTCTACTGCATACCAGTTTCTATACAATTAGAGACTATAACGAGCATCCAAAAGGAAAGTAATATTCACTTTAACAGTGACATGTAATGTAATATTTACCAATTGCACTGAATAATTTTAAAGTACCAGTAACAATTATTGTACTTCAGCTTCTGAGTCAATGACCCCCATCTCGATCAGGTTTTCGTCTAGTTTCCTTGAGCAAACGCTGAGATGGCTCTTTGTTTTACTTCTGGACATGGATGTAACTTTAAAGTAAGTCCCGCAAGATTGCCTTCACCTCGTAGCACGTCACACACAGTTTTTTTTAACTGTTTTTGACGTAAATTAAAAAATAAATGTCTTTGCTACCCTGTAAATCCGATGAAAATACGAGTTTTTTTCAAACAATGGCAGTATGTACACGTGTAAGACTACGGGTATCAACAATATTTTTGAACGTTGGGATAGTGTTTGGAACAATGGCGTTTAATGTTGGCGCCCGCTCCAGTAAAGCAACGTCTGTGAGAATCCGTGATGCACCAAGATAATTTTCATTCAAAATGTTTTGGTCGAATGTGTCATGTCACAGATTACGTAGAATGACGCAGGCTAAACTCTGCGCATCCTGGGATACGCTTTTATTCGTTTCAATGATTATCCGAAAATATTTTTGCGGATTAGAGAGGAAGTAGTGTAATACTGCGCAAAAAAAACAGCAAATTTTCGGCAGAAAAACTTATTACAGAACCATGTTAACGAAGAATTGGATAAACCCAGTTGCTAAATTTAGAAAAAAAAATCCTCTAAAATCCTCGTGGTGTAGCCAACATGTGTGTTTCGTGGGTTCTTGAAACCGAAAAATCGAATGACGGCCAAACGTCTGTCCGTCCGTCTGAGAACGACGCTAGAAGGTAAATCGTTCAGTCGATTTTCTCTAAAATTGATTTTCCCCAATCCATCGGGTGACCTCACGGCCCCTGGAATTGGAAACCGATTTTAATTTGCAGACGGGGGTGGGGTGGCTGGTATTTTACATGAATCCCCTGGAACATTTCAAAAAATTTGTTTTAAAAAAGGCTCCATTGTTTTTTATTACTCTTTTTGTTAGATAGTGTGAAGGACATTTTAGAGAACTCTGCAGGTCTCATATCGTTGAAAACCCTGATTTTTCGAAAATTGCCAAAGTTCAATTTAGAGTCTTTCTACAACTAAAATATTAAAGATAGAAATTTTCCCGTTAATGACATCTGTTCCTCAAAGATAGATTTTGAAATAAGATCATGTACAATGTTTCGAAAATTTGAGTGCTTTTCGCGTAATTTTACGTGAAAATATGGGCGAGAAAGTACGAGCTGTTTTGGCAACAACAGTTAATTAAAAGGTTCCTGATGAGTTTCAATTATTGGTTACAGAAAAATTTGGCTGAGGGGGGGATTTCCCTCATTCCCATCCACTGTCGATCCGCGCCTGCATTCTAAGACATTCTGCAGAAGAGAGTTTTAACACAGTTTCGGCATTAGAAATGAAAATTTAATCTAGACCCGAACGGGTGAAACAGATTTAACCAGTGGTACTACAGACTGGCACAGACCTTCTCTTACTAGTAAGTTTCCTAATCTTTTTAGTCTGGGGCAACTTTTAAGTACATGCAATTAAATTTAATGAACGCACGTACTACATTAAGTTTAATGTATAGGTTCTTTAAAGTTACGGCACGTGTACTTTAAAGTTAATGTACACTTCAATGATAAGGAAATAGACATATATATTCTAATCTTCATTGCCAACTTTCTTCCTGAAAGATTTTTCAAGTCAAGTTCTATAACATCCTTTCCAACAGACACAAACTATATAATGGATTACCCCAAGTCCTCAGTGTCACCTTGTTTCTTATTGCCATAAATTATAGAACCGAACTTATTCAGAAACCAGTAAAAATATATATGTTCGCTGATGATATCACCATATTAGTTAGTAGAAAAAAACAACACTATTCAGCAACAATTACAAAGCTCCCTCGACTCAAAACAAAGTTGGTTTCAAATTCTCACAAACAAAGTCAAAATACATCATCTTCGGAAAAAACAAGAACACCAACGTACAACTAAAACACAATATAAATTCTCAAGCAATTAATGTGAAAAGGAAATCAAGATTCTAGCCAAGATATTTCACAACAATCTAACCTGGCAACCACACAACAATGCATTAAAAAATGAATGCCTCCTCAGAATGAATATCATTAAATCTATTTCTGCAACTTCGTGGGGTGCAGATATTACTTACAGAACCCTCATGTTTTCCAATATAGTTTATGGATCTATAATTTGTCCATCTGCAAAAAACTACGTATTAAACAGACTAAACCCAATCCATACTAATGGATTGCGAATGGCAAGAGGAGCCTTTAGGACAAGTCGAAGCCCCTCCGCAAGATAATCAATTCAATACAAAAAAAATAATTCCCCCAAATCAGTATATCAAATATTAAAACAATACCTCATTGTGATAGACTTCACGTTTTCCCTGGTAAATCGTGATACTAATACTAAAAGACCGCCATGGCTTCCTTCCAAAATAGCCATTAATACAAGTATTGAAGAATACAGGAAAACTGACACATGTCCACAAATATACCTACCTCTCTTCAATGAATTGTCATCTAACAACAGTCAATACAACACTATATTGACAGATGGTTCCCGAACCACTAATGGTTCTGGATGTCCTCTAAAACTCTAAAAAACATCAAAGATAAGTCAAATTCAAATTTTGTAATGTACACTGATTGGAGAAGTGTTCTAGAAAGCTTCAGTAGCACCTACAGACTACATTCAATAATCAAAAAAATCATCAATCTGTATAATGAATTGTTAAACATTGACAAAGAAATGGTGTTTATTTGGATTCCCTCACATATCGATATTACTGACAACGCATCAGTTGACAGGACAGCTAATCTAGCTACCTCCTTACCATCAATATTGTTTCCCTTATAATATAAAATGATATAAAATTATACTCTTTCACAAAACCAAGAAATAGTGAGATAACTAATGGAAAAGTTCACCACCTAGTAAACTGTACATGATCAGGAAATCAGTTCTTGAAGACCATGCTCCTTCCCTCCAAAAAAGAAGTGATCAAGTGCTACTCTCTCGTTTGAGAATTGGTCATTCAGCTTGACTCACAAATATCTAATAGCAAAGGAATCTCCAAATCTCTGTGAAACATGTCATCTACTCATCACTATCATCCATATATTAGTGCAATACCCAAATTTTAATTATTTAAGAGAAAAATATAACTCTTTCAAACAACATTCAAACACTTTTGAATGATAAAAGTAATGCATGTAAAGTCATTCATTTCCTCGTTGAGCTCAACCTTCATAAAAATCTGTAAACTACTGTAGGTGTTCATGTATGTTTAAAGACTCAACTATTTATCACCGTCACTCCAAGACTTTTAATGCAAATGTTGAGATTAAAATGTTTTAATGATATCACCTCCGCAATATCTAGTACATGTTACAAGAAAATAAAAAAACAACAACAAATAAAATCCACTGGATGCCTCGCCCCCTTGGTAGAAGTCTGAGTAAATATGCGTGATAATATATGTGTAAATGTATAAACAGTACATACACAATAATGTACATCACCCAATTACTGCAAAATACTGCAACAGAGTTAATCTCTGTTACTACATGAATTATTGTTCTTGAGATGCTTGTTGTTTACATTTAATTTTCTTATGCACCTCTATGGTTTGTACTGCTATTACTATTTCAAACCCAAGTCATGAGTCAATAAAAATATCTATTTGATGCCTTCCTCCAGGTCAAGTGTCTGACCTATCCATAATAATGTATATTATGTATAATAACCTCCTGTATTTGTCATATAGTAACTTACTACAGAAATACTTTGTAAATTTATGTGATTCTGTATTACAAGCTTGTGGTCGCTCAAGACTTAGTTGTTTATGAGACCATTATAAATAAATTATTTTTTTAAATGCTAATGTACGGTGCATTACATTCAATGTGCGTTCATGATAATTACTTTCATGTAGTTTTACATTAAAAGCAATGCAGAAAATTTCTGACATTACTTGAAGAAGCAAAAGGCATGACTACCATTTTTACACATATAGGACACACACACACACACACGCACGCACGCACGCACGCACGCACGCACGCGCACACACACACACACACCACACACACCACACACACACACACACACACACACACACACAAGTTTTGAAAAATAATATCATCCCACCAAAACCATATACGTTATACACACACGACTATACACAAAAGTTTTGAAAAATAATATTAAGCTACGGCAACTCCCCCAGAAATTGCCTTGAGGCGAGGGGCAGATCGCAAAATGAAGTAGCCCTAGCGTTGGCATAATCTGAAATAGCTGCGACTTTGTTAGAAGGTGGGCAAACTGCACATTCTGCTTTGAAATTATCATTGAGTATGTAAATCAACAAAATACCAGCTTGCAACATCGCCAAAACAGTGCAATGGCCAAGGTATGAATATTGATCGCTTGGGACGAATGCACGATGGCTAAAAGAGGTCACTGGAGGCACTGGACAGAACGTTGAAAGATTGATCGACATAACAATCAAAACATTTTTGGTGGAGCCATGATTTTGATGTCAAGTGATTTTCGTCAGACTCTTCCAGATATGCCCCAATCAACTGTTGCTGACGAACTAAACGCATGCCTAAAATCATCAAATTAGTCGCGACACGTGAAGACGCCAATTGACAACTAACACCCGAGTGTTTCTGCAACAAAATCAAACTGCAATTGTATTTTCGAAGCAGTTATTAGACATTGGCAATGGCGAAGTCGTAGTTGACACCTCAACCAGATTCATCCCATTACTCACAGATTTCCGTCACATCACAGACTCCAAAGAGAAGCTTATTCAGCGCGTTTTTCCGAACACAGTGCTACAGTTCAATAACCAGAATTGGTTAAGTGAACGAGCAATATTGGCAGCGAAAAACAAAGATGTCGATCTCAATGCGACCATTCAGCATTTTCTTCCGGGAGAGTTGTTTTCCTTCACATCAATTGACACAGTTATAAATAAGGTTGACGTAGTGGACTATCCCACAGAGTTTTCAAATTCTCTGGAAGTGTCTGGACAACCAACTCTCAATTTGCAATTGAAAGTAGGATCAGTTTTAATCCGGATGCGTAACATTAATCAACCTTGACTTTGCAATGGAACAAGACTGGCTGTGAAAAAGCTAATGATTAACGTCATCAAGGCAACGATCATTAAAGGAAATTCATAGGAGAGGATGTTTTGATCCCACGTACACCGATGATGCCAATGCATTTACCACTTGATTTAGAGCGTCTACAATTTCCGATGCGTCTGGCTTTTGTGATGACCATAAATAAACCGCTAGGCCAGTCGTTAGACGTTTGCGGAATCAACTTGGAGTTTCCCTGTTTCGCACATGGATAATTTTGTTTATTTACGTACCGCAAAAAATTAAAAAAACATAGTTTATCAGAAAGATTTAAATTGATGAACTATATTGTAACTGGATTGTATTTAATGCAGAATAATATATATTCATTTGAATTGTAAGCAAGTTTTATTTAATAACCACACTTACAGTGATATTTCATACACTGTATTGACTGAAAAACATTGTAGGTAGGTAAAAACGCAAAAAATGTAATTTTTGACAGTGTACTAATAGGACACCAAAAAATTAAGAACATTTTGAAAAAATGTACATTGGGCGACGATAGATGGCAGCCGGCAGAAGTATGTGGCAAGTCCGAATAGCTGGTCGGGATCAAAAGGTATAGAAAACTATTACGGGAATGACTATAGCACCGCTAGTTCGTTATCAGGGCCCGACAATTAACTTTTTTCGGCCAAAAATCCGTCGTTTGTGCGCGTAGCATTACATAATTTTCCATATTCTATGTATACGTATACTATTCTATGTATACTTCGTGTATACGTACGTAAACGAAAATGTCGGAGGCTATTACGCAAGGAAGGTAGTTTACAAGGGACGTAAGAATATAAAGCACTCATTATTGGGAAAACAACTTCAATTTCACTGTTATTAAATTCTTCCCAATAACTTTTATCTTACTATTAACACACATTTAGTACGAAACAATTAACACATACATTTTCAAACTCGTAGAAACTCTTTTAGATGTACATCAGTCCCTCAACTGATGGTAAGTTTTATCGTAAATACTTCTGAATTTGGGGTTATATATTAGATATTGCAGCGTTCCTAAATACGAACAACTCCTGTGTAATGTCAGCATTGCTTTTAACCGTTTTAAATTGAGTAATTATAACCACGATATATCAGTTATACAATAGGATATCGTAGGAAATAACAATGCCTCACTACTTACGTCGCGAAACAAGGGCCTCCTGTTATTCAAACGTTAACAAAGGAGAGGGCTCATTTAAAAAAATGCATGAAGAGTACAGACAAAATTAGTGGTGCTACAGAATACCACAGACTTTCCCGTATTAGTTCTCTATTTCCTTTGACCTCGGCTAACTACTCAAACTTGCCACATACTCTTCTTGCCTGCTGCCATCTAACGCCGCCCAAAGTACATTTTTGACATTTTCTTAATTTTTCGGCTTCATAATTGTAGAACGGAAATATTATTTTAAGAATATTAAAGAACAATAAGACTTCTTTCCATTTGGCAATTTTCTTTGAAAAAATTGGAGCCATTTTTAAGAAAATAGCACTTAAGCGCTACTATAAATTCGAAATTTGAACCTCTTTTCACAGAAAACCACTGAGTTTTAGAAAAACTTCACATGATGTCATTTCAAACACTTCCAGTCACAAATACAATAATGTTTACAAATCGTTGGAAATGTGCATATTAAAGGCATGAATGATATTTCAAAAAATTACATTTGTGTAATTATAGAAAAAATTAATACAGCAAAATTAATTCCATGTCATTCAAAACTGTATTTAGCACGATCTGTGGGGAAAAAATTAAGAAAAAAATTGGAGTTTTTGAGATATTGTTTGAGCGTTTCTGCAAATGCGGAATATTGAGCTCATTTTCACAGCAAGCTGTTAAATTTTAAAGGAAAAAATTGGAGCCATTTTTGAGAAAATCTTGTTTTTGTGATTTTTATAAAATTGCATATACTGCACGCATTATTGCCCGAATACTTCTAAAATTTTCAAAAAATGTTCTTGATCTTATTGAAACGCAGAACAAATTTCATTTTAAGGAAAAATATCTATCTTCAATTTTGTAGTTGTAGGAAAACACCGAAAAAATCAAACTTTTGAAATTTTCGAAAATTTAGAGTTAACCGTGAAAATCGGGCATATGCTACTTTTATAAGTGTATTTGAAATTTGAGAAGTATAAAAGAAATTTACAGAATTTTTTTAAAATAACTTTTTGAAAAAAAATGACAATATCCTCAGGGCTACATTAAAGCACCACTAAATTTTGAAAAATGTTTTTCAAACTCTCAAAGTTTCGACTTGAGCCAGATGGACAGAGGTTTCTTCGATTTGGAAGAAATCTCGCAAATGGTTTAGGTTCTAGAAGTGTTCACACTCACTGGACAGACGGACCGACCGACGGACAGACGGACACACGGACAGACGGACACGCGAGCGGACGAGCGTTTTGACAAAAAAAAAAAAAAATTCCGGTATCTGGGGACCCCAATACGTGTATTTCCGTTGAAATCTCGAAATCGATTTTCCGTAGCATTACATAAATTTCATTATACTACGTATATACGAGTAAGGGCCGGTTTCACCAAACAAAGAGTAAGAGTTTACTCCGGAGTAAATCATGTTTAACTTCTTGGAGTGTTTCACCAACACTTTACTCGAGTGTAAATCGCTTACACGAGAGTAAATTCGAGAGTAACTTTACTGCAAAAATCCGTCGGGTAAAGTACGGAGTAAGCTCTTTTTTCAACGTGCACGTACCTCTGAAGTGTTGTTATGGCTCGCCAATTACGTATGATAGTATTTAAAGACGATTCCAGCAATGATTCGGAATATTATCCAGTAGTGCGAAGACAAAGGATGCGGGAGAGAATGGATTCGTGTTAATTATGACGATCGAGATTTTGTCACGAGGTTATGTTTGACCAAATCAGCTGTTAACTTCATCAGATACGTTGTAAACTGCAGAGAACTTGTAAATTTCTTTTTCGCCTATGTCGATTCGAAATAAAGCTAATACGTACCGTATACGATAATAAAAGGAAAAATAATTACAGTGACTACAAGTACTAAAAAATATTTATTTATTTATTTAGTAAAAACTGTATATGACGTATGGGGAAAATCATTTGCGCACGTTTTCTTCCAGTTCCAGTATTCCCTTCCAACATTTTAACTACAAATTGTTGAATGGTGAACAAAAGATTAAAAAATAAAAGAAACAATAAATAATAACATGAATAATATTAATACTAATACAAATAATAATAATTATAATAATAATTTAGAACAACGCGAGATTAGCATCATTTGAAAAACTAAACATTTTCGTCCCTGAATTATAGGAAATTTACTTGCACCGCCAGCGGTAAACGAACTGCAAATTTGATTTTTCTGCATTGCTTACAAAATAGTAACTCATCTCTAGAGAAGAAAAATGTGTGTGTGTGTGTATATATATGTATATGTATATGTATATATATATATATATATATATATATATATATATAAGAAATAAAGATAAAAAACTAAGAAATAAACTATGCTACCTCAAATCAACATAACACCACACAATATATAACGCCAAGACACCGCCACGAACTCCGAAACTGAAATGAATGATAGAATATAATAAAATAATCAAAGGTTCGCGGTTCCCAGCGTCACTCTCGCTCACAGCCTCTTGAATCGCTCTCAAATATGCTTCGCTGATCAGTTGTTCAGCTGATTCGCGTAGTAAATAGGAGAGTATGTACTCTAGAGTAAAATTACCCTCCACAAGCGTGCTGAAACGCTTACATTCTACTCGAGAGTAACTATCGCAGAGTAATGTTTACTCTCGGGTAACTACTGTCAACTTTACTCGGCTGTTGGTGAAACCGGCCCATAGAGCCCTTAGGACCCTTAATTACATTCAGGAATAATAATGTGTTTTGGTTTGTTTTTTCAGTCTCAGGGACCCAAAAACGTTTTGTTTGTCGAGAAATCACGTTTCTTTTGCCAGAGCATTACTTTCTTTAGGCGTCTTAAGTAGAAAGCAAAAGGTCGGAAAATATACAGATGAGTGAAGGGGGAAGTTAAATTGTATGTAAATCTGGCGCTATCAAATTTCGCAATTTCAGTGTCATGAAATGTATTAAGCTATGAGCAAGGTTCTTATCATGAGTGGTCATGCATTGGATTAGAGTGTTGGAGATTTCCCAATCACCAACGGTAATTATGGTAGTGTTATCGTGAGGTTATCATGGAGCGGACGTAGTAACTCATTAGCTACGAAGACCAAACTGATCCCAGTTTCCTCATCGTATGGGTTCATTAATCTTTAACACTTGCATCCAGCAATCTCCTGTTGTGGCGTCGCGTCGATAGATTGTAGTATATTTATAAAAGGATTATAATCCATAGTATGAACCAGTGCTGTTTTCTTGGGGAGGGAAGCGAGAAAATTCTTCCACATACACTATCTTGTATTGAGTATAAATCCCGAATAACCTATTTGCTTCGATGAAGGAAGAAATTTTTTTTTTTAAAGTGCAAGCGAGTTTCCAACGCCATTGACGTCTCGCCCGGTTAGCGTGTTTTTGGCTACACGAGACATTTCCCACGAAAACGTTCGTTCATTTTCCTGTGAACATTTCGAGTAAGAAGCTTAATTACTTTGCAAAAATTACGTACAATAGATATGAGGCGTTGTATTGTCGTAAATGTGTATTTTATCAGAATGCATTTTTGGTGTCATTGTTGCCATGTTCAATACGACTAAAATAACAATAATTGTTCATTACTATTGAAATGTAACAATTACATTATATTATATTAATTGAATAAAAACTTTTTAAGCAAAATAGATAAACATAATTAGGAAGGAGGAAACTTGAAATTACAAATGGCGAAGTAACATTTCCGTAATTATTAAGTGAGATAATTGTTAAAAAAGAAAGTTTTCAAATTATATCAATTATTATTCTAATGTGAAGTAAAAATAAAATAAAAAAGTAGACAAACAAACAAAAAATAAACAAATATCAATATACAAATAAAACAATACACGAATACGCAAATTCAGAAATAAAGAAATAAAGAATTAAAGAAATAAACAAATAAACGAATAAACAAATAAATAAGTAAAGCAATAAACAAATAATAAGTAAACAAGTAAACAAATAAAAAGAAACAAATAAAAAAGAAACAAATATTCAAATAAAGATTGTTTGGTTTGTTGAATGTGACGTCAAAATTATATTTCTAATTTCACATTTTATATTCCAACTTATATTGTTAGCTTAAATTCTATTTTAATTAAATTACTAATAAAATCCTGTAATATATAAAATTGTTTGTATAATTTAAATATATATTGTTATTTTGAAGCACTGAATATGGACGCAATGTGACCGAAAAAGTTTATGGCAAATAAACACCAGTCACGAAACAACGCGACAGATGTATTTCTACAATGATGCGAAAGTTGTAAACACCACATCATTGCTTACCTTACAAAAATTGTGGTTAGTTACTACTAAATAACTATTGATATGAAATTATTTATTATTTATTTAAACTTTAGGCAGATTTTGGTGAAGGCTAGAGAAATCTAGCAAGAACGATGGAATGTAGAAATTTGTGGCAGAGAACACCTATTCTTCCCTAATGTGACCTACTACAAACATTTCAAACACATCAGACCTTCATTTGCCTTCGTGCAGAACATTATCGTTCATTGCACGATTAATGACAAGCCACAAAAGTTGAAACTGGTAGAATCTACGTTACGTGAAAGCAGGGGCACACAAAAGGGGGATGGGGACACTAAGGTAACTTGGCCCAGACCCCTACCGGCCCCTTGCGACTGAGAAGAGGGGAACGACGGAGAAGAGGGAACGACGGAGAAGAGGGAACGACGGTGATGACAGCGACGGTGAAGAGGGAACGACGGTGAAGGGGGATCGACGGTCAAGGGGAAACGACGGTCAAGGGGAAACGACGGTGTAGGGGGAACGACGGTGAAGAGGAAACGACGGAGAAGAGGGGACGACGGAGAAGAGGGGACGACGGAGAAGTGGGGCGACGGAATAACCGAGACGATAAAACGACGGAGACGATGGATCAGAGGAAAAAATGATCGATTGTGACGACGGATCGGCAGAGAGGACGGAGTTACAGAGACAAAAAGGAGCGGAAACCAATGATTGCGGAATATGATGGAATGACGGAGATAAAGGAACGTAAAGGAACGATGCACAGAACGACACAAGGATAGGAACGACGGACGCATTCTCAGGGAACGTAGTTTGACAAAGCCTACGGAACGACGGAGACGAATGACTGAAAAAAAGGAACAATGGAGACGAACGAATAACAGAGACACCAGAGTGACAGAGGCCTTGAAACGACAGAGGCAACGGCACTGCAAAGACTAAGGAACGACAAAGAAAAGGGAATGACAAAGACGAAGTAACTTTGGAATCGAACGGATGATGGAACCGAGGGAACGAAGGAATGCTGCTGACGAACACACAGAGACGGAGGAAACACGAAGATAAGGAAACAATGGAACCAACGGATCGAGGAAAGCGAAGAACCGATGTTGACGAAGAAATGTTCGAGACGAAGGAACGTAGTAGACGGAACGACAAAGACGATAAATCGTCTCTGACCTCAGACGGATGCTGCCTATGGTACGAAACAAGACGAAATAACGCAGTCGATAGACACAACGCAACGATTGACATGACGGAATGACGGAGATAACGGAGTAAACGGAAACGACAAAACGACACAGACGATAGAACGACACAAACGATTGTGGCGTCTTTGCCGGGGCAATAAATACCAGACATGAACGATTTTTAATTTACTGATTATTTATTTGAAAAAATGCTCCAACACCTGAATACTACGTACAATAATTACAATAAACAATATTGACCCGTTACTAGAAGGACTGTTCCTGGTTACCACCACCGCTGGCCTGATAATTAGATATCTTATTCGGTGTGATGCGCCAGTAGCCTACGTCAGCATACAAGCGAGTATGCCGCACTTCACGTCTCGACGTAGCACGCTCCAGTTCCCTACCTCAGTAGCCTATACATTAAGATGCAGCGCCGCGCAGAACTCACACGACTTCCTACCGAAGCGCCCAACAATCAGAACAAGGAGTTTAGGTCCGGGGTTCGTTTTTATTACCTTAAGAGCCGGCTGCCGGAACTGCGTCATCTCGCTGTTTCCGCCGACGCGTTTCTGCAGCTAGCCTGTCTACGGGGTTCCCATGTTTGCTGCAAGTGGTCTACGGGGTTCACAAGTGGCCACCCACGACACGGCACCCCTCCCTAGGTTGCCAATGTTCAGCCCGGCGTCTCTTCCCGCCAGCGCTGTCCATGAGCATGAAATGCACGCGGCTGATATTTTTTGTTATGTGTGTACAAGGCGACTGATATGACGCGAGACGAGCGAATGACCCCGACGAGAAAACGACCCAGACGAGAAAGCGACCCACACGAGAAAACGACCCGGACGAGAAAACGATACAGACGATACAACGACACGGGCGAGAAAACGACACAGACGAGAGAACGACACAGACGATAGGACGACACAGACGAGAGAACGACACAGACGATAGGACGACACAGACGAGAGAACGACACAGACGAAAGAACGACACAGACGAAAGAACGACACAGACGAGAGAACGACACAGACGAGAAACGACACAGACGAGAGAACGACACAGACGAGAGAACGACACAGACGATAGGACGACACAGACGAGACAACGACCCAGACGAGAAAACGACACAGACGATAGGACGACACAGACGATAGGACGACACAGACGATAGGACGACACAGACGATAGGACGACACAGACGATAGGTCGTCACAGACGATAGGACGACACAGACGATAGGTCGTCACAGACGATAGGACGACACAGACGATAGGACGACACAGACGATAGGACGACACAGACGATAGGACGACACAGACGATAGGACGACACAGACGATAGGACGACACAGACGATAGGACGACACAGACGATAGGACGACACAGACGATAGGACACAGACGATAGAACGACGCAGACGATAGAACGACACAGACGATAGAACGGCACAGACGATAGAACGACACAGACGATAGAACGACACAGACGATAGAACGACACAGACGATAGAACGACATATGACAGTATTGTTGGTTCTAGTTTTAAGTGGGTAGCAGATATTTTGAGATGGCAGGAAAGGAGGTAACTAGATACAATACATGAAAGATTTTTTAAATGGATCCTAGGAATAGACTATTGCACAGCTATTTACATGGTAAGATGGGAGACAGGGATAAAAAATGAGAATAGGGAAAGGTTAAGGAATAATTTTCTGGGAGTTTTCCTTGGAGAAAGTGTCAAGGGTACAAGGAGAAAGTGTAGACTAAAGCAAAGAATTGATCGAAAGGGATAAACATCAGTTATTGCATGAAAATCATGAAAAAACAAAGATTTCCAAATTTATTAAATGGTATAAAATTATTAAAATGGTGTTCCCAACTTGTTGAGAGGTAAATGTACGGAAAATTATAGACATAGGATTGTAAGATATTGGATACGTAATGAAATGAGAGCGAGCAAGTATTAACTCCATAATGAGGAAAAAATGTACGATCTGTGAGATGGATGAAGATTGGGAACATTTCAAAGAGATGTCTGTTTTTGAGAAAGGTAGAATGTGAACATGGTGGAATATTCAGGATAAGGTGAGGTAATTATTATAGGACAAAGATGAAAGGTGTGATTGATAAAGACAGTAAAAGTAACATTAAGTATGGCTTCGTATCTAGAAAATATTATATTCTTGTATGTATTCTGATTCTTGTGTGTACTGAGTATTTTGTGGATTTTTATTATTCATCTGTTGTATTTTTACAAAGTAAAATAAAATTCAAAATTCAGGTATCTAGATTCATCAACGGCAACGGTTGATCCCATACCTATCTGAAATTCACTGCTGACTCGTTAACACCCACGTTTGCACTGATCGTACTACCTACATTGCTATTTAGTACTTCATTAATCTGACATGCTTCATTACAACCTATATCTGCAGCTTTACGTGCTCTGGTGTTCTTGGCTTTCGTCAGGCACACTGACTGTATTTGCCCAACTTTATCGGACCGAAAACATATCAGTTTGGGGAATTTATACTCCTTCCTATCGTGCAATATAAACATTCTCGACTAATTTCTACTTGCTACTGCTGTTTTTTCCTAACTGATGCTTATCCCTGGGCTCAGAATGATGTACTTGTTCAATATCTTCATGAACTAGAGGCTCCATTTGCGGCGCAGTCGATGTACTTACCTCGTGAACGGATGCTCGGAGTTACGTACTTCATCTAACGGCGGATTATTTCTCTGCCATGCTTTACTTTCTCCAGAGATGTATGCCCCACAATCTCCCTAATGCACTTCGCATATGATAGCCCACATCCACAACTCAAACCCCAGTCACTCCCTAACCTTTAAAATGCACCACCCAGTGTGCATGCATCTGCCTCGGCAGCATTCTTTTCTGATAAACTTTGTACCCGACAGGTATTACATGCGGCTCTTTAATATAAAACTTGTTAAGATAATCCATAATCTAGATACATTTCAGATTCACTACGAGTTCGTGCGGGCTAAGCTTTAATAATTACAGTACAGCACAGTAATCGAAATACTTAAAAAAACGAGCCCTTGCTGTTCTCGTTTGTTACCTTGTGGAAGGCCAGGTGATGCAAACTCGATGCGTACGAGCACCATTTCTCCTTGCGCTCGTTGAAACTGGTGAAGAATGTAGCCCGTGTCGCCGAGAGCGGGTTTTCTGACGTTCCCGCACTGGCAGACACTACAGAAGGAACCTGACGCTGAGCAGCTGGCGCGGCTATGGCCATGACCGCTTGCAGAAAGGGCGCGTGCCGTTGTTTCTTGCGCTTCGCTCGTACTTCCTGCCATTCTTCCAGCCGTTGTATCTGTTGCTGTTTTAGCGTTATCAACTACGACATCTGATCGTCGTTTTCCTCGTCGCCAGTATAAGTGTTGCTTACTTAATAAAACAGAAAATGCCAAGTTTGAAACAATTTTATTTTTGTCTAAAGAACCAAAGAATAAGCCTTTCTAGATTGCCAGAAGTTACAATCGCCAGGAGAGCCCAAATCAACACAAGTAGTTCTACAAAACACACGACCCAAGTCCCAAAGAATGTCCAAGTTAAAGCAGTTTTCAATACAAAATTCCTACTGCAAGGTCGCTGCGACAGAGTGTGAATACAACCTGGGGTCGTCGGCGCTGGGCGGCTTCTCCGCGGTAGCCCCCTCCGTCGGGGAGGGGTGGCTGCTTTACCCCTTCTCCTGCTGGAGAGCGGGGATTCTTCCTAGTCACCCGGTCGCTCAGGCGTGGCGACGGGGCACTCTTCAGATTTCCTCTGGCGGCGGTCCGATCTACCATGTAGCCCGTGTCGCCGACAGCGGGTTTTCTGACGTGCCCGCACTGGCAGACACAACAGAAGGAACAGCGGAAATGAAAGAACGATGTAGACAATCGACGTAGACGACGGATTGAAACGACGGAACGATGAAACGAAGAAACGCTGGGTTGACGGAGACAACGCAGAAATCGGGACAACGGAGACGAATCACGAAATGACGAGAAGGGCCGAAGGAGAAGAAGGAACGAGGGAGACCAAAAAACGACGGAGACCAAGGAACGGTAGAAACCAAAGAACGACAAAAACGAAAGATTGACGAAGACGTTGGAACAACGGAGTCTTAGGATAGTGACGAAGAAACCACGGAGACGAAGAAACGACGGGGACGAAGAAACGACGGGGAAGATGGAACGACGGCGATGAAGAAACGACGGAGACGAACGATTGATCGAAACGAAAGAATGACGGTGACGATTGAAGAGGTCGGTCCGATGAAGTCGGCTATTAGGGTCTGAGAGGCGATTGGACGAGGGATAGTGGGGAATAGAAAACTGAGCAGCGGTGAATTCATTGCGCTTTTAGTGTTGTCGAGGAAGGTGGGGAGATAAATTACTGGATGTGGTGGAAATAGTAAACGCAATTGAGATGGAGATTGTAGCGCAATGAAGGTAAAAGGAGTGAAGTCACTAGAAATGAGAAAAGAGATTGAGCACTGCTTGGATGTTAGGAGGTAGTGAAGCAATTGAAGGGAGAGAATGCGATTTTGACAATGGAGAGGATGGACTTTATTTGAATGAGGTGGTTCATTAGGAAATGGAAAGAAAGCACCAGAAGCGGTGGTGATCAGGAAGGAGATATGGTGGTGGTGATCAGGGCAATCAGCGGAGACTCACGTCGTGTCTGTCATTAGGTTGGCTGAGGCGTCCGGGGAGGTGGATGCGGTTAAAATATTACAACAAAGGAGGCAATAATGGATGGAAGCAATGGGGATTTTCAAAGCAGACGAATACGACGGAACAGAGGACGCAATTAAGGATGGACAAATGATCTTGATGATGGAGAAATTTGGGGCGGAGGAGGCAATTGACGCGGACGGGGGCGGTGTTGATGCTTTCCATGCTGGAGATGAATTCCGTGGGGGAGGTGATTTTAGCGGTAGGAGGTAATTGTGGTAGTCGAGTGTGAGGAATCGAAGGGCTGAATGCTGGAGACGCATTTAACGATGTGTAAACGGAGAAGGTAGTGGAATTAGTCAACACAATATAGGTGATGAAAGTTGTATTGCTTTTATCGAACCCAATTAATGTGACGAACCGGTTAAAGCAATGAAAGTGATGACGATAAACTCACTATTGATGGAAAATGTAAACCACGATGTGGTGATGAAAGCCAGGAATTAGATGGAATGATGGAAGCGGAAGATGGACGGCATTGTTGATGTTCGAGCAAAATGTTGCTAAAGGCAGATAAGATGGTGGAAGAGGCAATTTTGGTGGTGGAGGCAGTGAAATAGTTGATTTGAATGTAATTAGACTTTTTTGTGACGGTGTAGATAGTGATAACAGTGCCAGTGCAGTGATAAGTGTGTCAGTGCCCTGCCATGGAGAAAATAGAGGAGGTTGAGAAATGGCAATAGGGACGGTGGAGGCGGAAAGGGCTGTGGATTCAGCGGAGACGGATGTTGAAATATATGTGGAGGTTGTTGAGACGATGGGCCGGCAAATACAGTTACGGTAGATTGAGACAAAAGAGGAATGTAGGTGGTAAATGCCAAGGACGCAATTAGAAGGCGGTGGATGCGATGGAGATTAAACCCACGATAAAGTCGGTAGAAGCAATAAAGTTTGTAGATGAGATGGTGATAAATGCGATGAAGCAATTGAGACTGTAAATATGACAAAGGCGGCAGATGTGACGGAGGAGGTAGATGCATTGGAGGTGACAGGTGCATTAGCAATAGATGCGATGGAGACATTAGATGCTATCGGTGGCGGCAGTTGCAACATAGTGATAGATGCGACGATGACTATAAATGCGATAAAGGTAATAGGTGCATTTAAGACGGTTCGATGCAATGGAGATAGAGGCTGTTGACGCGATTGAGGTGATAGATGAGAGGGAATGCGATAGAGGCAAATTTGTGTTGCAGATGGCAAATACATTGGAAGCGAAAGATGCGACGCTAGGCGCAAACGTGATGAAGGCGATAAATACCGTGGAGGATGTACATGCGGCAGAGGTGGTAGATGCGATGGATGCTGTAAATAAAATGCAGGTGGTAAATGCGATGGGGGCGTGTTGTCTCCATTTGATCCTTCTGGGCGCACTTTTTGCAAATCCCCATCAGTTAGCGCACGTTTAAAAATGTGTTTGTGCTGTTTGATTATTTGTTTGCGCTGTATGTTAGTGCGTGTTGATTAGTGGTTTGTTTGCGATGGTGGTAGAGTTATATGGGGAATGTTCGTTTTAGTAGTAGTGGTGAATGGTGGTGTGGTAATCCTGGCCCTCGACCGGGACCAAGAGCGCGAATCGGTACTTTATCCTCCCCTCGTGGCCAGGGTAGGGTGTGGTGAGGGTGATGGGGGTGTGTGGATTGAGGTGGTGAGTGTAGTGGTGTGATAGTTGGGTGTCCTGCCCAAAAGAGGGTGAAGTCCCGGCAGCGCGTTCTGCCACCCACTTGTGGAGGACGGTGGTTGGCTTTAGTGGTGGTGGTGGTGGTGGTGGTGGGGTGTTGGGGTCGCAGCCGCTTTCCCTCTTCTCAATCCTCTTAGAGAAGTTTGTATCATGCGGCGGATTTAAGAAGAGCTATGCGAGAAGAGGAGGAGAGTGGGAGGAGATTGTCCGTGGTTGCGCATCTGCTGGATGTAAGGAGAAAGAAAAGCGGGATGAAGGAATGAACACTAATGAGCGCGAACGTGCAAAGCTCTCCCGTATACGAACATACGGAGTAATATACGTAGTATAAGAAAAGTTATGTAATGCTGCGGAAAACTGATTTCAACAGAAATGCACGTTTTGGAGTCCCCTGATACCGAAAAAGTTTATTTGCAAATTGTTCGTCTCCGTCGGTCCGTGTCTTGTCTCTGAACATTAGCGCAGGTTTTTTTCTAAACTGAATATTCCCCTATTGAACTGGCATCATTTGCCGCTCTGCAATTTTGAAAAACATACTTTACATTAAGACCCTGCTACATTTTCTGTGCAAATGAGCTCAAAATTAAGCATTTCCGGAAACACTTAAACGCCATTTTGTCAAAAACTGCCCCATGTTTTGTCTTCAAACTTTTTGTAAGGATAGTGCTAAACGCACACTACAAAATGACATAAAATTCTATTCTAAATCTGTATACTATATCGCTGTATTTTTTTTTTCAAATATTCAAAATTGTATTTTTTAAATATTTCTCACGTGATGACTGCACATTTCCAGCGATTTGTATACATTATTGCATTATTGCTTCAAATGTGATTCAATACAGTTTCTAAAAAAACTCAAAAGTTTTCTATGAAGAACGGCTGCGCTTAAACGACACTTTTGCAAAAATGTTTTCAAATTTTTCAACGAAAATTATCATTTATGTCGAGATTTAGCTCTTCTATGTCATATTCCGGTTTCACCATTAGAAAACCGAAAAAATTTCAAAAATGTTTTGCGGGCAGCGATAGATGGCAACTGTTAAGACTAAAAGAGATGAGACAAGACCGACCAGCTTGTCCAGACCAAAAGGTCCGGGCATTGGCGGCACGATTCACTGTTGCGTTAATCGCGGCCCGGTCCGTCGTCACTCTGGCTCGGGGTCGGACACTTATAGTCATGACTCCTTGCATTTGTTTTGAAATGTGGCCATGGGGCAAGGCATTCGGGGGGCGGCACGACGGCAATGTATCCGCTGGCATCTCCCCACCCCCGCCCCACCCTGGCAAGGCTCACCTACTCCTCGTGTCCCTGATCGGAATCGCAATGGCCGAGCTAGAGTCTTCAGATCGTCTCGTAGGTTTCGCGAGTGACGTGATGCTCCCCTCTTCATTTCCCGCGATTGGCGGTTTCTTCCACCCTATCGCGGTGTCGTTGACGGACCCCCGCGTCTGGGAATCTCGAACGTCATTCAAGTTCCGAGAAAAGGGCGCAGCGGCGATGCCTTGCTCGAAGGGACCCGGCCTCGTATTGTCCCATGAGTCCCGGAAGCCTCCTGGCGTGGGTTGTGTCGAGACAAAAGGGTTGGATTCCTCAGCGTCCCAGATCCCCTGAAACCTTCCGTGACAGCGTTATACTCAATATAATTTTGTAAAATACTCGTCGCCACCTGACGCGTGCGTCCCATTACACTACACACCGACTTAACTCTGGTTCGCGACCCGGCCGAACAGGCTTTTTGAAATACACCCCGTGTGTTCCACGGTGCATGGTCTGAAACCACCTTACTCACCCTGGACACGGTGACGTCATCCAGTCGTGACGTCACAGTAACGGTATATGTTCCGAAACCACCCTACTCACCCTGGATATGGTGACGTCATCCAGTCGTGACGTCACAGTAACGGGTCCGACCCCCCTCTCCACGCCTCCGCACGCTCACGTGATCTGTTGGCAGCATGACAATCCAGTCACAGCACAACCACGTTACTTTGGTATTCCCACCTTTCCCTGACGAAGCCGTCACGACGCCGTCCTAGCAACGTCTTGAGGGCTTGACGTCCTTGTGACGTGGTCATGACGTCCTGGTGACTTCTTCCACTCGTGATGCAGCCGTGACGCCTTGCTCATCTCTTCAAATCGTACCGCATCCATGACGTAGTCATGACGTCACGGTTCCTCTGACGTGCAGACGATGCCATGGTGACGTCTTCCCGTCATGACGTCCTCGTGGCGAAGCCAAGACATTAATGTGGTCCGACCACAGCCCTCTGACCTGGTCACGACGTCATCCAGTCGTGAAATCACAGTAACGCTGCATGGTTCGAAACCATCTTATCCCGGACATGGTGACGTCATCCAGTCGTGACGTTATAGAAACGGTGCTTGGACCTTTTTCAGTGCGATAATCTGTGAATATACTGAACTAATACCAATATACCTTATGTGAGAGCTTCCTTTAAAGGGCTGGAGTGCTGTAGGCTATGATTTATAAGCATAAAACGTAAAATATTTACAAAATAATTAGTTTACTGGACTGTTTTTGCGTGGCTTTACATCACCGATTCAAGAGAACATGAATGTCAATAGTTTAGCTACGTGCTACAAGATGTCTGAGATCTACTACGATGTCATCAATGCACAGAATTGCGTATTTAGAGGACTGTTTATTTCCACTGTCAGTTGTCTAATCCGTAATAATTCTGGCTTTTTCTCTCCCGCATTTATAAAAGTAACTTCCATATAAATTTTAATTGCGTAAAGGCGTGAGTGCATTAAGTGTATAACAGACAAAATGTTTGGAAGGGAACATTTTCTGAAGGATGTAGTTAATATCGTCGTAAAAAGATATGAATGTTCGCATGTTCAGTTGTAGTAAATTAAGCATAATTATTATGTATTTGCACGTTGGACGAGCGACAGAGTGAGTGAAAACATATTGCCACTCTAAATTTAGGATTTACCTATGAATGATTAACGTGTTTTACTGAAACTGGCAGATGTAACCGAATTGGCCACAGATGGATGCATTTTTCTACAGAAGTGATTTACTATAGTTGAGAGTGATATCGTACCTATGTGTGTTGGAAGAGTGATTAAATTGTTGAAAGTTATGCAAGAATACTATTTATGGTAAAATAGCAGTATAATTAACGTAAAACCGTACTGGTAAAATGGATATTTGGAGGAATTGAATGTTCTGGCAATTCTGACAATTCTGGGTTTTAAGGTTATATTAGACCATAGAACAGGGGTTGTCAAGCCGAGATCCACTGTAATATCGGATTTTTGGAAATATAATTATCTAAGTAGTTTATGGCTCCTTTCCGTCAGTAACTACTTATCAATTATCCTAAAGCAAGTACTCGAATTTAATTAAAATTACTTTACTTTTAAACGTCGGTTGACGCGGCACCATCAATTTCAATACGTGATAATTGCAATACCTTTATAAATAAGTGAGAAAAATATTAAAAGAGTAAGTTTTATATTTTTGGTTGTTAAAATAAAGTTTTATAATTGGTTGAAAGTTTTGGTGTAATATATAAAATTCAACAAAAAATGTGCGTGAGTACACACATTTCATTTTTTGTTTATATTTGTGTATTATTTTAGCTTTAAAAGTAAAAGATGTTTGAGGACGGGAACCCGAATAGAAATAAAATTTGAATATTTTTTAGTGATAAAATAATTTTGGTGAGTACAACAGACCGGATATCTTCAGATAGCAAGGCAGAGGCGAGGTAGGGCGGAGGGGATATGGAATAGATAAATGGGAATAATATAATAGATAAAAGTAGGCTCCGCCATAGAGCGGGAATAGATGAAATTGCTTTGTGTTTAATAAAAAATGTTACGGTAAATACCCCGGCAACGCAGGGTTCATCGAATATTTTCTATTATTTAATGATTCGGATCCTCTGGAAGATGTGAAGGAACACAATAAACAACTTTGTAAACACTCATTTCCCTTTATTTACATATCGTTTTACAGAAGCAAAGGCTCTGAGCGCCTTTTTAATTATTTCAATACAGATTTTTTTCAAGAATGATAATATTACGATTCTAATGAATAAAACCAATTTAGAATCTGTCACATTGAGCCTATGTATTCATCTGAGGTATCTTCACAGAACTGCTTTTCTCCCACTTTCTCTCTCGTCTTGCCCTTCCTTTCTATCAGACATTCTCAAATATATACATTTGAACTCCCATATGACATAGGTCAAACGTTTCAGTGACACAAGATAGTAATTAACAAGTACATATGACCATGCAGGTCATACTCCACACGAAAGGTGAACTGACACTGTGATTATTTTCCTTAGTGAAGGGTAAATTAAAATTTCAATCTAAACTAGCGCCTCGTTGAATTGTTTTGTTTCATTAACTTCGCGTGACTGAAATATAAAAGAGAAACTCGATAAAGAATAGATTAGAATTACGTATGAATTCATCTATTCCGCATTATGAGGCTTACGTAGTATTATACCGGAAAATGAAGTAGCTTACAAACGAAGGAATGTGATAAAAATGAAATAAGGAAATAATACTCTTAAGGAAAATGACGAAATGAATTATGCTTAACCAAAATGAGATCACCTGTTAAATTTTGAACATAAAAGAATCTGAAATACCTTAGCTCACAGATTCATAAAGGAAATGAATCTGGAAACACAATTTCATCCCATTTTTTATGAGAGATTCAGAAGTTCGCAGGTGTGATAAATATTTTATTTCTATGAGTGATTTATTGAATCATATAGTGATAAATTAAGTCCAGGGTGCTGACAATAAGTAATATTCATTTACAGTTTTGTTATCACAAATATCACAAATACGAGCGATGAAATGCAGATTTCATCATGACTTGAACTAACAACGTTAGTTTAATTTTTTCAAAATATCTAGCATTTTGGTTATCTGGAAAACATTTTTGTTTATCATTGTATTTGGAGAGAGAAACGGATTCCCATGACAAGTATCTACATAATATACAAAGTAATTTTGTATGCGTTTTTCAAAGGTCTCTTGTTTCCTGTAAATGCGCCGTATTCGACTAGATTCCACTACAAATTAGTGCAAGTCACGTAAATACCTACTCCATCGAAATACTGTATATAATATCGTACCAACTGTGCCTTCGGAAGTAGAAACTGCACAGCTGAAAATTCATGGTTCCTCGGGGGAACGCACGCACGTGCATTCATGCATACATACTCGCGTACGGTATATTTACGGTGAAATGGCGGCGAAAAGTCAGCGGGGCTCCTAAAGCTGTTAATACGGTCAAAGAAAGTTTCCCCTTGATAGCTAGGCCCCTGAGTTCATCGCGAGACGAGGCGGGGTTCTCCTCACGTTTATACAAACACGCACTCACGTTTATACAAATGCACACCCGTACATGCATATGCGTGCACACACATATCGGCACACATTTACTCAAAATCTTGATACTAGGATGTTGCTGTTCAGAAACCGGCCACAACCCCGAGGCGACGGAAATCACTGTTGGCGAAAATCTGCTGATATGGTGCACTGCGATTCACAGCTATGGTGGAGACGAAGGAACTGCCCACCTCGTATGGCTCCATCACGTGTCCGAAGGATTGGAGACTGCGAATGACGTTCTACAGGAACAGTGCATCCATACCGGGTGGAGATGGAACAGATAAAAAATAAAAATAAAAATAAAAATAAACCAATAAAAGCATAAGGAAAACAAAATAAAATAGATAAAGAAGAAGAAACAGATAAAACATAAGTAAACACAAATCAATAAGTAAACAAAATATGTCTAAACAAGGAGGGAAAATAAAAACGAAATATATTTCAAGTAGTCAAATAAAAAATGAAAATAAACCAATAAAAGCATAAGGAAAACAAAATAAAATAGATAAAGAAGAAGAAACAGAAAAAACATAAGTAAACACAAATCAATAAGTAAAAAAAATGTCCAAACAAGGAGGGAAAATAAAAACAAAATATATTTCAAGTAGTCAAATAAAAACTATAGAGGTGCTAAACTCGGTGGCTCGTTAGCATGATCGCCTACCACGGCGCAAATCCGAGTTCGATTCGCGTCCGGGCAGAATTATAACTGTGCGCTTTCCTTACAAGTGTCCCATAATCTATTGCTGTGAGGGGATGTGAAAGCCCCCCCCCCCCCCTAAGGTTGAACCAGAATACACCGTGGAGGGATGTCTTCGTGCTATCCTCGCGAACATGTTATCCCACGTCCGAAAGGCTGCGATATCGCTGGTCGGCACGCAAGATTACGCGGAAAGTACTTGAATTACCCTTATGTGACAAATTTCATTCAGGGAAAAATCTCGATCATAATTGTAGTCGCAGGAAGACGGCGAAAAAATTGGAACTTACGTAATTACCGAAAAATAAGTTTTCAACGAAAATTCGACATGCAACATTCTGTTAAACGTCCTTCACTGCATTTCAACGACAAAATTTAATCAAAAGCAATGGAACCATTTTTTTAAATTTTGAAAATGTCCCATGTTTGCTATTTTCGAAAAAGCGGAAAAAGGCGAAAATGTGAACAGCACCATATTTTTTACCGTCTCATATGAGGAGAAAATTTAAAGAAAAACTTTGGAGCTGTTTTTGTGATCAATTTTTTAGAAATTGCATGTATTCCGACAGTAATTAAGCAAAATCAGCTCGTTTACTCAAAAAATGTACCTCTCTTCTTTTTTAAAGCAATGATTTTTTTACAACTGACTCTGTTAAAAAAAATCTTGTCATTTTAGAAAAAAACTGAACAGCCGAAAATGGGACTAGCACCATATTTTAGTGTCCCTTATTACATATCAGGTGAAAATTTAGAGAAAAAATATGGAGAGGTTTTTGAGAAAAAATATTGCCAATATTTCGCGAAAAATTGCCTATATTTCACACGAAAATTACATGTAAACTACTCATATTTTTAAAACAATGAAAAAAACCTATTTAAAGATCAGTCTTTAGGGAACAGTTTCCATTAAGAAAAAAATCTCTACCTTCAATATTATTCAAAAAATCTGTGATTTCAACGAACATGATACCACTATCATTATCTTAAGCGTGCTTTACTTTATGGCAAGACCAAGTTTGATAAAAAAATGTGCCGTTTTTGAGAAAATTTTGAAAATGCTTTTGAGGATTGATGTGAAGTTCCCTCAAAAATCAAAGTTTCCATTTGAAACTCTCAATGCCGCAAAATCATTTAGATCGATTGAGGTACATCAATTTCGAAGAAAATCGGCTGAATGTTTAAGCGCTAGCGTTGACCACAGACGGATAGACGATTTGCTGTCAATCGATTTTTCGGTATCAAAAACCTACAAATCATGAATTCTGGCAAGAGGATTTTTTTTAAATTTAGCAACAGGATTTATCCACTTTTTCGTTACCAAACCCGACAATAAGAGTTTTTTTCTGGTGAAAATTCACCGTCTTCGGGCGCATGATTACATAACTTTCTCTTCTTGTGAAGTACTCATAAGACGAAAAAGTAAAACGTCACGTGCATTTACTTGTGAACTGTGCAAGGCACAAAAGTATTTGCAAAGAATGGTATTCGTACCGAGCAACCGCTCGCCAAAATGCAAGTAATGCGCATGGGCGCTTGCTGTTTGACAAAGGTCAATCTTTCGATGATCACTCCACACGCAGCACTAGGCACATAGCTGGGTCGAATTCAGTCGTCGTTTGGAAGATAATTCTAGCGCCCGGATGCTATGACCAGTAGTTTTCAGTCGTTTCTCCAATCGACACTTGGCGATTGCCGGAGCAATGCCCCATGAAACGGGCCACGGACCGTGCGCGATCTCTCCTTTCTCTTTCTTGTCCTATCCGCACCCCTTACACTTACATGAATTACACTATGCACAAAAGCTTCGGACTGGCATGTGAGGTACTGTAGTGCATGAACCTTTGCCTCCCTTCCCACATGCGTACTGGGTGAATGTGAATATCAGATTTCAGTCCTATACATTTGATATTTTCCGTACGATATATACAATGTCTGGATACTTTTAATGAGACATTTTATTTTGGGCGCAATAAATGCTTGGTAGAAGCGCGCATCTAATACGATGGCCTCTATAGTTTTGATTTATTCATTCCGACTTGATGGCAACAAGGAAAGGCCAAATTACTGGAAATGCTGCTGCTATTGCGCGTCGCTACGAAACCAATGTCGGCATCATCACGTGACTCTCAAACGTCAATCGCAAAGAAGGTTTGTGTACCGTTTGGCGTGAAAGCTGCCATTTAAAAGTGCCTCTGCTGGCGGAAGCTCGGGCGCGCGCCTGCACCGCTCTTTGCTGTTCGCCACTAGGAGCTCGAAGGTATACCTTGGCAGGCCATGCTCTCCTTCGTCAAGGAGCGCGTTTACTAACTCCGAAACTTCTGGAGAAAGTACGGCGAGACTGTGCCTCCGGCCTACCGCCAAGGAAATCTGTGACGGTGCGGTGAATTGGCAGGCCATGCTCTCCTTCGTCAAGGAGCACGTTTACTAACTCCGAAACTTCTGGAGAAAGTACGGCGAGACTGTGCCTCCGGCCTACCGCCAAGGAAATCTGTGACGGTGCGGTGAATTGGCAGGCCATGCTCTCCTTCGTCAAGGAGCACGTTTACTAACTCCGAAACTTCTGGAGAAAGGACGGCGAGACTGTGCCTCCGGCCTACCGCCAAGGAAATCTGTGACGGTGCGGTGAATTGGCAGGCCATGCTCTCCTTCGTCAAGGAGCGCGTTTACTAACTTTGAAACTTCTGGAGAAAGTACGGCGAGACTGTGCCTCCGGCCTACCGCCAAGGAAATCTGTGACGGTGCGGTGAATTGGCAGGCCATGCTCTCCTTCGTCAAGGAGCACGTTTACTAACTCCGAAACTTCTGGAGAAAGTACGGCGAGACTGTGCCTCCGGCCTACCGCCAAGGAAATCTGTGACGGTGCAGTGAATTGGCAGGCCATGCTCTCCTTCGTCAAGGAGCGCGTTTACTAACTCCGAAACTTCTGGAGAAAGTACGGCGAGACTGTGCCTCCGGCCTACCGCCAAGGAAATCTGTGACGGTGCGGTGAATTGGCAGGCCATGCTTTCCATCGTCAAGGAGCACGTTTACTAACTCCGAAACTTCTGGAGAAAGTACGGCGAGACTGTGCCTCCGGCCTACCGCCAAGGAAATCTGTGACGGTGCAGTGAATTGGCAGGCCATGCTCTCCTTCGTCAAGGAGCGCGTTTACTAACTCCGAAACTTCTGGAGAAAGTACGGCGAGACTGTGCCTCCGGCCTACCGCCAAGGAAATCTGTGACGGTGCGGTGAATTGGCAGGCCATGCTCTCCTTCGTCAAGGAGCACGTTTACTAACTCCGAAACTTCTGGAGAAAGTACGGCGAGACTGTGCCTCCGGCCTACCGCCAAGGAAATCTGTGACGGTGCAGTGAATTGGCAGGCCATGCTCTCCTTCGTCAAGGAGCGCGTTTACTAACTCCGAAACTTCTGGAGAAAGTACGGCGAGACTGTGCCTCCGGCCTACCGCCAAGGAAATCTGTGACGGTGCGGTGAATTGGCAGGCCATGCTCTCCTTCGTCAAGGAGCACGTTTACTAACTCCGAAACTTCTGGAGAAAGGACGGCGAGACTGTGCCTCCGGCCGACCGCCGAGGAAATCTGTGACGGTGCGGGAGAGCGTAGACAACGCGCGCATCTCATCCCACCTCATCCCCCGTCGAAGCGGCGGCTCAGCGCTACCGACCCAACCCAACGCAACGCAGCAGCCCCCGAGGGCTGCCGCGGCGCCTCCAGCGAACAGGCGGGAGCAGAGCCTGGAGTCGCTCACCTCCCCCGCCCCCGCCGCCTGCCGGTAATGAATTAACTTAATATCACAAATCGTAGAATATTAGTAATTTAATTATTTATTAGTATTAGAGATATTGTAATGGTAAATGCACCTACGTACATATGAAGTACGTATTGCGTAAGAGAAGCAGTGAATATTTCTTTCAAACTGTACGTGAGAGAAATATTACCCTTCAAACATCTAAATTAGGGTCGCATCTGGAGCAGGCGCCCTGCTTATCTTAAGATTTATCTTAAGGTCATGGGTGATAGGGCTCCCCAAACCGCCGTCAACGCGAACACGATCCAGACGTGGAAACAGGAATGTTTGAGAACTTATGAGACAGAGTTTTCAAAAGGGCAAAATTCCTCTGACAGTTATGTCAGTTTATTGCGTCTAGGGCATGCCGAGTTCTGGCGGGGGTGGCGTAATGGCCTCATAAATCTCCCAGTTTCACATATAAGGATCCTTTAGCGTTGATAACAGACAGACAGCCCAGAGACTTTGCTGTGTCAACTTCACGCTGCTCTGCAGCTCTACTTTTCAATTAAACTTTCATACTTCATCGGACTTGGTCTCTGTACTTGAAACCTCGCTCACCACCACGCTCCTCCAGGGAACTTAGCTTCCCTGCGAACTCAATATTTTTGCACCCTGTACTGGAAGCATTTGCAATTGCCTGCAATCGCTGCTAGTAGCACGACACCTGCAGCGAAAGGCATTACAGGAATACAGATGGAAATAAGCGTTTTTGCACAGAATTATTACTCACCAATCGAGTGCACAAAGTTTTGACAACGCTACGCTGCCTACTTGCTATCTTCTATACAATTTGCTGCGAATACCGTATCACTCGAATGTATTCCTATTTGTTTCATTTGTCAAAGTAAGAAATTATTGCTGCTTCTGACTATTGAAATGAATGCGGATGTGCATCATAGGTGCTTTGCTTTTGATTTGGACATTTTCAAGTACTGGCTGAGGTGTTAGTTGCGCAGAAAATGCAATACTTCAATATTACGTTGCCGTTTTCTCGTGTCTTGTGTTCTACTCGCACCCGACGACGCCACACCTGTACTACATTGACCTGTACTCTGACTACATTGACACCTTTACAGATTATTATTATTAATTTCTGCGCAAGTCTTTGACAAGTAACATCTGTAACAGACACATGTGTTATAAAGTCTTCTCTCAAAAACACTCCCTCTGCATTTTCCATATAGAGATCGCAATAAAACTAGGCCTTGTTCGATTCCGGTTTTGGTGGTCATTTCCACTGATTACCTTAATTGATTGATTTTATTGCAGTGGTTTCTTGACCTTAATAAAATAATATTAACCTTCAATAAAATTGATTTATTTATTCTTAAAACCTTTTCTTTTGAAAATTACATCTCCACAAATGAGAAACTTGTTTCTATAAGTCTATCATTTCTACTATGTCCACTATAAGAGTTGACATGCTCACATTCTACAATTTTAATTATATCCGTCTCTAGTGTTAGAATTTACCAAAAGATTGTATATCAACTTTAAATTAAAGATTTAAAAATTGATCTCCATTTAATACGTATTTAGTCCACTAAATATTATTTTTCAAAAAATACCATACCAAAATTTACAACAAACAGACTTCTATAGAATGAGAAATACAAATTACGGTACGCAATTTGCTTAAAAACCCTAACAGTACTCCATTGCTTCAACTTTTCCAAAGCTGAGAAAATACAGTGAAAGAAAATGTTTCTTAGAATTAAATATTAACACAAGAGGAACAGTGGACTTCTGGAAACGGCGTCCTTGACAACTCTGTGGAATTCGTTTCTCATTTTTGCCATTACAATTGCTAATTCTGGTGTGTCGTGTTCTTTGCATATGACATTTTCGACTTGTTAATTACAAGGGGTTTTTATTATATTTTGTATGTTTTTGAGTAGTGTAGTTTTAGTACATGTACAGCTGGTGTATTGTAGCCACGTGTAAGATGCAATAAGGTTGGACAAGTGTAAGTGTGGACAAATTGGGAGTTTTTAAGGTATTAAAAATGTAAAAGGTATTTTAGATCAACATTTTTAACGTCATTAGATGATTTTCTACAAGAATGACTCGAAAAATCTTGGATTGGTCACATGCAGTCCAAGTTCTTTTAATGGTTATGACGCCGCGGCTCGCAGCAGAGCATTGGTTTAAATGGAGATCTTCCTATGTGCGGCGGGTTTGCGCCACTGCGGCGTTCGCCGCCGGACGCTCGCTACGAGAACCGCAGGAGGGCGTTCGCGCCACCGCTAGCAAAACAGCTTTAAATGGTAGGCCAGTCGCGGCGTTTTACCTGCTGCGGTCCCTTGTTCGACGACGCGGGAGGGTCGGCGAAACCTACCCCTCCAGACCCCACCCCCTTCCACGGCGGGTGGCGGTGCGGCCGTGGCTGCAGCGGTGGCGGCGTCGGAAGGGCTCTGCTGCCTGACGGAAGCGCTCCGACGTGGCGACGTGGGAAGGTACCCTTATATATGCTTACACGGACGAGGCCGCCAATACGATTTTTTTCAATTGTCGTTTGTGGACAGTTTTCACATTGGCGTAAATCGTCTCCATGGATCTGTTGTCCTTCGCGTGTTTCGGCTACATTCCAATCGTTCTATGTTTTGAGTTATTGTAGTCCTCGATAAGCGAGGGAAGCATGAATGTCCAGCGACGCGTGCCCTCGGCAGAGAAACGTCTCCACATGCGCTCTATGAAACGTGAAACGCTCCACGACGGCTGCCTTCGTGGTGGAAAACGCAGAATAATGGTGAATGGCGCGCGCGCGGAATTGGTGAAGGTGCTACTGTAAAATTCTGTATCTGTAATCGTCTGTTTGTAGAAGCATAGGCCTTCTGGGTCGCGCGCGTTGGAGAATGCGAGTAAAGGCCTTCGCGACATCTTCTCCTTTCTTAAGCGCTCCTGCTCAAGGTACTTGGAGTAGACATCGATAGCAGTCGAAATGTATGGCATGCCCCGATTCGATTTCGCGAACGGCTGCATGTTCACCAGTCCGCCTGCTGTAGGTCACGAACCCTTTCGTAATTACACGTCGCCTGGTGTAACGACGTCGAGCTGGCGTGTTTCATTTGGTCGCTAACCCTTCTCGCACGCTCGAATGAATAATGCCGTTTGTTTTCCCACTTTGATGAAGGTTTATTTCACCGTGCAGTCTTTGTTTATTTTCTCGTTGCTCAATACTTCCTTTTCCCCCTCCTCTTCTTCCTTGTCTTCGTTTTGCTTTATTAATATCTTTTCCTCTTTTCACTCCCCCTCTGCAGTAGTCGCCCGCACACCGTTAAAAGAGCCGCCCCAACAAGGTACATGCGCCGCTCACGAGAGGGCAGTGGAAGCGGGCGCATCGGTGCCGTCGCGCTCGACTAAGCGCCGCAGGGCACGTCACCGTATGACATGGCCAGCCAGCGAGCCTTTCGCCCGGTGGGCTCTACGACGCCGCTCAGCGAGCGGAGGGGCTGTCAGCGTCTTCCCGCAGTACAGTGAGCTTCGGAGAGATAGTGTTTGTGATTACATGATCGGCTTGCACAACGGACTGTTCCCCCTGGACTTCGTTAATTGCGACTACCTTGCAGTTGGTAACAATGAGGTAGATGATCTTCTGGAAAATGGAGGAAAAATGAAAGGCGTAAAAAAATATAAATATTTGGATATACTTTGTAATAAAAAAGGAAATAGCCAAGAGATTGAGAGACGAATAAGATTGGGGAGACACGTGACACGAAATATAAACTCCGTTGTAATAGGACGATCACACGCGTCAGGTTGCAACGCGTATTTCAACATTTGATTCATTATAACGTTGCTGTAAAGAGGCCTGAAGATGTGAATTTTTCGCTACCCGCGAGGGCATAGGAAGCGTCGGAGACGCGGAGGCATGCAGCTCTATAGTCTCGGTACAGGCGCGCCCAGGCGCATACGCTGACTCACCGGGCAATACGGACGCCGCTGTATCATAACCCGGCAATTCAGCTACACATGTTCTTGGAACTTGAGTGACGTTTGAGTTCCCACGGAATTTAGTGGGACTCAAACGGTCAACAATGACGCCGCGATTGTTTGCGGAAGAAACCGCGTGACGCGCGCCCTGCAGGAAACGAAGCGGGGGACGGCCACGTGACCCGCGAAGCTGATGGAGATAGCCACAACACGCAAGCTCGGTCATTCTGATAGAGGAGACGCCAGCGAGTAGAAGTGCCTTTCCGAGGTAGGGACGCGGGCGAGCTTCTTTGGCTCACGGGGGGACGTTAGCGAATGCATCACTGCATCGCCGCCGCCCGAATGCATCATCGCCACATCGCGGGCCGCCTCTGGGGTCGCTAACTCCAGGCCGAACGGACAATGACTCTTTAAGTGCCCGACCGCGAGCCCAGGACTGACAACGAACCGACGTGCGAGCACCACAATAATGTGTTATTTTTTCCCAATTGTTTGATTGAACTAAACTTTGATAGATCTAAAACTCTGTACATTTTTATTTCATAAATGTTGAAATTACAGGCATTTATTATAAATGAATAATTCAAGCTAAATTCTACGAGCAATTATTAGTACCTTACCATTTCTGTAATGAGTAAAGCGTTCATTGATACAAGTCGTTTTGTATGTTGGCGAAACATACCCTATCAGATCTATAATCAGAGCAATTTTATGTGAAATCTGATCGTGCGTAAGGAAGTGTTGCGTAAGATTGGCCAAGCTGTTTGTGTGCGAGCTACCAAGACGCACATAGGGCTCCCCCCTCCCCCGCCTCGTCCAGGTGTTTACAACCGCCAGCCGCCCTACGCCCGCCGAAGGGAAGGCCTCGCTACTGGGTCGTGTTTACAACTGGCCGAGCCACCCTTCCACCCGACGCCACCTGTTTCCAGAACAGGTATGGTCTTGCAATAAGAAATATATCCAGAGCTGATAAATTGTGTTTAATGCGATGAAGTTAACGCAGAAGCCGGCGCCGAGGAGACACGCAGCTGCGTGTCGCAAGACAGTCGAGGCGGCGGTTTCGTCATTCGCTCGTGAGGGTGACTCGAACGGCCAACGGTCAGGGCGCTTGAACAAGGGCCGACCGATAACAAGGTCGCAGGTCGGTCCACCCTGCCGCATGAGATGGCCGAACGGCGGCGCCCGGCGGCCGCAAGCAGGGCGAGCGCCCAGGCGTCAAGGGTCAACCGATAACAGGGTGGCTCGACTACTGTACGCCACGTGACAGTCAATCAGACGCCGCCCGATAAATGCGTGGTACGCGAAGGCTCGGGGCTTACTCGCTCTCCAGCTGGGGAAGAGGACTGGTGCACGCTTGGGAACTGCACTGTGGTCATTTGCAGGACTTACAATTTTCCTTCATTAAAGAGCTGTTCGATAATTCAACTCGTTGAGGTTTTGTCGAAATAGGCAAACTTCACAGCACCCACATCTCTCGGCAATTCTCGCGTCTCAGCTGTCCGAGGACGGTTCGGGACAGAGTAGGCATTTCGGTCACTAAAATGGGGACTTTCATCGTAACCTGCAGAACACTTAGGAAAATTTCTTCCGTCAGTTCAGTTTGCACTTAAATTTGAAGTGGTTCTTCCCGAGGAACGCCATTCTGGCGTGTATGTTATATTTTCACGTCTCATTACGTAAGAACTATTTAACCAAAATTAAATCAAGCGGGCCGAAAAGTTCAAGTCATGAATTTATTCCCGACTTCCCTGAATTTATCTGAGTCTGCCGCTACAATCAAAGACTTCCACTTGCACTTAAGGCTAAATGCATCGACACTAATTCATTTTGTCGCCACCACGTAGCAGCACCAAAATAAGCCAAAATAACTTTATTAATAACGTCTGAACAAGTGGTCCGATTTGCAATCCGTAAACGGCATGTGATTTGTATTTAATATAGAATTTACGCTACAAAGCCTCTTTGAAAAAAATTGGAAAATGAGTTTTGGAAATTTTTTTGGAGATAGTTCTGGGAAAAAGCTTTAAAAAATGTGGGCTTATAGCGCGATGGCGAATTCTGAATCCAACGCCGTATCAATTGTCCAAATCGACTGAATAGGCGCTGAAGAGTCGTAAAGTGAAATTTGGCAAAATACAATGCCCCCCTCCCCCTTCCGGAGCCGCCACCGCCCCCGTGCGTGTGAGCGCCGGCTCCGAGGGGAACAGACGCATTCCGTAAGAGGTAGGAGGAGCGGACTGGGAGCGAGCCAGGCAAACAGGCGGTTCTCTTGTGACCCGACTGGGATGTCAGATAATGCTTTCGCTATTTTCCGCATCACAGCATTTGTTTTATATTCTCGTACGTAAATACCTACGTAAATACTGAGTAACATATGTAGTAGAGAGAAAGTTATGTAATGATGTGGAAAATCGATTTTGAGATTTCAACGAAATGCATGTTTTGGGGCCCTCTGATACCTAAAAACGTCCGACCGTCTGTCTACCCAACTGTGAACACTAAGGCCAAAACTACAAGTATTCTTAGAATTTTATCGAAAGTGAATATTCACTGGTCGATAAAAGCTTTACGAGTTCGAAAAATATTGTTTAAAATTTGGCGATACTTTAAATGACGCCCCAAAGACATCTTTTATATATTCTCAAAAATGGATCCCATTTTTTTCTTCGAACTTTTTGTACGAATAGATGCAAATTTGTTCTCAAGGTGGCATAGGTCCGATGTTTACTGTTAACTTCGATTTTCCCTAATTAGTTATTTCACTGACGTCATGCATATTTTGGTCGTTTTCGTGTAATATTACGTCAAATATGTGCATCACAAAACATACTAAAAACCAGAATTTCTCAAAAATGGCTCCAATTGTTTTTTTAAAACTTTTCGTAGGGATGTTTCTAATTGCTCTGAGTAAGATAACATAAACGCCGTATTGGTTTATTCTTCTTTATTTTACAAAACGTACACATTTTTTTGTCATTTCTCTCACATTCTTAATATTTACATTACCAGCGACTTCTATACATTATTTCGTATGTTTAATTAATGTCTCATAAATAGAAACAGGAAAACATGTTGTACGAAACGTCAAAATATGTACGTAATATGTAACGAAAACAGTAAGAATATGTAATAAATATGTAAAATAGGATATAATATGTAATATTAAAATACACAATTATAAAACGAACATTTCCATAATACGAAATTAAATTTATAAAAAATACGATATACATTTTAAAAGTGCTACAAACGTTTTAAAAATTATTCGAAGAGTTCAAATTGATCCATGCTTTTGTATCATACAACTTTCCCGTCAGTTGTAAAACCTTCATCTACTGATATTCAGAACGGTCGTTTAGCAGCCAGACAAGAGGCAATAGAAACCATCTATCAACCGGTTCTATCATTAGGGATGCAAAAAACTGAAAAAAAGGATCTTTAGGTGGCAATGGATGGCAGCCGGGAAGAGGGTGGAGTACAACGGAAAATATAGTCCAGAACAAACAAATAAGGAAACGAAAAAGTTCTAGAAAGTCTGTGCTATTCTGTAGCATCGCCAGTTTATTTTATTTCACAAATCACACTACTGGTGCTGTAATTGGGGCAGGTATTCTTTTATCCTCTATAACCGAAGTATAGAACTGAATTGATCTTGAAAAATTATGTTTCCAAATAATTCCAATTTTTACCTGGTCATCCTTCGAACAAGTTCGGTAAACCGATGTGACTTGGTGGATCAAGAATGACCAGTGGCAGCCATAGTGGAGATTGGGCGGGAAGTATAAAGCGAAAAACGGCAAGCGAGCCAATCAGTGTTACTGAACTTGGGCGAATAGACAACATTGCATTCGCAATGTTGTCCATTTGCGAACCACAGTTTCAGTGCCGCGTCGAATTTGGAATTCCCGGACCTCCTTCGCACAAGGTCCATAAAATTAGCAAAGCAAAGTTTTAAAAAAATTGGAATTAAACTCAAACTTTATCGCTTTTTTGTTACTAATTTGTTACGCAAAAATATGATCGCTCTTCATTTGAACTGCTATAAACTATTGTCAAACTGGACATCAAGTTAGCACCGCAAGTAACAGAAACGAAGATAAATAAAAAATAATTACATGGGAAATTGTCGCTTTTTTGTGGCCCAGTAGTACCCAAAAATAAATTTTGTTGCTCTTCTGATACTACCTAAAACCGGAAATGCGAAATTTGCCCTCTTTGCGGCGGGTGACGGTGAAGGGGACGACTGTCCGTCGCATATAGGTACCACGGGACAACTTACACCGTGGTTTCAAAGCCGTGGTGGTCAGATTGAATCAGACGCGCAGAATAAATGAAGATTTTCGGCCTCACATAAATGATGAAGATTCACAATTGTTATATTTGTAGAAGAACCAGAAGTGAAGTTTGAAGTGATGGTAACAGTTTCATGGAAACAGTTCAATGAAATATATAAAGGACGAGCATATACATTTTCCTTTCGTTTTTCTCCAATAAGCCATGCATATTATTACAACGGAAATATATATCTCTGCGCGTCTAGCCGCTGCGAAGGATTGGGGTCTTGCAGGAGCTACGAAGGGATACTCACAGCCGTTGCTTTACTGGGGCGGGCGCCAACAAATAGGCGTCATTGCTCCGAACAGACTATCCCCACGTTCAAAAATATGTTTGATACCCGCAGTCTTACACGTGCGCATACTGCCGTTGTTTGAAAAATACTCGCAGAATCATCATCGAATTTGGATGGTAGCAAAGATATTTATTGTTTATTTACGTCAAAAACAGTTAAAAACTGTGGGTGACGTGTTACGACGAGAAGATCAAAATTAAGGGACTTGATTTGAAGTTACATGAATGTCCAGAAGGAAAACAAGGAGCCGTCTCAGCATTTGCTCAAGGATCAGAGAAACTAGACGAAAACCTGATCGAGATGGGGGTCATTGACTCAGAAGCTGAAGTACAATAATTGTTACAGGTACTTTAATATTATTGTCCAAATGATAAATATTACATTACACGTCACTCTTAAAATGAATATTACTTTCCTTTTGGATGCTGGTTTTAGTCTCTAAATGAATAGAAACAGGTATACAGTGTGAGAGATTTTTCTTGAGACATGAACTTTTGTATCGAATTAAATCGATTAATGTCATCTGGAAAAGTGTTGTAAAATAATGTACATACGTGAATTTTTTGTAGTGAGCTGTTGATACTGGCACGAGGATCGTATAAGCAAATACCATAATAATTTAATTTCAAAATTTTAATATTCAAAATTAAAACATTTTTTACCACTTTTTGAAATTTGTCCGAAAGTTCGAAAACATTTTAAAAATTAGCTTCAGCTATTTTACTTGGGAAAAGAGAATCACAAAGTGAATTCTATTAAAGAGACAAACGCCGTTTTGGGATCAAAAATCGAGTCGTAGGACAAAAGTTCTCGTGCGTAATATCTGATCATTCTTTTCGGTAGTGGAATGATAACGGAAGATCTTAGAAGTAAAATGTATGTAAAAATAAGTTTTGAGGCGATGGAATATTGGTGATATTTACACAATTAGTTAAATTTTCTTTTTGAAATTAGTTCCAAATCGGAATCGATAGTGAGAAATGCCTCAAACAATTTTATGACTGTATTTGAAGGAAGACGGAAATATGTGAACAATATAAATTATTTTATACTATTACAGATGATACGAGACCATTTGCTTCTGTTACAGCATCACTAGTTTCATAGGTGGGTGAAAAAATACATTGAGATGCAAAGTGACGAAGGCATAAACCGACTGCCAGGCTTGCGTGTTCCGCAATGTGAGAGCGTAGGCTTCCGCGGCCGGAGTCAGTATTTACTTGGCTGTCCGGGTGACGCCGCGTCCATGGCGAAGGTGCTGACGATTCCGTCGGCCTTCCTCTTGTTCCCTTGGCTCCCTGATGAAGGTCTCAGAATGGCGACCGAAACGTCGGCACCTTCGCCATGGACGCGGCGTCACCCGGACAGCCAAGTGTGTTCTTTTATTAAGGTAATGTATTTTTTTGAAACTTTTAGTAGTTTTCGCACAATATTGCGTGCAATATTTGCAGTTTTAAAGAATTAAATAAATAAGGTATTCTCAAAACGACTCCAATTTTTTTCTTTAAACTTTTGGTAGGGATTGGTCTAAACGCTATCTATAAGATGACATTATCGCCATATTGCTCTATTCTTTTGCTTTTTCAATAATTACAAAAAATTAATTTTTTTGACTAGTCTCTCAACTCGTTTTGAATTTTCCCCCAAGTATTTTTTCGGAACATTTACCCTTAGAGCCACTGTCACCCACTGTCGCTATCTCCGGCCGCGAATATGTTCGGGCGAAACGTGTTGAAAGACGATCGCCGCCAAGCTGGACTTCTATGGATGGCGAGCGCGCGTGTGCACGCCGCCGTCGCTGTCGCAACCACGACTAGCCCACCTCAAAAACCGCCGCCTCGAAAGCCGCCGCCTCGAAAGCCGCCGCCTCGAACGCCGCCGTACACTTTCCCCTCGCCAGTGCCTCGCGCGGCGGTCGTTTACTGACATCGTGAGAGCCTTGTGAGAGCGTAGGCTCCCGCGGTCGGAGTAAGTATTTACTAGGCTGTCCGGGTGACCCCGCGTCCATGGCAAAGGTGCCGACGTTTCGGTCGCCATTCTGCGACCTTCCTCAAAAAAAAACCAACAAAAAGAGTAGGCCTTGCACGCCCCGCACCTCTTCGGTTTTTGGCGTACAGAAGGGGCAGTGATTAAAAATTAATTATTTACCTAACTTAACTTAGGAGAGAAGACGGCAACCTAAGACTCGTGAATGTGTTGTATCCCAGCGTTCAGACGGCACGTAGTATGCCATGCACCCCAGAGCAAGAAAAGGCTTACGCATTCAATTAGAGTAGAGGACACGGCATTTTTATCTGTAACCCGATAAAAATTGTATTTTGGGACCGGAGGAAGCGGCGTCCTCTGTGACCCCCAGAAATGGTAAGATAGGGTGTAGAAGGCTCATACTATCGTCTGTCCCTTTGACCTCCACATAATTCTGAGGGTCACTTCGACCTTTCGCCCGCCCTGATATCTCGAGTTCCCCTCGCTCGAGGCGCGGACCCCCTTCCCTGATATGAGCCACCCGCCGCCCGCTTGCTCCAACCGGCAATGCCAAGCGTCACCCCCTCTCCAACCGCTATCTGGAAACAGAAGTGGGGGTAAAGTATAGTTTGTAAGAAAGCATTGTGTTGTTCACTACCATTTTAAACTTTGTATTGGAAATTTGTGTAACTTTGTATATGTTCACTTCTGTAATAAACTCAGTGTGTTGTCACTCTCTGAGTTTCATTTCACGAAGACTGAAGAATCTGTCGACTAGCCATCGACATTACCTAACTCTTGCATATTGCATTTCCTATTAAAGTCCTTTCGATAGTCCTCGTGATTTTGTTTTTTCTCATTCACACATAATATTTCAACTCTAAATAGAAATCAAACTGCAGCGCGATTTACTTGGTAATTCAATATTTCACTTAAAGGTGACAACATCAGTGTTGCCAACGTCATGAAATAAAATTATGGCGTAAAAAGCAAAAAATGCCTTTGGGTTATGATATTTTATCAATTCCACCAACATAGATCGATTTGGGAGGCGTTGGTTTAATTCATGGCATTATCACTTAAATCGCAGCGCCAAAACACGAAAAAAACCGTTTTTGGACATTTCTTTAAATCTTCTAGCAGGATACGAAAACAAATTATCAGTTTCCCATCAGGAGGCCGAGACGCGTTGAATGGCCCCACCACCACCACATCAGCATTTCTACAATATACTTTATTCATACATTATTTGTATTTTTCTCCACTGCGAAGACGGAGAAACTTGTCTTCCCTCACGTAATGGCGCTGGTTAGTAGATACAATTTCGAAAGAAAGATTAAATTACAAGACAGAGGGGATTCAGTTGAATTTTTTACATGAATTGATCTTCACTATTCTACATAATACTCAACATTCTCAGTAGATGTCGAAGGTGCAAGAAGCGAAATTGACTTACCGCATCGAAGCCTTCCTCATACTGAACAGACATGGGGAAGAGCTGGTGATGAAGTCGCCTGGCATCTACAGACTCCTTCACAGTCGTATTAAACCAGAGGTTGGTGATAATTGCCTGCAACATTTAAAGGCATAGCCGATACGAACGTAGGAACAGAAGCACAGGCCTAGTTAATAATAATAAAAAAAATCTGTACAATTCAGTGTCCAACACGTCAAAATGTGCCTTTTTGTTGATACATTTGAAACAATATTTTTAGAATATTTTAGAACTGAATAGTCAATTCTTGGACATGTATTTGTGTTCTTATATTTACGGTATTCTTGAAATAATTAGCCGTAAAATGTGGAATGAGGGTTACTACACTGGCATCAAAACCAGCTTCTGTGTGACCAAACCCGGCTCCAGGTCAGATGCGTCAGGTGGGCTGCGAATTAGACGGGTCGGCATGTATGACAGAACTATCATATACAACTTCCCACTCCAAAATATTTCTTGAGCGAGGAAAACTATGACATGTAGAGTTCAACTGACTTTCATGTATCGAAATTTAAATCCTTAACTTTTACCTTGATAACAAAAGATACAATACTTGTATCTGTAATGAATTGAGCACAATTATTGTGCTCACGCGAAAATAAGAGATTTTTTAAAATAATTTCCAGCAAACAAAATAGTAATTTATGAAATCAGATGAAAGGGTCAGTATTCCTAGCTTAGTTAGCAGCCGCGGACTTAGCCGAACAAAACCCTAAGGAGCAAGAGTATGTACACACTCTTCGGGATCACGTGCGCCAGGGTAAAGTCCGCCGGACGAGACAATTCTCTGTTTGCTGCATGAGCCAGCGGAGGCCTCAGAACCTTGCCCCTTGACCACCCTGACCTTAGATCATCCCCAACCCTTACTCCTCCTTCCCCTCTGCTCCGCGGCTCATGACGTAGATGTATGAATTCCCATTTTGTATAAATACTACAGGAGCGAGCTCCCAGAAGCTCATACTACGTATGGTTTTTGAACGAGGCGTTTAAGTCGTCATTAAACACAGTAAAACGTCATCTTGTGCTTATTCACGGCAACGTGAACCATTCTCAGCCTATCATCGAGTCGTCATTTAAGTTGAACTAACTTTACTCACGCAGCCCCCACCCAACTCCCAGTACTCCCACTCTTCCCCACACTTCCTTTGCTTCGCACCCCCACCTATGGACACACTCCCGATTGTGCACGATGCTATCAATTCCAAAAACATTTATCTTTCGCATAATCGGGCACTTAAAACTAAATTCGGCCTCAAAAATTGCGCTGGTGGTATGTACATATTAAAGGAGTCAATTTATTGCAAGTAACTTTTCCCGAGGTTGCTTTTCCTGGGTAAGGGGCGCCACCCTAGGGCCCTTAAGGAGCAGCCACCACTGCTTGAACCCCTTAGTACCTAAAACGTGTTGTTTTTTTCAAAACATGTGCCACTTTGTGTCCAATACTAAAACGTTAAGTATTTGAGACTTTGAAAAGAATTCTTTGAATATCGGTGGTTTATTACACGATGCCCCTGGGACATTTAAAAAAACTCTTCAAATTTCTTGTAAGAATGTTCGAAGATTTTTGGACTCACTAGTTCATCTACAATTGAAGGGTTTGGGTGTAAAACATGGTAACCCACGTAAAAAATTAAACGAGATATAAGCAAGTGAACGTTTTTGCTGGAAGAGGTTTAAATGGGGTACATTAAGATGACAACAGCTGGGGGACAAGTATGCTCCATAATTTGGACAGTTTGAGAATCACAGCGCGTGGACAGCAAAGCGCGTGGATTGAAGCATACGAAAATGTTATTATCAAAAAATCTATATCGTAAGGGTTACAACATTTTACTCCCGTGTCTCCCAATTCTTGAAAATAGAGATTTTTTCATAAAATTAAATTTTGTTTTCCAAATATAATTAAATTGCCAACATTAGCAAGTTAATTCTTCATTTCATTGTCAATTTATTCTGTACTTCCCTTGTTTTCCATACTTTTACGACCAATAAAAACTTAAAATGGATTTTTATTGGTTTTGCAAGGGTTTTTACATACTTTTTTTTCTTCATCCAAGAGAGTTTTTTTTTGAATTAGGGAAAATTTAGCGATCCCTGCTTCGAAAACATATTCGTGTGTGAGCGAGCCGTACTCACCAGGGCAGTGGC